>CM026276.1:11447768-12047768 GCA_014851415.1 Cnaphalocrocis medinalis
TAAAATATTGACTATATGAAAACCTTACTTCATAGAATTATTTTTATTGTTTTAAGCTCTTCTTTAAACTTTTACATTCCGTGTATGAACTTAGTGCAACCAGAATTTTAATTGGTATAATTATCTTAATGACATTAAGAATAAATAAAATAAATAGAGACAACATCATCAATAAAAGACATACAGCGACTACAATGAAACTCTCTCAGTACCTAATACTTCCAATTTACACCCAATCATTCGAAAAAGTTTTAAATTGATAAAATATTAATGCTTTAGTAATATTTTGACGTGGTTGAAATAATTTAATAACAAAACCAATTTCTTACCAGTTACAATAGGTTACCTATAACATTCTTATATTGAATTCTGTTTCTTTCTTTCTAAATTCACAGCACAATAAACAGCTTATTGTGCTGTGAATTTAGAAAGAAAGAAGCTTATTTTATCATCAAATGGGGTGAGAAATTTCTCTTCGAGAAAATAGGCCTTTACAAGTGAAAGGCTTCCTTGGAGGTCTTTGAATTATTGTGTGGGTTGCGTGTATTGGTTTAGTGTTCAGAAAGTCCATTAAGCTGTTACCTCGGGCCTAGCGTGACCCTCAACCTTTTCTTGGATTACATAAATGAAGGAAAGGTTTTAAAAAATCTGATTGCACTATACATAAGCGATTACGTCCTTTTTCACCTAAATACTAAAACATCTTTTATGAAAAGGCTTTCTATTTATAGTGTGAAAGATAAGGGAGTATCCGAAATAGATGTAGTATTTATGGCGGTCATCTTGGCTTGATCACTTTACGTATCAAAATACACTCATTGACACCAAAGTTCAAGTGCAGAATAACCCTAGAAAGTAGGTATCTAGTTTTCCTATCTGAGTTAACTAGGGTCCTGACGGACCGTAAGTCTAGTAATTTCGTCGAACAGATGTTCGACGAAATTACTAGACTAACCAAATTTGTATGATTACTTACACAAGTCAAAAGGGTACTCTAGTAGCGTAGCATAGTAGTAGGTGTGAAAAGAGGAGGGAGGAGGGGGTCAATGAAAAGAACTAAGTGGGCAGCAAAACAAGTCGTCTGCCCTGGATGCCACGCTACGCCACTGGTATACTTTGAATAGAAGCAAAGATGTGCTACAGAGAAAAAAAATCTAGTTAATACCATATAAGTAGGTATGCCTAACCGGACACCGATCCCTTGTTCGTCCCATGTAAACTTTTTACTGCTTGATACAGTTAATATACATTTAGTTAGTGCTTTTACCGCAACGTGGAAATATTTCTTGTTGTAAGTAGTCGCACATATCCTGCGAAATAACATACGAATAGGTTATATTAAGATACATATCATGGTTGGATTTGAAACGGGTAGAACTAGCAATAAAGGTGTAAGACTTGAGAAATTGAAATTGATTTTACGATGGCGTTGAGCGAAAAGTGATAGGTACATGGTGAGAAGGTAAGTAAGTACCTAATCGTTTTGATCGCGCATGGAGATAGTCTAAAGGCTTTCTAGGTAAACATGTTTTTCGTGCTTTAAATAAAACTCGTCAGTGAGGGTACCGGAGACCAATTGGAGGAAAGGGGGTTAAACGTTGCCAGCGGACTTGTAACTACTGGGGTCGCAGGTGTTTATGGGCGGCGGCAATCGCTTACCATCATCCGTCTGCCGTCTGCCACTGATCTAATAAAAAAATCTTTTTAATCACCATTTGGTAGGTAGGTAATGGTTCCCCAGACATCTCGAGGGAATACGCGTTTAGTGTGAGAGCCACAAAAAGAGTAATTTCCGTCGAGACCGCAGACTATTGGATTAAGATGTATCGCCGAAGTGCTCCGCGTAACTTGTCCAAACTTGCTGTGCATCAACTTTTATCACAGGATCCTTTGGTCAAAGGATATCTCGTTATAAACATTGGTAGTCAGCCGATCTATTATATTCTTGTCGCCCGACTTATCGAATTTGTTTTCATCATAACATTGTCATTAGATTCATTTTACTAATTGATAGCCACATTGAGTAGATATTTTCCAAAAGTACTAGGTAACCTATTTTTTAATTCGCATTTTATGTCGCAAACTATTGGATAGTTAAAGATATACTATTGTCGAAAGCATTAGATAGGTACTTGACAAAACTTTCTGTGCAAAATATGTTTTATTACAGCAAGGATCCTCACTTACTCGTACCTACCTTAAAATACGTACATATAGTTCAATGAGCTTAAAGGATGTCTCGTTATGATTGTTGATAGTCAACCGACTATTCCGGAGTCCTGCTGCTTATCGAATCTGACCCCATATTCAAATTTCATTGATTCTAATAGAAGATCACTGTAGGGACCTAAGTTACTACCTACTATTAGTAAATAGATCTTCATTATCATAGATTTTAAAGGGCCGTGGCATCAAACAGCATCAATGATGGTGTCTAGATATTAAAGTACTTATTTCAAGCTCCGCGTAACTTGCATTATTTAAAAAAATATTACAGTCGCCGTCAGACATAAGTATTGGATCAGACATATGAGTGATCATAATTATTATGAGTGTTCATAATGTTATTGGTTAGTTGTGTGTATGTTATTAATAAGCATCTGCTCAGGTGTTAATCACTAAAACTATTCAATGACTGTTGTAATGAATGTTCAGATATTAATGGTAACATGTAGGTAAGTGTTCGGAAATTATTTGCACTTTAAACTGTTCATAAGTGGTCACTTTTTCTGCTCAAATATTTCGGACGGCGACTCTACATGTACCTACTCGTACAAGGCGCCATATTTGCACTTGTAATAACAAGCAATAACATGATGATGATCATAATAAAATAATTGATTGTTGTATTTAAATGTAGATACCTAGATAATGTTACCAAAATCCATTAGAATTGTATGTCCGTTCATTAATGTTACTATTTAGAGGAATTACATCCATAACTTACTAACGCACAAGCCATATAAATGTCATTATATAAATGGCCATATGGTTACGGTAGCGGGTTAATTTATTGCTGTATTTAGTATTTAACTAAATTCACCTCACAAACTTCCATTAGCTTACAATACGTTGGACAATCTACTGCTAACGCCATCTAGTGTGAGGTCGGAAACGTGGATGTTTGCATAAAAGCGTGCTGTCACCCTCTACCGAGCGTTTCTCTTGTTCAATAATAGATGGCGTGTTTGATGCAGCGTATGAGTCTTGATAATATTGCATTTTTTTAAGTATTCTTTGTACTCGTTTTGTTTGTAGGTACTACATTTGACAAATGGCGGACTCGTGGGAGTCATGATGACCCTCTAAGGATTATTGACTCCTAGTCATCATCCTTAGTTTAGGTTTTTTCTGTCAAAATACCAATACATACTTACTTTTTATTAAGTTGGTTATACCTAACTACCTAGGTAAGTAACTACTGGAGTTTAGTGGACCTAAATACTCCCTGTAGAGTATTATACTAAGTTCCTAATACAAAAGCTTTTAGGTTTACCACTTACAACAAAAGCTGTGAAATTAGTTTCCACAGAATTGCATTTCCAGTCTGTGCTTTCTCTTATTTCGGTTATTCTCAGACGTTAGTAAATGTTAACTTTTAGATTCAACTGGAAATTCTTATGGTCGCCACCTACCAGTAACTACTAACGTAATAGTTGTTGGTCTAATGGTTTAAGCATCGGGCCTTAATCTCAGGGGTCGGGTTCAATTCCAGGGTCGAGCAAAAAGCATCTTTCAAATTTTTCGAACATAGCTCGGGCTTGTAATCACCAATCCGCTTAGGCAAGCGTGGTTATTAACCCTTATCCCATTATAGTAGCGATGACTTGATTTCTATGATGGAGGTCTTTGCCCTGTAGGACAGTACCTATATAGGCTGATACTTTACTTTTAACCTACAATAGTGCATACTCCAAGCTTCCTAACCGGTAGTTTATTATGGCGTCGTGTCGTGACCCACGATCTCGCCAGAGGCACAAATTATTATGGGTCTGACATCCTGAGTACCAATGCTGGGTAGATTGGTCTGCCGTTTAATTTTAAAAGGTTGCTTTCGAAAAAATATCGTCTACATTTTTCTTATAACTAGGTAATACAAGACGCGATACAAGAAGAGTTTCAATACTCGTTCTTGTCACTTTTGAAAATGCGTGTGTGTTGGAACGGAATGGCATACCTAAGTAAGCACTGTACGTTAGTGAGATTATAATAACTCAACTAAGATAAGGTTAGGTGTTTGTGTGTTTTTTATTATTGTCTGCTATGCCTCTTTTTGAAAAGTAGTCTTCCAATGATACTGGAACTTGATTTCGCTACAATTTGATTTTTGCTATGACTAATGTACCTACAAAATCATAAGTAGGTACCTTTCTCCGGTTTTTTACGAAGCGATTTTTCTTGCAAAGTCTGAAATTCATCACAATTTCTACAAATCGAATGGCTAGACTGAATCGTCTATGTTCAATTTCTGAGAAGATCTAACTACCTTTAAACGTTCCCCGCTGCGTAGTGGCCTATTAGTCCAGAATACTATCCCGTCGGCGTCTCAATTAGCCACTTAATTCACTGATGGATATCAATTTAAGGATAACTACTTTCCCGTAGCGTCTTAAACTTAAGACTTTCTACTCGAGGGTTTGAGTAATTGTGCTGTTAAGAAAGTGGATGAAACCTTTAAACATTTATTCTAAGTGATAATTTCTTTGAAGTTAATAAGTAGTCTGACGAGACTTGCGAAATTTATTTGCGATAATTGAGTATCTAAATCGGATCACTTACTGAGTTCAACTTTAGGATTAACTAAATGTTTTTGTTAGCATTTAGTTTCGCATTAATTTACGCCAGTTAGTTCTAACTTCTACGTGCGTATCTGAGCTAGTAATATAGTTCAATGATCCAAGTACATAAAATACCTATTTGTATATAGCTAAAAACTAAAACTCATTCCCTCTTATTACGAAACGCGGCTCTTAGATCGCGTTTTGTTTAGTTCCGGAACTAAACCCTTTTAAGCCTCTTTTAACACTTCGAGATGGAACAAAATGGCATGAGCTTTAGTGCTGTAATAACTTTAAATCGCAATTTTTAACTAGGTATAAGTGCTCTTTATAAGTTTACCTAGTATGAAAGCCACGCGACGTCATTAAAAAAAAACTAGTGAATATTACGCGTAGGTATACCTAACAAGTCGGTTACCTGACAGGTGTAAGTCTGTATGATGTAATCTGTGGAACCTTGTATATTTAATTAGTAAGGGAGCGATCCTTTGATGTCACGTAATGGCTGCGCGCCTAGCCGATGGTTAATGAGAATTCTTTCGCGCGGATTATTCAGAAAATATCATGCTCTGCTCATGGCTACCGTCTTTGCAACCGGAATAAAACCTGCAGGTCTAAGCTCAAGCCTAAACTCATCGTTATTTGTTTTTAACAGCTAATAAGCAAATAAGCTATTATAACAGGCGAGTTTTAACACTAAAACTTGCTGCTTCGTAAGCGATTTCGATTAAAAAAGTGTTTGTAGCGTGCTCTACAGTAATCTGCGTTTTAGATTTTCCTTATCTGATTTTATTATAAAAATAGCTTTAAAGTTATAACCGCTTATATAACTCTTAACTCTTATTAGCAAACTGATTTTACGATTAATTTTCTGTATCAGAAATAAATACTTATAAAAAATGGCGAAAGGAAATCGATAGCCAACCCAGTAACAGATCCCCAAATTGAACTAATAAAAAACTAACCTAATTTTCTCGTCGGGTACCTATTACGCAACATCGTTAAACAACGACATCAATGTAACTCTAGTAGGTACTTCATTTTATTGGTTTAATTTTACAACACGTTCAGATGTAATTAGGTTGCCTAGTTTACACTGTTGCAATGATATTCGATAATTCTGCTCCCAAAACGGTATGAATACAATTACATAATAATCACGATAAATAAGCATACACAGATACCACATGAATTATAGCGAAATAGCAATTAGCAAGCACCAAAACTGAGGATACATGCAGACGGCTCGACCGGAGTGATACCACGGCCTCACAGAAGACCGGCGAGAAGCAGCCCTTGCGCTGTGTTTCGTCGAGTGCAGAGAGAGCATTTGGGGGGAAAGGGGGTTAAAGGTTGGCAGCGTACTTGTGACTCTTCTGGTGTTGCAGGTGTGTGGCCGCAATCGCTTACCATGTGATCCGTCTGCTCATTTGCCACCTATTTCATTAAAGAAATACATTTGATAAACAAATGAAATTCCTATAGAATAAAGATAGGCAGTCTAAGATCCCATTGCTTAAATTCTGCTGGTACCTAAGTATATGTTTCGTGTGATTTCTTGATGAGATTAAATTAATGTTCAGGAGTAGGAGTAGAAGTACTTAACTAATGGATTATCGATAAGTTACCTAATTATGAAATGTAAAAAGTAATGTAAGTGGGCGTGGATGATCATCTGTTTCCTCATAACTTCTAAACTAGTTATCACAATTGGACAAATGAGGTGTTATTAGAATCCTCTTGAAGTTGGAAGGCTCGTCTGCTGGTTACCAATATTTTTTTTCGATTGTTGCAGGCAGGTGTCGGTGCTGCAGACGTCGATCCCGTTGCCGGCGTCAGCGGCTGCCGTGCGCCGCGCCCCGCCTGACAAGAGACCGCTGCCTGCCACTCCTATACATGGTATGTAATAAGATATCTTCTATCTATCTATATAAATAAAAATGAATCGCCGTTCGTTAGTCTGGCTAAAACTCGAGAGCGGCTGGGCCGATTGAGCTGATTTTAGTTTTAAAATGTTATATAAAAAATCAGCAAACATCACCTACACTGTCCTGTAGCGCTACCATGAGTTACATTAAAACTGACATAACCTAAACTATTGCTCTGTCTCTTTCAAATGCATCACAATCAAGAGACAAAGCGATAGTTTTTCGATAGCGAGAATAGTATTTCAAACTCATGGTAAGGCTTGGCTCAAACTGAGGATTTCCCTTGTGCTATGGGAACCCGAACACGAAGGAACACAAACAACAGACCCAACACAAAATATCTGTTTCATCAACAATACATTTGTGTTGGTGCGGGAATCGAACCTTCCCGCCTTCGGTCAACCATTGCGCTAAACGGGTCCGTCAAAATATATATCTGTTATGTTATATCAATAGTCCAGGCAGTCAGTATAGATCAGTCAGACCATGGGATCTTTGTGACTGCTCTACTAGCCGTGTGCTACCGTCTTGCATGTGATTAGAACAAGGAAAGAGTTAAGCATTAAGATAAAGCGCTAAGATGTTCCCAAAAAGAAGGCGAACAAAAGTAATCCTATAATGAACATAGGCAAACTTTTAATTAATATTTTGTTACATGCGAGGCTCCTATAGGGGAAAAAGATCAGAAGAAAGACTAAAAGGGAGAAGGTCGAGTTATGATAGGATTCCTTTACGTCTACATTTAGCGAGGCTACATCACTGAGACCCCGTAGTGTAATGGTTACCTATTTTAATATTTCTGTGCTTATGTTCTCGTAGAGAGCCTACTCTACAAGAACAAAACTAAAGCCATCGAGAAGCTTTACAAGAAATAACTTTTATACTGTGCAACTTGTTATTCTCAGACTATCTGTCTACAAACCATTAAGTCCATGAAAATTGTAAGTCCTTTCTTAGGCTTCTTGTCTCAGACATTTTTACTTACTTGAATAGAGAGTTTCCTTTTAAATATTGTGTATTATTTTTTATTTAATTTATTTTCCCTAAAATATAAGAGTCAAGAAGAAGACAGCCACGAAATTTTAAAGAAAAAAACTGCTAGAAGTATTTCTAGAAAGTTTATATACTTATTAATGCTACAGCTGGACTTACTTTGTATACCATTGCGGTTTTTTGCCCACATCTCAATCACAGTACATATAAAAAAAATTAAACAAAATTAGACCTGCATAGCACTGTGATGACATTGTGCATACCCGCATTTATGCATCCGCAATGTGTCCGGACCGCGCACATGCGTCAACGTGAACTGGTGCACATTTTTAGCACTTTTTACTTCACATAAACAACTTTTATAGACCGCTTTGTAGATTTGGAACTATAAAATTCACCCGTAAATGAATGTACGATCTGCAGGAGTAGAATTAGTGCAGATCAATGATCATTACTGCAGTAAACTTATTAAGAGTAAAATATTAATAAGTACATAAATTCATAAAGCCTTTCAAATAACATCATTATCATCATCAGCAAACCACGCTCGTCGTCGTAATGCACGCCACCGCTCCCGATTTTCGGCCACTCTCATCCAGCTCACTCCAGCCAGTCTTCGAATGTCGTCATCCCATCTTGTAGCAGGGCGTCCAACACTACGTTTGCCGAGTCGCGGTCTCCACTCAAGGACTTTATGGCTCCAACGGTTGTCAGTTCGGCGGCTAATGTGACCAGCCCACTGCCACTTCAGTTTGCTAATCCGTTTAAATAACATAGCACATATAAACAGAACAAATACAAAAAATATTATGATTTATATATTTCAACTTAATATGTAACTGATCTACGTTAACTCCTGTTGTTAAACTTCTTGAAACAGAACTGCAGGAATATAAAATCCGTTACATTGTGGAACACCAAACTAGTTTTCATTCTACAACTACTTACTTACTTACTTTGCTTTTAATATTACTACATTCTCTATTCAGCTTAACCATACGGGTTGTTTTCTCAGGAAATCGTTACTTTTCTATTTTATTTTTCTAAGGCTTACTTGCAGCCACTTGCAGCGATCCTTTGAAACTAGATTCAGCAAAACTAAGCTTAGATTTTTAACTCGATTCAAGTAAACATAAATATTAAATTAACGATTCCCGATGAACCGATAAATGTGGCTTATAAGATCAAATCAAGCCGCTCTTAATATACATACTATCTTCTATATCTATACCACTTATAAAGGGATATCTTCTGTAGACAACCACAAGGCTTATATTATGTATCCCGAAAAGACGAAACACTGGCACGGTAAAATTGACACATAGCGCCATCTATTGACAAATATTGGAACTAACAGCAAAATTATGTCCCCCGAAACGAAGTGAGGCCACTAGTCTATACATATAATAAAAATGTAAAAAAACTGTGTCTGTACATTGAAGATATTTATCTCAAAATAACTTAGGACGACTAAAAAACAGTAACAGAACATGAATCAATGATTTTTAAATTTTTTGTCTGTCTGTTTGTCTGTTTGTCTGTTTGTCTGTTTGTCTGTTTGTCTGTTTGTCTGTTTGTCTGTTTGTCTGTTTGTCTGTTTGTCTGTTTATCTGTTTGTCTGTTTGTTCGCGCTAATCTCGGAAACTACTGAACCAATAAGAATGAAACTTTTTGTATTGTAGGTATAGCTGTAATATCAGGGCAACTTATAGGATATATTATATTTTGAAGACCAGGCTCCTTAATGTAGAACAACAACGGCCCAGCTAAACTATAAGAGGTAGGTCAATGGCACCTTAACAAAAGTTGTTTAGATTGATGATCATTTTATGATGCCATGAAAAAAATCAAAGATCATGGAACATCTGGTGTGGAACTCTAAGAGCCCAGCTACACTATAACAAATATGGAATGAAATGGAATGGAAAATTGTCAAATGTGATGAGCAATTTATAATAAGTTATATTTTTTTAAAATTCTATTTAAATGATCATCTTTAAGTCAAGAGTCATAAAGTTCACGCAAACGAAGTTGCGGGCGGCCACTAGTATATAATAAAAACCTGCTAATATTTCAATTTAATCCGCTCTATCGAGTTAATACTATCGTTGAGATACTTAGCTGATAGTTTTCTAAACATTATGTAAGATAACAAGCTAAACTATTATCTATTAGCACATCCGATAACTTCCAATATCGCTTAGGAAAGCAGTCTTTAAGGGGGCATATTCCCGCAGCTAAAGCCCGAGAGCGGTTTCGATTTATGCCCATAATGGCTTGCATTTGGCTGCATTTAGCCCCATAACTGGTTTAGGCATGCTGCATGCTGCACCTACCCTCGTATCGCATTCGATGGCATCACCTCTATTGGAAAATGGAAATTGAAAACCCTATTACACATTATTGCATTTGGCGTTGGAATTCTTGCATTTGGGGTTGGAATTCCGTTATTAGAATTTATAATAGTTTGTAGTGGCCTATGCATATGACTGTGATGTGTGTAAATAAAAATTACAAAAAATTCACTACCATGAGTATTCTAGTCTTATAAGTACCTTAAACTAAAGTTTAGTATAACCAATTAAAAAATAACCACTGAATAATCATTATTCACTGAGACCATTAGGTATCTTTAAATGAACTTCAACACGATATCCTTATTCCAACTAATCTATCTATCTTTACTCAAAGGAGCTCTGGGTGCTTGAGGGCGTGAAGTTCAAAAATACCAATTATGTACTGTTAAAATACTTATAAACGGCTCTATCGCTGCAATTGCATTTGTGAACTATTGCCTTCGCAAATATTAGTAAGTACTCTAATCGAAAAGACAGCAATAACAAAACTATATCACTTGGATACTACGTAAATCATCTTCTTGCACGGTTGGGTTCTTAATAATAGGCCAACAAATCTGTGCATTGTGCAAATTTAAAAAACATTATTGGAAAACGTAGTTACAGCTGGGGTCAAACTTCCAGTGAGCTCAACTTCTAAAGCGACGCGAGTATGGCCTCGTTTCGTGTATCGAACTAAAAGTTTAACGCGGACCGCTGGGAATCGTGTTTTAAACAATTCCGAGCGAGAGTAATTAAAAAATGATATACCGACGACAGGCAATAAAATGATAATGAAAAAATTACTTTGTAGACGGTGCTAGTGAGGTGACTCGAACCAATTTAAACGAAACACTTTATATTAAATTTAAACCAGCTCGTGGATTCGAAAGCAGTCTACGCAGATCCTATATTTATTTAAGTTTTTTGCACATAGCTGCTTACAAGCGAACTTAATGCTGAGAGGCATTTTCTACCAATAAACCTTTGGGTCATGCAGATAATCCAAGTAAAGTATATTGTATGTACCATGCATGAAGGTGCGTTAATAGAAGAAAAAAAAAAGATTTCCTCATAGTGCTTGTAACAAAGTACCTACTTTCAAATTACTTTATCATTTAACATTTTAACGTTTTATATGTAACGTAGGTAGTTCGCCTACTCGAATGTGTTCGCGTGAAATCGTAAAATTACTCGAATACTTTCCTCGATAATCAAAGAATCAAGTAGCATCACTATAATTCACAGCGAAGTTTTATTAAGATACGAGTGTACGAGACGGTTCAACAAACGCTTAATTTTTGTTAGTCGACTTATAGCGAACTAATTACCGCATAACGCTAATTGTACTGTCATGCAATACCACCATTGTTCGTCACGTAACGCGCTAAACGAGCTAACTTCGCGAACTGTCTACACGAAATTTTTGGGATGGATTTTAGTAAGCCGCCTACCAAATAAGTTTGTTTTTGTTATTTGAGGGGTTTAATACGCACACACCATCAGTGAATATGTGGTTTTTACACACATGTGTACCAACTACGACGCGTCATGCCCTTTCTTTGTATAACTAAAAGCTAAGTTAAGTTTTCAGAGATGGCCGTATTGCACTCAAAATTATATGAGATTCAGTAAAAAGTAACACCAAATTACCATTTAACAGCAACAATAGTGTTTATTTTTATTTCAAATCAGACTTCCAATGTAAGCAATACTGCAACTCGGTTAAAATTTAATCTTTTAATATCTATGTATAAAATGTTCTCGTGTTTACTTAGAGATCTAAGCTTGCTTTGAGGTCAGTGACAGTATATTTTCTATTGTTTGGCAGCGTTTTATATAACATAAAATATATGAACTAAAATAAACAGACACCATTCTCAATCTCCTCGTGACATAAAACATTTCGTAACCTATTTAATTTCTGCTTTCATTCGTAAAGTAAAAGTATCAGGGCAAATACCTTTATCATAGAAATCAAGTCATCGCTTGATCACCACGCTTGCCGAATGCGGATTAGTGATCACAAACCCGAACTATGTTCTAAAAATTCGAAACATACTTTTGTTCGACCCGTGAATCCAAGATTATCATCCAGACTTAAACCCCTAATTAATCTTATATCGACGCAAAGAACATCATTGGAACAGTTTAACAACAACTGCACAGTAACATATTCATTCACTTTATTACAAGTTACATTGATCCGCCAGACCCCTTGCCCCCCGCGAAGGCCGAAATGCCTTTTACTGCCCGTAAATTCGCACCTGAGGGGCTAAACCGAGGGCCGAGGGCCAAAGGGCCTTATCTAAAAGTTTATTCACTCTCTTGATAAGCGTAATAGTGTGGGAGGTGGTAACAAGTTAACTGAAGTATTAAAAGGGCTTGAAAATACCAAATTCTGATTGTTAAACCGTAGTGTTTTTGCTATTTTACACAAATTATGAATTGTTGCAACAGAAACAATTAAACAGAATAAGTATAAATTATTGTTAGGTTTTTAACATCTTTATAAATACGTAAATATTAAAAAACCTAGCAATTTTTTTCTCAAAAAATTTTCCTTCCATACCCTTTTTTAATACCTACGAGTCAGAATTCAGTCTTCTTTAGAAGAAGCCGAATGTTAATGCCCTTACATTAAAATGTATATCTACAAATACCTACATATCTAAAATTCTGTGTTTCTCGTCTTCATAAAATGTAACATCAAGGACCCAAATCAGTATCCTATAACCATAATCCATATCAAATCCGCGACCGCATCCTGTACTAACACGCGCCCCGTTTATTGCTGTCCACATGAACCGAGCATAACTCGATAAGGGATATTTATCTCCGGACAGCTCTTGCAATTTCAAGTACCGTATGCTAGTGTTTATTTTTTCACTTTATCATGACTTTCTCACAAATACAGGCGTCAGTTTAGCACTCATGGACGGATGAGATAAGAGGTGTACAACAAGTTAACCTACTTTATCTAGTTTCCAATAAACGCAGCTTTGTGACACACGCTTATGACTACTTTGGTGTTATGAGTGTTCATGGGCGGTAATAGCTTAGCTTATCCCAAAAATCGAGGAAATGACATTGTCTTAAAATATGAAAATTTTGAATGTCAAGTAAACTAGATTTTCCAACTTTACAAACCCAAAATGAAGTAAGCTTAGTTCATAATTTGTCAATCAGTTGGAAGGTAGATTTGAAAAATAATGAACTCAAAAAATCGCAATACAATAAGTGCTGTTTAGACAATAACGCAAAATTTTTGTTCTAAAAATTATGTCAAAGTTCAATGCCAAGAACCGCTGAAATCCCACGCCCGCGTATTATTTAATCAATTACCTAACCTCTATAATAGCTACATTCACAAAATCCTTGGTGGCAACAATAACACAATTATGCCAGGTTCAAACTTATCCTGTTATGATTCCCACGTCGATTGGTCTCGCGACTTATTTCGTCTGTTATCGTTCAGATATTATACACGTACAGTATACCGTGTGTGCATACTGCACTCCGCCAGTCAGGATTTCGAGCTCGGCGCGGGCGCTCATTTGAATCGACTCGTTCATCTGTTATTAAAGTTAGTGTAGTTTCACTATGTGGATTAATAAAGTTAACTAGACAGCTGGCGAGGGTGAGAGTTTCATGTTAACCGCGGATTAGGTTCAAATTTGGAAGTCAAAGTTTGTTCTTTGGAATTCGGGTGGAAGATTTAGTTGGAGAAACATTCTTCATTAATCTCATTGTGTACAAGTAAATAGTATTTGAATTATCAGCCTAAATTGAGTTATGTAGGTAAAATTACTTGTGTAGTAACTACGTGAAACCTCCAGGTTAAATTTGGTCTTGTCAGCAAGCCTGTCAAATATACGTTAGATTTAAATTCTTACTCGTATCTTCAACAATTTCAATTAAACTTTGCTTCTGCCTACTTGAAATTTCTTGAGTGTATGAGTAGATATCTGATTCACTTTCCAAATTAGAACATTGCGAAGGGCGTAAGCAAGCTACCTATTGTAGCTTCTTAGGCTATCATCTCGAATCTGGGATGGTGGCAGACGCCTGCGGCGATCAGTATTTAGTGCTCAAAGTACAGGGAATGTCTTAGGTTGAAAGTAGATGATCGGTGTAAAATGTCGGACTCATCGTTATTTTTATATTGTTTTGTTATGTGTTGAAATTGGTATTAAATATTTTTCTTTGTTTACCTTCATAAACGGTTAACTACCTTGTTTAAATTTATCTCAGAGAAACATGATAATACCAGAGCGGTGAATACTAATTACACATTAATAAGTAGGTATTTTCTCTATCTTAAAAATTAGACTAAAATATGAATGCGTAGTACTCTTTAAGATTGGTAGTACTTTTTATATCAGACTAAATTCGTTCAAAGTAAATCATTGTTAAAATCTAAGTTAGCCTACCTATATTTATTTATATTAACTCTTAGTTTGTGTGTGATGAGATTATACTGAATATTTTTATATTGTTTTTAAACGCTCTTCTAGCGGGTTTTTGACTTTGTCTTTGGATGCTGCATAAACCCTTTTATCGCTGTAGCATAATATTTATTTTTGGCGTTAAGTACTTTCACTACAAACTGACCTTTAAAAATATGCCCTCAATTTCTTAGAAGCGCGTTGTGCCTATCTAATGCATTAAGAGTAAGGATGAATCTATTTCAGTAGGCAGATGCGCCGGAGTGTTAACTGGTAGTTAAAGTGATGGATCATCTCAGAATAACGGATGCCCCGCTGATTGACGTTGTATTTGCGCACGGTCATGAGAAGCGCAGACTTCCTTCGGCATTGTTAGATAGGACACCTGGATTTGTTATGGTTGGGTGAATGTCAATCAATTCCGAGAATAGGTGTTATTGCTTAGATGTCCTGTCGTAGACATATGTCTAGGTTCTTAGAACACTAACGTAATATATACAAATATGAATTCTTGCCGTAGAAATAATAGTTATCTCTATTAAGTTTATTTAGGACAGTCACTAAATATGGTAATAATAACAAACAGTTTTAACAGCTGTCGAAGTGATTAAAAATTACATTAATTGGTATAGAATTACAATGCATAGATACTTTTATTTAGTCTACTGAATATTTAATTTAATATTGTTAAATGTAACTGAGGCAATAAATGATTTGATTGATTGATTAAATATTGGTTGCTTGACATTTTGAGACACCAAAGTTTGGAAACTACATATCATATGTCCAATAAACTTGTTCACGTTTGACGCTGTTCTTATTAAGGCACCCACAGCCACATTTTATTTACGTTTCGATTTGTGACGTCTTGCCCTCCCGCGATCATTGTTGAAGCCTACCCACCTTAATTCTATAAGCTGCCAATGAACCGGATATTTTATTTAATTGTACGCTTGAACGCGGCTCGAGGGTTTCGCCCCGGCAAATTGTTTACCTTCACCGCAACAACATTATCTTACGAGTGTTCCAAAACAAACCAAATTCAGTGGAAACCCTATTTGCATTCGCCACTGAGTCACGCACGTCCCTTATTTAGGGTTGTTGCGCACGTGCATATTATTATTCCTATGACGTCATGAATTATTTTGAATGTCATCGATCGGTGCGTGCGACCATTCTAATTGGAACTCCTCATGAGGTCACATCTGTGCTTTGTTGAATTGCAGGGGTTTATTACTAAAGGGTGGTAAAAGCTCAATGTAAATTGGCTCGTTTGAATGTCCACATACAAGGTCACACTATTGTAACTATCGCTTTGTTCAGTGCGGCAGGAGCGCGGGCGCATACAAGACCTCCCGTGCTATACACGATAAAGTTGAGCTTATCTGTTACGTGTTGGTTTCATAACGATAAGTTTAGTTTACTCGAGGTTAGTGATAATTTTTTATAAAGAAGAATGTTTGAGTTAATCTGAGTGGATTCCTTAATATTTGCTTAGATCTTATAAAATAACTGAACTTTATACAGATAGATACTTCATTTGATTGTTGACTGTATAAATAAGTAAATACTTTCCATTAGAGTGGGATTCGTATTGTTATTTATAAATTAACCTGTCTGTCTAAGTTTTGCCTAAAGGTCACAAGTTGAATAATGTCTATCAATGATAGGGCAAAGGCTTAAGTAAAGTAAGTAAGTAATAATACAAGGTATACTCGTAACATCAAACATGAACATCCCTTAATTAAGATTTCTACCAACCATTCTGAACAACATTTGCTGTATGGCTTTTGGAAATTCGTCGATTTTTTTTTACAAAATTACTAAGACGTAATACCAACTTGAAAATGATAGAAGAAAAAGAAAAATAGATTAAAATATTGTTTACAAAACACTTGGTAAAAGATATCGATACCGATATGTGCATAGGATTTTAAATGACGCAACTTTAGTTTTTAAAACCTACGTTCGAGACAAGTCTTTTACATTTAACTTTTATTATGTTGTTCCCTTATAATGTCAACTCAAGTGTCAAAATGTATGTTAAATATGAGTTATTGTTTCAGGTGGCAAAAGCGGGCTCTCCGCCAGTTCCAGTCGGTCCACGAGTCCCCTGGGGCAAGGGGCGGTCAGCTTCATACCTCGCGCTCCCTCGTCATCTGGGTAATCCTCCAATATTTACTATCACAAGTATTTTATTTCCAAACCGAAAGCAATTCATCGCTTTAACCAACGCATCAAACTAATCTAGAAAATTTTTTTAGGTCCCGCCCAAACTCATCGCTTCTAGCCCCCGGTAGCAAGATCCCGTCAACACTTCAAAACCCACAATCATCAAACAATCATAATGGAACACCAACTAAACAGTCCATGCTCGACAAACTAAAACTTTTCAATAAAGATAAAGTCGGCAATGAAAAACAACATAGTAAAAGCACCGCAGTATCCAAACGAACTAGTTCATCAAGCGGGTTCTCTTCAGCAAAAAGTGAGAGATCCGATTCCAGTTTGAGCCTTAACGAATCATCCAATGCACCGAACGCACATATCAAATCATCTAATTTAGTAGGACCTAAGAGTATAAGGCAACAAAGCGATACATTATCAAAAGACAAGTCTGGAAAAAATGTTAAATCTAAACTAGTTAATTCAAAAGCTCCAAAAGAATCCATCACGAATTTAAGTAAAAATAGTACTAGAACAAATAGTAATGAAAAATTTAAAAATAGTCCAAAGCTGCCGGCCCGTGATAAAGAATCCAAACTGGCAGCGCCCAAGTCCATTAGTAATACTAAATTAAATCAAATTGATGACCAGTCCAAGGGGTCGAAATCGAAACTTGAGTCAAAAATGACTAAATTATCAGGAAGTCAAATGAAACTTAGTGAACCTAGGACGGATCATACAACGAATGAGCAAAAAGCGCATGAAAACGCGCTGAACAAGAATATTCAAACTCAACCAACTACACCCTCAGGTGGTCAAGGATTTGGAGTACCAAACACTGGGATTCCAAAACCAACTGCTGCTGTTAAAGGAACGTTCAAAATATCGAAAGATGATAGACATAATATCATACATAAAAGTACAAATAGTCAATTAAGTCCTATACAAAGCAATTCTAGTTTAAATTCTACTAATAACGTAAGTGCACTTCCATTTAGTAGAGAACAATCTAATTTAAGTAAAGATATTATGTCGCATAAACAAACATTGGCGGTGTCTCCAATGCCAGTGGTGAATCCAGCAAATCCATCTGCTACGTGTCAGATGTCTGAAAGTTCTCATTCGAATTCGACACACAGTACTACCGGACAACATTCTAATTCGAGTGACAGTAGCGTAATATACCGTCCATCTAGTGAATCTGGATCGGAGATGTCAAAAGCGCCTAGTAGTATGGCATCAAATAAAAGAATCGATATGAATACTACTTACATAAATGATGTTATAAATGAAGCAGAGATGTCAGAGAAAGAAGCAGCGCAAAAACGACTTCTTGATACTACACTAAAACAACATCTTGACCAGAATAGAACTTTGACCGAAATAAGATCGAATGACAGTCGGTCTAGCACCCCTTCCCACTGCCGGGATAATTCGCTCGGTGAAGATGAAAATCCTTTGATGAATGTGATGCCAATGAGACCGTTGCTGCGAGGGTACAACAGTCACTTAACTTTACCAATGAGAACTTCTGGTCTCACGCAGAAGAATGTACCTGGTTACCCGCATCATGCTAATACAGTTAAAGCCAATTTTGGTCGTGAGAATATGGGTTTGAGAGATCGTATTAATTACGGTCCTGGATTCTCTAATCCGGATTACTGTGATCTTGAAATTGCATCTGGGTACATGTCTGATGGTGATTGCTTGAGAAGAATTAATGTGAACGATATGGATTGTGGCAGAAACAACGATATGATGGATGGCTACATGTCCGAAGGCGGAGCTTCTCTATATGGGCGCCGTATTAACTACCAGCAGCAGCCGCAGTTCCAGCATCTAGACGAAAGGTAAGTTCCATTAAATGTACATTTGCATAATTGTGTTCATTAAGCCGGTGTTAGCGAAGAACATCCTCATTTAATTTTATCTATCTAATATCCGTAGGTATCACGCAGTAATCACTCCTACTAAGCCGTAATAAAACTCGAATTAAAACACTCCCTTAGGGCGTGAGATTCATTGCTGTGAAGGGATTGCACCGGCACTGCGCTTTTTAGGGTTTTGTAGCCAAGGGGTCCGAAACGAATTTTATTACTGGATCTATTCAATTGTATGCCTATAGATTTTGATCACTTAAGAAGATACATAGCGACCATTTTTATATATTTTAAAATCAAATTCTTGTAAGTTCTCTAAAGTAGGTAGAAGTAAATAAGTTTTAACAGTATTCTTACGATGGGTTTTTCACTTTTCTCGCCATTTTCTCAACACTCTTATATTCGAGCACCACCGTACAAAATTGCGCTTAGGGGTATACCTAGTAGTATGGAGATACGTAGTGTGAACATAAGAAAATCCATTTTCCAATAGCGTTGGCTGAGCCTCTAAAATCCACAAGTGGTCGACCCGCCTTCCGTCACTCTCCGACATGTAACGATGCTCCAACAATGTCGCCTTCAATCTCTTATCGCTTTTCCACTTTACTGGATTGAATTGTTTTGGGATTCTCATATAAACCAGCTAGAATAATTTTATTTATTTTATTTGTCACATTTCAATATTAGGTTTCACTTTTACTTACCACCGTACTTTGCATTGGATTTGAACGATTTTATACTCTTTAATATTTTATTATAGTAATTTAATAGGCTTACCAGCCCTTCATATTGAGAGCACGCTTTTCACGCATTCGTTTGTAAGTTTGCGCACGTGACTCTAAATATTTGCTTGTTGTCACAAAGCAAACGAACGTTTTGGACGCGTCATTTGGCAAGCGCCCGTGAACCATTGGTGTGAACAAAGCTTTTGTTAATATTCGGCTGCTGCTCCTCGCGAACAGGCGATCTCGCTGTGAGGACCCGTACGGCGCACTCACACTGTCGCAACGCGTGGGGAGAGGGCGGGGTGGCCAAAATCGATACTCCTACGTCTCACCGCCCTGCCCCGCGCCGCTGGCCCATCGCACAACCCTAACCACCCCCAACAGCTCGCACCATTCGGGACCTTAACGATCACAACATAAAACCCTACTTCCGCCGCAACTGCACCTAATGTCCTACGCTCTTCTCCGAGAGTGATTCTTTGCCATTAATATCATGTTTTCCCACGTATCTTATAATATTCTCAATCAATACTCTTGGATAATTCACAATAGTTTAATTTTTTTAACAATGTCCAACAAAAATTTAAAACACTGATCTATTTAAGAAAGTCTTCTCGATTACGATTGATTTAAGTAGTTAGTGCAAATGGCACTGTAGGGCTGGTTGTGGCGGTTGGTCGTAGCGTGTCGTAGCCGCGGGACGGACGCGGCGGAGGCGGCAGGGCGGGCGGCACTCGCCGCCGCGCACTATCGGCGTGCGGGCGCGCCGGACTCGCCGCCCGCGCTCACACACGCACGTGACAAACTTTCCCGATTTCCTCAACGGAAAATGTAAATCTGTTGCCGGCATCGATCGTCCCGTCGCGAGACGCACGCTCGTCGAACCGAACACGCCGATCACAGCTGGCGATCTGGACCGCGGCTAACAAAGAACGAGGAATCGACCCCTGTGGACGTTTAGTTATCGGTGTTAGTCATTAAGTGTATCCTAGTCGTTGTAGTGGACCATACGCGTTGTGCCTTCTGTCGCTTGTTCCGCGGGTGAAACAAACTTAATTTGCTGTAATTTTTTAACGCTAATAATTTCGCGGAACTTAATGTAAGGATCAGTGTTGCCTTGCTGCGTGTCTTTGCTTTCGCGTAGACGTTGTAAGCTTACGGTGCTTTATAGATAATACAATAATACGTTTGTGAATAAAAGGAAGTTCTTGCTTCGGAAATGGAGAAGGCGGGATTGGTAAGACATACTAAATAACAATTATACATTTTAATTATGTTGTTAAGTTTAATATGATTGGGTGGGAAACAATAACCTTGCCAACATGTGGCGGTTAGCGAAGTCAACGTGTTCCAACTTTGTCACATGTGGTCGCCATTCGCGGTCGCATATTGCATAGATATTATTTTATGGCACATACTAGGGAGTATTATCTGTTAGTAATTGTTCTTTGTAATGTGTATCTTCAATATTAGCCAGTGAGTAGACGGTTAGTGACCCGGAGCGATTGATCCGCGTGAGGTTATTGCTTCGGCATCTGCAGGGTTATGAGGGGCGGGTTCCCTTAGCTGTGCGAATCATGATCCTCAATTTCAGTCGAATAGGTAATGATATTAAAGATTCAAGCTGAGCTTCCCTTGCAAGGGACCTGGAGCTTGTTAACTTTTATATTCTTTAAAGCCTACATTTTTGATATCATGTTCATGTCTACGGCGGTTTTTCGCTGCCTACCCTCTGTTTTAAAAGATCTGTTGCCTTTGATTAATCGCTAACCTAAAGCTTTGTTGTTTTTGTAGGAAACAAGATACTATCGTATGGACACGACCTTAATCATTCACCATATATCATCCAGGTGATGTTTGTCTTTCGACATAGGTAAATATGTTTTCGCGTGAGCAGTTGTAGGTATAACTTCTATCATAGGAATAATAATGGCAAAGTTCTTTAAAGCCCATAGTAAACATGTAAGGTAATAAAGGGTAGTCTACCGGTAGTTTCGATCGCTAGGAATTGATATTCACCACATTAAACTCTGTCCCCTATTTAAATGGGAGTTAACCGACCGCGTCGCGACGTGTGTTTACTTGTAGGCGCGACTCCCGGGGCCGGGCCTCCTCGATTTGGCTGGATGTCGGAGAAATAATAAGAATATTCAATTATTCACATCCCTGTTGTGTTGTGCCGTGCGATTGATGACGTCACATATAGCGAGGGTGTCTCGTGGTCTCGGTGCTGGTTCATGTTACTTGAGTGGAATTTCAAATTCATAAACAGTATGCTACATTTCGTTGTGCGTCATCAATATCGGCGAACATGAAGTTTTGCTTTGTGTTTTTAATCTGAAGTCAGGCTCTTACCTGACTAGTAGGTACGTGTTGGTAACTACGTATCTAAGTACAATGATTGAATAAGATTTTTTTAATTCAGCAGTTGTTTCGAAAGGTCGAGACATGGGTGAAGCACAAAACATGAAACTTACAATCTTTGTATAGTTATCAATTAGAATATTCAATGAAGAACACTCACAAACCTTCATTTATTTTCCACAAAAAATAGCTTGTAGATCTTCACTTTGTTTAGGAGCACTTTTGAATAGTACGGATCCTAAGAAAAATACAATGATTCATGTAATGGATGAGATGGAAGCAAGCCCTTTCTTTATAAGGACTGCCAAGAGAGTCATTGTCTACGTTTCATTCCGCATAATGCTCATGACTTTTGCCATTTGCGAATACGAAGACTAAAAGGATATTTCTGTAGTTACGAATAGTGTCTCAATTATTTTGAAGACTTTAAGGGTCCCAATCTTTCTGAAGGTACACAGTTTATTACTTACAGAATGTAAAGAATAATTTATTCTAAAACTAGCTGCGCACCGTGGTGCGGTTTGTTAGGTAAAATAAAAAGTGTACCAACAGTAAACATAATGACTACTCACATTTTGAGAAGCAAACTTTCATTGATTTTCCCATGGGAACAAAATATTTTCCGGCTGTAAAATATTAAAATCCTATATTAAATTCTATAGTTAATCTTGAGTGTCAGTTTATACCTTACCCTCAACTTTATACCTTATTTTAAAAAATCGCTTCAGCCGTTTAGTGAACGAGTAACAAACATACACACTGAAGACTCAGATTTTCGCCTCATAATTGTAGCGTCATATTGCATAATTATGCATTTTTCTCAGTTTAGAGTAACTCAAGGGTATTAGGCCTCATTTTAAACCTAACCAAACAAAGCCAACAATCAACATCAAACCGCTTTCCCTCCTCTCTTCTCGTGCTAGTTCTAATTAAAAAAAATAGCACAAAGACGTCAGAACCATAAAGCTACCGATCGATTGGGAAATATTAAAGACCACTAATTCCTTTCAGAGCGGCTAATAGTCTCAATTGCTATAGACAATCGGTGGGCATTGATCGATGGACCAGAAGGCTTGGCCACTTAAAAACAGGCCATGATTCACTTACGAAACGCTCCGGGTGAAGGTGCTCTACTATTAAGATCCTAATCAAGTTAGTGAATCACCCAAAAGTGCATCGTAGGTATCTAGGTAGACAATTGAAGAAACACAAACACAAAAGTAACAACCGATTTTGTTTGGCTTAATCATCAGCAACCCACACTCGTCCACTGCTGGACATAGGTCTCCCCTAATGCACGCCACCGCTTCCGATTTTCGGCCACTCTCATCCAGCCCACACCAGCCAGCCTTCGAATGTCATCATCCCATCTTGTCGCAGGGCGTTCACCAGTAGTGATGGATAAGCGTAGGCTTACGGTTGTTTGACTTACCAGAGATGATAATTATGTACCAGAGGACTTTGCGTTCAGTATGGCAGAGATTTTTTCGCAAAGTAACGTGACAAAAGAATAAATAAAAATCCGCCCGTTCATAACGTCGATTTGATTCCGAAGCCTACCTCGGCTAAGCGTTTTATACTACCTACACAGCATAAAGCGCTTATGTTATGTAGATAAATCGGAATGAATGTAGATTATACAGTTCACATATTGGGAGCATCTTTTTATGAATAGACACTGTATCTCTGCGAATCATCATTGACTCGAGGAAATTGTACTTAATACCGCTGGAATGAAATTGACAAAACCGAGGCGTTTCTTACAATTCAAACATGATAACAAATCTAGGCTTTCATTGTAAGTTAATCTATTCACGGTAAATAAAACTTCAATCATGGCGTCTAAACAAAGCCTGAAATCATGAATAACAATGGAAATTCGTATTCCTAATTGATTTTCCACTCTTCGACTCATCTGCTAGAAGTCAAGACTGTTTGATAATGTTAACTCTATTAAGCACCCGAAACAAGTTTCTGACATTTCTTTTTCACTGATCCATAGAACCTTAATTATTTTTACCTTAATTATTCAATCATTAATTATTGTTGATTTTAACTAATGCTAAATTAATAAGTAACCTATGCCTATGCCTACTTAGTTATTTTACAATCCTGGATCATGAATTAGACCAATCGTACCCCGGGGTCCAAAGCGACAGTTTTGGACGCATATATAATGATGAGGTAGGTAATCTAATGACCTACAGTATACACTTGTCCATGTCACGCCTCCAAACTAAAACGCAACAAGATCTCGAAACAACGAATCTCATTACCAACTGTACTCGTAATACTAAAACAGTTCCCAGCAATCAAACTCAACAATTTCCAAGGGGGTAATAAACTAGAGGAGCGAAACGGAACAAATGCGGGGAACTTTAAAAATACGGGCGATTTGCAACAAGCCTCATTGCAAAACTTTCAATGTAGGGATGTGGAAAGTAAATTGATCGGAGGATTAATCGACGTGTTACTGATCTTTTTACTGAAAAAACATGTAAAATTAGACCTAACCTAAATAATTAGTTGTTGATTATATTTTTCTACGTTTGCCAGCAATGTGACAATGTATTTAAGGTAAAAAAAATCTTAGTGGAAACATGGCGTTTTTACCTAAGGCATTTTAACTTTAGGTATCTACATAATACTAAATAGCTACAAGCGCTATGAATATCTACTTATCGATCTCTCTGTTATTTATAGACTATTGTTTAATGCGCTATACATAAACTAGCTGTTTTACAAAACCGTAGTTATGCACAATTTATGGAAAGAAGAAAAATCTCAAAAAAAATACAAAACATCAAGTGTTCGTTTTAAATTGGTAACTAATTAAATCTTAGGTAATGTGTTTGATATTGTTAGAGTCGGGTGAAAAAACACACATAAATAAAATTGTAACAACTCGACCCGATGCTACATCCCTAAAAAGGCACATTGTAAAAGTTTCAAATTTGTGTTCGGATATTACTTGTGGAGTGCAGTACCCTACCTACTATACAAACGGCTTGAACAGTAAATTTCGTTCAAAATTGTCCTGAGATGTAATTTTTGGACAGAAATGCGCCAACTTCGCATTTGAATGTATTGTGTTTGTGTCTGTTATCATATTTACTTAAAGGTGAAATTTCGAAGGCACGTAAATATTTGACAACAGTTTGCTTATTTATGCTAGAGATAAAAAACGAGCAAGCGGGTCACCTGATGATATTCACCGCCGTCCATACAGCTGCGAGGTCAAAGAGGTCGCTGTTGCAAATTCGGCCTTTTAGAAAGGAGTAGGCTCTTCTCTTGAAGGTGTTTAAAAAATGGATTGCCCTGTCGGGAAATACTACTGCAACCAAACCAGTCAACAGCAAAAGTAGATGATCAAAAACTCTATACTCACTATTTAGACTGACTGTATTTACGTGGTAGAAGGTTTAGCGAGAAACTCTACAGTGCTGGACCATCATACATCAAGATGATGAGGATGGAGTGACAATCGCTTGCGTGTGCTTTATACCTAAAATAGATTAAGGAATTCAAATTTCCATACTGACGTGTAAATCCTTCGAGTAAATACACGGGCGTGTCCTATCATGAGCATATCTAGGGCATATTAGTATTGATTTTATTCTTATTTATATCTCAGAGCCTTCCTCTCACTCATGAAAAACATCTGGTGACACAATTCCTTTACTACAGAACACAAGAGGGACATGTAGATCTACTTAATATGTCTAACTTTGACAAGGGTATCTTAGAGTGGTCGCGTAAACTTTGCGATAAAAGCTACAGACCTAAATCCGAGTGTCGCGGGACGCTTTTATTATTTAATCTCGCGTAAATACAATAAGATTAAATTTTCTTTTATTTAACTTTCCGCTTGGGAATGGATAAGGATGTAGGCTACACATACAAGTGAAGATAAGTAAAAATTCGAATTTCGAAAGAACTCCAGATCACCGTTTTTATAGCTATTTGTTCATCAAAGTATTTTAAAAAGCTCTAACAAGATACTTTGATTGAAGATTGATGAGAATGATGCAGCAACAAGTCAGCGTTATAATACGAATTTAATAGTACTTAGATAGATACCTCTTATCCTTCCTTATCCCTTCTCTCACTAACAATGGGATGGTGGGGATTTTTATACAGGAATATCAAAGAGCGACAGATGTGTGAACATATTAACTTTTGAACCCCTCCCTCTCCTCTACTTATCTGTGGATGATTCGGATATATTTTTTCTGAAGTTGAAATAATCTAACGTGACTTTTTTACTATTAAGACATGTTGTTTGTCTGTAATCCAAATACAAGCGTGACTCTGTCCTAAAAAAATAAAAAGTTAATAAAAATCAACTAGAGCTATGACTATGACTACGGCTTCACTGATTTTGTATAAAACCATTCAAAATGAAATATTATTAAATAATCTACCAATATTATCGTAGCACATCACGGGCGTAGGCGACTACGATAATCTCTACCCGACTTCGTAGTCATTTCACTTGCTGATACAACATGCTCGCTATTCTACATTCGTAGTTCTGAACTAGATGGATTATTGCAGTACGCGATGTAGGGATGCGAAAAATATTATCTGTTTTGTCGCTTATATTTTGAAAGCATCTTACCATAATAAACCAAACCCATAGGTTGACTGGTAAAGAATGCCTCTTGGCATTAAGTTTGCTTATTGTAATAACATTTTGTGCAATAAAACTATACTTACTTATACCATTTTAAAAGTGCGAAATTAATTAAAAATATTATTTTCCAATCAATCACCACTTCAATTTCTAGCTTGTTTTTAGGTACAGGTAGCAGGAAGAATATCGATATTTGTGATATAAAAAAACGATCAATCAAAATGGTAGCTTATCACCATTAAGTGTTCAACGTAGCCTTCCCCAAAAAGCCTAAGCAGCACCTATCTTCCGGTCCCTCGTAACGCAGGGCACTCAATTCCATGTTTTCCTACCTGACGAACATTCTGCTCTAGTGCAAGCCAGTACTCGTACCATTGTCCATCAGTATAACGTTACTCGATGTCTACATCTAAGAAAATAATCGAAAAAAAAAACTATTTTCTATAAGCTGTCACCCCTCTAGCGATGTCGATGGAGCTTCGTTGCGATAACAAAGTCCATTGAAACCGAATGCGACGGCAGGATATCCGTCTGGTTTGCGCGGTTGGTCCATAGCAAAATGTCTGTTTGCACAACTTCAGCCATCGATATTCTACTAGCTTTCATTTCCAAACGGTTTGATTGCGTTGGCTATGGATACGGGATACGTAGGTATTGTATGTCTCTAGTTCCTTTAATGACTTGTTTATTGCAGTAATTATCATAACGGTGCTTCTTAGGATACCAATAGTAATAAAAAGTTCGATTTAGGTTTATGATTGCTGTTTCATTAGGATGATAAAAAAGTACTAGAGTTAGATACCCACTTTAACGTTGTAAGGCCCAGACAGCAGACACAATGGAAAATCAATTGTTTTATGCCTTTTAAAAGGCTTTTGGGTATTACGACGGTAAGACTATGTAGGTATACCTACATAGCTGACTTATTTACGGGTAGGAATACTCGTACATCCAGCGTCAATTTTCTATCTGCAGTTTTCATTTTAGCCCTAGCTCTAAAAAGAAAGTTACACGTAAAAAGACCGAAGCCTTAGCGGAGATTAAAAAAGGAGAACTGCATTGCTTTCAACGTGAGGTCACCGTCCTTCACACTAAAATTCCGTCTGTTAGCAAAGCGTTCTGAGAACTTTGAATAGAATAGAAGCCCCAGAAATGCTAAGTTGAAGTCCTTGATAAGGCCGTTGCACATTAAGCACCTTTATATGGAGCCAAGTATGGCTTAATAAACAAATGAAGCTAGAAACTTAAGAGTAGCTACTCAGACAGACACAAGTATATCCGTCGTAACGCAAAAAGAGAGGACAGTCGCAGCATTCATCATTTCTACAAAAATAATGGTTTGCGAGGAAGGAGAGAATAATGAGAGGGCTGCTCAGTTCATAGATAATGAGATGGTAGGAGTCTGTTCCTTTCAGCGGATCCGTCATCATTAGTGCGCGGCTTCGGGCGCCGAGTTTTCATTAAGACGCCAATGTTTCAAATGACAAAACAGTCGCACTCGAAAGGCAGGGGTTGCGATAGATTAACGCACCTCACGATACTTACGATTACAGTTCACGTATACGTATAAGGCGCGAGGCATTATTTGGCCTTAGAGAGTATTATGTTGCTCGAGAAAGGAATACGCGGAGGAAATGGGTGCCGCGCGTGTGACTTTATCGCATTTACTTTTCGTACGCTCACTGAAATATAATATTTTTATGAATCTTAAGAGAATTCCTCGTGCGTAATCGACTTGTTTGCTGCTGTTACCTCACGAGAAATGGGCTGTTTTAATAAAAGCTTGTGGAAGCATTTGTCTTCCAAAAAGTAAATACAGCTGCTGGAGTGAGGAGAATAATGTTCGGTCCTCTTGAATACCTTGTCTGAGCGCATTTATCCTGCTCTTCGTTTGTATCCGGTCACAAAATGTTCCAATAAAAGGAATGGCTGACAAATTGCTGCATCTCGTCGCGAACGCGATAAAGTAGGGCACTGCGGCGTTTGTTACCGCAAGCTGGCATCAGCTATAAAGTAGCTTACACGGGGCCCCGAGCACAATGACGTAGTTCCTCTAATTAGCACTAAGAAGGGCCCTAAAAATTTTGAATGCGATGCCGTAGGGCACTGCGGTGTTTGTTATCGCAAGGCTGGCATCAGCTATCCAGTATTCGTAGCTTACATGGGGCCCCGTACTCAATGACGTAGTTCCAAATAGGCATAAAGAGGGTCGAAATTTTTTTTCAAGGTCATTATACAGTGCTATAGTGTTAGTTACCGAAAAAGCCTGCATCGGAGTACCATACCAGTATGGAGATGAACCAATGAACCAACGGGGCCCCAGTGTATAAGATAGTGCCAAAGTCAACTATTTTAGAGGTCTTTAGGAGTCTTGAAGATCTAAACGAGAATAAATGAATCCCTGAGTAATCATAACAAAACTTAAGCGTTGTGTTATGTACTATGTTTACATAGCACACAACTGTACGGTTTACGCACTCATAATGTACAATTTACAACTTAGCATTCCGCAATAACGTAGAATCATGATCAAACAGTGTAGCTCGTAGTGCAAATTTTATGGTGTTGTCTTTGTGTCTATCGTTTGAATGGGAAGTCATGAAAGCCGATACATTATTAGCATCATTTTCATGGAGTTGTTTTCTTTAGGTCACTTTTCATAGATAGGTAAATACTAAGTATATTTATTTAAAAGGAAAGGAGTACAGTTTAACGACAAAAAATCTTGAACTTTATTCTCAGCAGCAGCATTGCCGAGTTCCGCTTTCCAAATAATTTGAGAACTAGTCGCCCGCCCCACTTCGTTTCTTCAAGTCTACATTTTGTTATCATTTATAAACTCTATCAATGGATGACGCTAGGTGTCGATTAGATCGCACAAGAGTTTCGCCTTTTCGGTTTACCTTGCTGTAAGCCTTGGAAGTTGACTATAGTCAAGTAAAAATAGTAAAGTATACATGGTGTATCTGTCAACAAATCCTTTTATATATTTTTGACGCGCCTATAAAAAAACAAACAAAATACTTTTATTGCCGTTTAAAAAAGGTGTTTCGCACCTAGATGATAAATTTGAACAATATGTTGCTTCGTGCTTGTTTAGCTATGTTCATTTAATTTTTTAGTTTTAAGTTTTATACTTACCTCTGTTCAGTTTTGTGTGTAATAAAAAGCATATTCATTCATTCATTTATATTCGACCCCTAACCAACCCTAACCCCGCCACTGCAGACCTAGCCTACGAATGTAATCTGTTACAGTTTGCTTAACCTGCCTTCAAGATAGAAGAATAATTTCCTTGCGCGATTTCCTTGGGGGTTGCATTTCCCGTTCCCTGTAATTGCAGGTGCTTAACTTAAGTAGAACGAAGTAAAACCGGCGATGTGAGTTTTTGCGTGGTTTTTCACTTCAATCAAAATACGGTAAATTACCTCTCTTTAAGGTTGGTTTCTGTTTATTAACTTTAATTCGATGTATACCCAAGTATTTAGCTTTACTTAGGTACTAGTAATAATAGCTACGAGGTGAATATGTGGTGTGGTGTAGGTGAATTAATAATTTAATGTTTCCAAAAATTAAGAAAATTAAACCTAAATGATAATCCTGTATGTAGTGACGTTGGTATTTTAGCCACGTGACCATAAAGTTAACCCTTAGATTACTCATGTACCTATCTACTTATATACTTAACAGGAATTTACAGTACCTATGCAGTTTTTTTTTTTTTTCAAATTAACTTTACCATTAATGTTTATGGATCCCTATCAACTTTTGTTATCATACACACTGTTTAAGTTTTCTTTCATGTTATGTTAGTTTTCTTTCAAATAACTAAATGTAGAAAGAAAAGACATGCGATAGTCTAATTAACCGACATAATATGCTAGAAAATAAGGTAAAATGAGTTAGTACATTCCCCCTGTAAGTGAAAAATAATCTGTAAAGCTTAATAAATAGGTATTATGAAATCAATAAACCATTGCTTTGAGGTTATGTACGTACAAGAAAAAATACAAAGAAAAGAGATAGACACCTTTAGAAAAATACTTTTTTTTACCTTGTTAATAGGCCAGCCTGTAGCCACTGTATATCTTGCTGTGCTGTTTTCGACATACATAACACTTTCTTGTTAGCATAAACTTCATTCGAGTGAATCGTATCGTATCTTTCGATGTTTATCATCGACAATACCGCCGTTTCTTCTGTTACTAAAATTAACAGCTCCGCTTGTACACAGAGCTCCTTTGATCGCAAATGAGACCAAATGAGATATGATTGATGTTCGTGAATGCACTCATTCTTTAAAGGGTTAACATTGTAAAGCATCTTGATGTAATTATTATGAGTCTGTTTGTGCTACTGAATCGTTACGATGTGTTCATATGGAAGCTTGCATTCTATTTTGTAAACTATTTTTTTTCTGTACCATTTGGTTATTACTTCTTTATATTTGTATCCTAATGACGTTTTTATGAATTACCTACTTACTAGCGGTTATATTGAAAATACGAATAAAATTAACTTATTCTGTGCGACGTTTTTACGTTTACAAATTGTTCACTGTTCACCATGTCCTGAATAAATTATAAGATTGACACGATCAAATCGATTGTCACTGAGCCCTTTGTACTTTAAACATACCTAAGTGTACATACTGAAGTTAGAAGCCTATTTACTTGTTTGTTAAACAAATAAGTAAATAGATATCTTAAGAAGAGTAGGAAAGAAGGTTCAATTGAGACCTGAAATATTGTACCTACGCTCTAAGTAGGTTTAATTATAGGCTACCCATGTATCTATCAAGATAGGCAGATAAAGCCTGCAATAAAAGAAACATGTTTTCCAACATGTCCTACCATTACAGTGTACAAAATTAGTTTACCAGTAAAAACGGTAGGTGCCCTTTCGTCGATTTTAAGTGACAATATCAAAATCCCTTGTTTACAGTTAGTTGATAGTTTAATGTAGGAAAAACTTCTCAAAAACGTTCAAAGTAGGTAAAGAAGCAAGCTCTGACAACCTCCTAAACATGTAGGTAGCAAACAGAGCAGACTCAATCAAATATTCAGCATCCATAACAATGTTGCAACTGGATGCATCCTTAATGACGTTGCCAGACGTCCTCGTTCCGGCCAATAGATTTAAAATAGTAGGTACAGTACCTTCCATCTCCGAACTGGGTCAGAGCGACATGTTGCTTTGGAGGCTAGACTTGCAAATCATTTTTCACTCGAGTGAAAGGATTTTTCAGTGGTATGAGAAGATTTACTGATTTGGACGTGGACCTAAGAACTTCTCCTCGTTAAATCAGTGACTGATTATGTACCTATCTATTAGGACTTAGGTATGTATCATTATGATCTTTCAAAAGATCTTATCATTTATATCGCTAGTTCATTTGTTTAGGTACTAAGTAGGTACACGTAGTTTTAAAATAGGTACCTATTTAGTTAGACAAGTAAGAAATAAAACGAGGCAGTAATAATTGAAATGGAAATAACTAGGTAAATATTTTTACAGGATCTGTAATTATTGAAATCCCTATAACCATGACATGTGTTCTACCCACGGAATTAATGAATTAATTTTACATCGCTCGAGCGCAAGCGGGCCATAAGGCACCTAACTTACTTACCAGAGATTTTATTCTCGGATAAAGATTGGTCGAATCGGATCTAAATGAACCAGTTCTTAGGGTGCGAGCCTTTCGCTCCCCACAAGCCCGGTGAATCTGTATAAAACCACACACGTAGGTTGACAGAACTGACCGACCGACAAAAAAAAAAAGAACCAGTTCAATAGAACTAGGTACTAGGAACTACACAAGTCTAATGGAGGTCCTATATCAACTGGCATCAATTGGACGGCTTTGTTCAGCCCGAGCCTAAGAGCACCCTGCGTCCCATCGGCTTTGATGTCCCTGACAAAACACTCGGCAGCCGTACGTTGAGAGCTTTGCGTAGATCTGGATGTATGGAGCATTAGATATCGGGTTATTGAAGTAACGAACTTGATCTAGTAACAAATTCAAAGGCTCTGGTGAAATGTCTTTTGATACTTTGCAAACTTTGAATCTAAGTAATATATTTTGTCCAAAACATTTTACTAACAACATTATACCACAAAATAATGTGTTATTATTTTGTGATTAAGTATGTAGGTACCTATTATATACCTATTTACAATATTTTTTTACCTGATTACAAGTTGATGAAACTGGCAATAAGACATGAAAAAATACTTCTATAAAGCCATAATAATAATTAGAGGAAACATTTTAATGTCATTATTTTTTTTAATGAGGAAATGGCTTGCTTCTTTTTCGGGCAAACTTGCCAAACTTTTTTGATATTTTAAACAGATTTAAAATAGAGGACGGTTGTTAACGAAACTCTTTGGTGTCTTTGATTTTAGTAGTAGGTAGCGTTGATTTTCAGATAGTACGTATCATAATGATGTTACCAAAAAACCTATTATGTGCAGTAGGCAAAATCTTTATAGCAAAAAAAATACAAACTAAGTACAAAAGTACCTAAGTTAGGTATAGAAAATAATGCTCGTACAGCGTCATTGTATAGCATAATACTTATTACTGCAATTCGCGACATTGTCGATGATTTTGGGGACCAGGTAAGCATGTGTGTAGGAATCACTTACTTACCTACCTGCTCTCGATCATCCCTCACTTCTTACATTATTATGTTGGCTCCGCTTTTGAGCAGACCGTTATTCAGGTATTTTAGGACTAAGATTTTGTCTTCGACCATAAATAGATTGAGTTCAACAGGCCAATCCAAGCCCCTCACAACTTCAAAGTAGGGGAAACTTGCCTAATTCGTACTTGCTCCTAAATCGTACCACACCAATATTTCTGAAAGAACCGCAGCAGTAGCGACACTAGTGCCATAAAATGGATGCGTTAGTACGTCATGTGTCATATTTCCAATGAGAACGGTTTGTGTCTGCTGCTTCGAAAAATATTTGCAATGTAAGTAATTTCACTATTTTCATGTAATTTTTTTTGTCATTCTATAAGAACTTGTGTTTAGTAGTATCGTGAGTATTCAATTTTGCTGAATGTAATCAAATTCTACATATAATTGACTAATAAATCCTTGTAAATACTGGCTCCTACCGGCTGCCAAATTTTTTCGCGGTAAATTTCAACTGGCTTTATTGTTTGCGCCCAATTCGTACCCAAGATTACAGCTCAATGGACAATACGACAAAAATATTTTTCACCACTTTTATATGCTTTTCGAATAAAGAAAGAAAAAAAAGGTGACCCGTATTTGTTAGTTTTAATTAAATGTGTGTATTTATTTAAATAAACGTCTTTTAAAAGGCAGAATAATATACCGGAAGTGACGTAGCCCTGCGGCTGAATATAAAATGATGTCGGTGCTTACCTACAATAAAAAAGTTAAGGTCAAAGAGAATAAGATGTTGCCTCTGTCATAATTGTCAATGTCAATGTTTGTCTTGTTCTCCTAAACTAAAGTTTTGTTATTTTCATATCATTTTAATGAACACAAACTGCTTACTTTTGCTGGACGTCTAGTCAGAAGGCAAGCATAGTCATGATTGCCTTTACGACTGATCACGCTTTTACTTTGGATTTGAAATCGATTGCCATTACGACAAGCCAAGGATAACACATTGGATTTCGCCTGCTACCAACACGGATAACGGGCACGGAAAATGGGCAGCCTGCATTCACTGCATCTTTCTACAATGAAAATTCTTCTTCGCTGTCTATTTTACAATCATAGGTTACGAAATTATTAGTTTTTGATTCGTAATTCGTAATCGTAATTTTGACGTTTGTTGTTTGGTTTATGACATTTTGTTTGCGCCTAGCCAAGGATTTTGAATGAAACAAATTGCTGCACATGAAATAATTTACTTTATTTTTGATTAAAAATTATAAATTGACATAAAAATTGCGTTTAAATAATGATGATTGCCGAATCCTTAACATTCCGCCCTCTATTGGCAGGCATGAGGGATGTCTATCATAACTTCTCCTTTCGTTCGCTGTTGTTCTTCTTTCTGCCACCTGCATCACGGAACCCGCACTGAACTCACACTCGTATACTGAACTCCAACTCGCACAGAACTCTAAACGCCAACTCGCATGCTGAACTCGAACTCGAATTGAACTCGCACTGAAGCGATGCAGGCGCCTCTGGTTGCGAAGTATTTCGGTCTAGCGCCTAGCCGCTAATTTTGAATGAAAATAACGTGCTGCACTTGAACTTATTTATATTTTGATAAAAATAAAAATCTAGCATAAAAATTACATGTTTTGTTTTTGACGTTTGACGTGTTTTGACGTCTTAGGAACTATTTTTTTTTAAATCGTACTTACTAATAAGGTTGTTTGGTATCAATCCTGAACTGAACATATTTTTTTTTAGTCAACATGAGCAAAGGCTTTAAAAATTTGAGTAGCCGAGTGATGACGTCAAACGGGGTTTTTTACATTCTATTTATTTTCTCCGTAAATACCTTTTTAAAAAATCTAAAACTATTTTTCTCAAACACCTATAAGGCTAATCTAGAAATGGTTTTTTTTGTTTCGAGAAATAATTTTTTGTCGTATTGTCCATTCGTACCGGTACAAATTAGGATTACAAAAATAAAATTATATATTTATTGTTTTCAGGTAATCATGACTACACGAAAATATAATTGTTGGTCCCAACAAGATATGGAAAAAGCCATTAACGGATATCGAGAAGGAAATTTAAAATTTAATGAGGCTTGTCGTGTATATAATATACCTAAACCAACGTTCCGGCGTCATTTAAAAGGTTTAAATACACACCAAAGCATCGGCCGCCCCAAGGACTTACGTAAAGAGATGGAAGATGAGCTCATTAGACACATTTTAGAGCTTGAATCAAGATTTTTTGGTATAACCATACACGATTTACGGCGTTTGGCCTATCAACGGTTTCAATTGCGACGACTGTGAAGAATTGTCGAGAACCATACGCCGAATCTTTTAAGGTTATGTCCACCTGAGTGTTTACACTTAATGATTAATAATTGTGATTTATAGTTGCTTACACCAATGATAAGATCTCAAAGTACGATTTAAGAATATTATAGTACGATTTAAGACCATTGATCTTAAATCGTACTTTTTTTGAGTTTTTTAAAGTTGTTGTTTACTCTTAAATTTATTAGTTTTAGGTGGGAATAAGCAATAATTGTTATTAAAGAATAACCAAATAAACGTTTAAAACATTCATAAACTGTATTTGTTACTTAATTTCAAAATTATGGCAATTATCCCTTAAGTGGTACGAATAAGGCAAGTTTCCCCTATCTATCGAAGCGTCATTAGTAGCGGTGAGTGCTTCTAATCCTGACTTGCGTCGGATTATGTTAAATAGTCTTCGAGTTTTACATTGGGGTTCAGGGTTGCCAGGTTTATATTAAAGATTATATTAAAGATTCTACAAGTAAATTTAAAAAAAAAAATTGCAGGCAACACCTGAGCTACGAGTAACTTATCTTCAAGTAGGAAGCATGGTTGCCATGTTATGTATAGATACTCGTAAGATGTATCGTGTTAGTAAAAAAAGTAACATTAAGAAGACCCAGAGATCTAGACCAGATTACTGAAAACTGTGTACTGTACTTTTATGAATGTATACCTACAACCTAAAATTGTAACCTTAACATGGTTACGGTCGGATTAAATGTTTATGTATGGAATAGGCGCGTAAAAACAAGCTAGTCTTTATAAAGTAGGTAGCTCAAGAAAAAATAAAATGACTAATGAAGCTCAGGAAACTTAATTATGCTAGCGCCAGCGGAAAATAAGTAACAGCATTTAATTAAAAAAGTGGCGCGATTAGCGCTCGACCTTATAACGGAAAGACTTATTTGCTGTAGTAAGTCATGTAGACGGACGGCCTATTAGGCACTTTCTTCTTCTAAGTCGGAATCACTCTTAACTTGACAGAGTGGTCGGGTCATCACTTCAGGCATTTGGTGGCAAGCTGTAACAAAACGCCGCCCACTGTTCTCTGATGGCCTTCCTCGTGTATTCATTAAGTGATGATGAGTCACTTGCTGCTTTTATCTGGTCAGTCCACCTCGGCGATCTTCCCCGTGGCGTGATTCTCACAACCTTTCCTTGGACAACAAGACACTCAATAGGCACCTCCCCTCGGCGTTATACCTATGTGATATTGCATTTTCATTTTGGAACCCATCAGATCACCAGTACAGAATCTGACTTATCGAGACCTTTGTATAGGCACAGATTAGACCCTTTGCAGACAGCGGGGCGGGTCTGTTTGTCCGCAAAGTACTTAATAAAGACCCGTCCGCGTCTATCCGTTGAAGTCCGCGACTGCCCGCGCCGCGCACCCATAGCACACGATGGCGTGTTGGTTATTTAGTCACTAGAAAGTGCGCGACGTGCAGCTTACTTAATAAGTAAGTACCTACCTACTTAAGTCATACATAAATTGATATAGGTACCTAGGTGGTTGATGGATGACTAGATATTGCATACCTAAACGTTGAATTACTTAGGTACCTATTAAAGGGATAGGTAGGAGGGATACCTATACTGAACGTTACTATACATAGGTACTTAATTGTTACCCACTCGTAGGTAGGTAGGAGGTAGGTAGGTACCTAATACTCCCTGCCTTGCAACCGTTTCCATTTCTTAGTATTGTCTCTCCACTGAGTCATAGGGGTATTACCCTACTATAACGTAGCATTTTGGTAAAAGGTTTCACACGACGTACTCGTACATACTAACTAATACATTGATACCTACCTAATTTATACGGATGTACCCACAAACGTAGCTAAATAATCTAAAGTTTACTTACCTATATTAACCTAGGTACCTACCTACTTTTTTCTCAAATCGGGAGAAATTACTTTCAGCCAACTAAACTGGCCCCAGTTAAATAAACTAAGTACGATTGAAATTGCTAAAATTTGTATTTAGATTATGTAGGTGATGTGAGCTTTTATGCAAGTGGTCCCTAATTATTTTTCTTTTTCCAGACGTGGCGGCGGTCGCAATAGAGGCATGGAGGGCGGCAGCGGCGTGGTGTACCGAGTGGTGGGACGCACGCGCAGCAAGGCCGACTGCGGGCAGCAGACTGAGCGGCAGCCGCCAGCTCCGCGGCAAGACACCACCTGGAAGAAGTACACCGACTCGCCAGGGGTGGGGACTCCGCCATTGGTATTCATATTTCGAAGCTATTAGTGAGCTAGTCTTTGGAGATGGTTCAATTTGGCAAAATGGAGGGAGAAAATCGGTTACCATCAGGTGTTTTGTCTGCTCGTCTGCTAGTCATTGCTGAAAAATATTTTCTGTAGACAACGTCTTACCTTTTTTATTTATCTCTGAGGAGAAATATAGAGTAGATAGATAGATCCTGTAATCATCAGCAGATGAGACTAGGCTGATCGCTTTTCTTTGATTAAGTAGCTAAACTAAGCTGAAGTATCTGTAGGTACCCATGGACCCATCCATACCTGCATTACGTAATGCCTAAATTCTTAAGTCCTCCTGTCTTTGTGTAATAAAGTAGGTAAGTGTATCTATTTACGTAAGTAGATACTAACCTACCCTTTATTTAACTTCATTAACCTGGGTATTTCATGTTGCAGAATCCTCCGACACAGGCGCCGCCGAGTCCGTCCCACGGCCGCAAGGGCGAGCGTCGTACCGGTCATCACTCGCCCCAGCACCATAAGAGGGAGAAGCTCACGGCTGCTCAACAGCTTGGGATAGCTCCTCACCCACAGGTATGAATGAGCCAGGGCATTGGACTGTTTCATTTTCTTTTATTCAATTATCTGTATGGTGATATCGCTCGACTACAAACAGGGGCTTGCCACACGTCTACGGTACCGTAGTCGATGTTATGCCAGCCTAATTGAGTGCGTGTTGACGTTCCAAAGCATGCTCAGTTTTATTTCTTTTTGAAATTAAGACCGTAAGAGACAGATAGCGCCACCAAGTTTATCAACCAACCGTAAACTTAACATAATTATATTCAATCTTCTTTTTTCTTTGCAGTACCCAGCTGCTAATTCTTCTAGTCAACATTCTTCAAGGAGTGGTGGGTCACAGGTAAGAATTATCCGGAATTCACGCTGATTATCTCGGATTTCTTATTATACCATTTTTTAGTATTCATTTAAAAGTAGTATTACCTAATAATTGTTATTCTTACTACTCGAAAGATTTAAAAATCTTACATCTCGGCCTTACTTTTACAGCTTCAATCCCCAAGTGGTGCGTCCTCACGACCATCCTAGTGTTTCAAGCGGTGGAAACGGCAGCAGCTGTTCCAGCAAAGCTAAAGTGCCCCAAAACTTCGGTTACGTGAAAAGACAGAATGGTGTACAGCAACCAGCTCCACAGTCTAATGGACCCCCTCCGCAACATGGACACAGTGGTAATATTTTATTTCAGGATAGAAAATTGTTAAAGGGTTATGGAAAGTAGATGACGGATATACCTACGTAGTCCCGGCTGCGCCTGATTTGTTTCTGAACGAGTTACACAAATGTCATGATGACATTTGTTGATTCCTTTTGCGAACTCAAAAAAATTTAAATTTCAAATTGTTTTTTATTTTTTTTATCATTCATGCGCGAAATTCGCGCGATTTCTATTTGTTTATGAATAATAAATAACAAAAGAATGTAGAAATTTACGAACTATACTTATTCGTTCATTTGTTTTATTGTGTTCGTTGTTCTTTTTAGGTGGAAGAACTGCTCAAGTTTCCGCGGTACCCAGGACTAAAGTTAAAGTTTCTGGCGGTACACAAACCTGCACACAGGATCTTCAGATACACAGTAAGTTTTATACTCTACTCTTTATAATAATATTATTATTAATCATACGCGAGTCATCTGCTGGCTGCATACTGTTGCATTCAACAGAATTTGGAGTCAACAGCCGGAACTTGGTAATCTTACCCCGTCGCGCTTAAAAAGATTATAATAATATGACCTAAAGAAACTAACTTTTGTTATTTAACTTAACTCAAATAAATTGTAATGTGCGACAATATCAGTGTAGGTACTACATAGCAATGAAGGATAGTAAAACTGCAATACATTATAATGGTCAAATTGGCCTCACTGTTAATAATTTTATCTACTAAACTCTAGATAAGTAGTTCATAGCTGTTATAGCTTGTAGCAAATTTTAACAGTTTATGAATCAAATACTATTTCTGTATATTACTTACCATTACCTAGTAACTTACATAAACAAATAAATGACAATAAGCAATAGTTACATAAATAAATAATCAAATTAAATTTATTCCACAGAGAATGGAATTGGACCAAAGTCTTATTCCCTGGGTGGCACCGCGGCAGCACAGTTGTCTGCATCAGTCCGAGAGAGGCTTCTTGGATCACAGTCCCTGCCTAAACCTGGAACACATGAATTTGCAGCCTTATTTCATCATCACAGGTACCTACTAAAATCTTTAAATATGTAATAGATACAATTTGCTCAAGTTTAACAATTTGCCCATAGAATATGTATCTAATGTTTAGTGGCCACCAAGTTTGGCCATGTAATAATTTGGGCATTCAATGGCTTAACTAAAATATTCCTTTTCATGTTTGATGATTACATGTAAAAAGACACACAGACCTAGAAAATTACTCAATAAATATTTTGAGCCATCTAAACTTTAATATCTGAACAACCTATTTTAGCTGTTAGTCAGCAAATATTTTTTAGGAGTTAGGATTAGTAAAATGTAAAAGATATCAGGAAAATATTATAAGAATATCAAACAAAGAAACCATGGCCACCACCTAGGTACCTGAGAGGTACTATTTTGAATTACAAAGCATAATTATTCACTCTGGATGTTTAAGTTCTGAATTAATTGCAATATAATATTGTTTTAAACTTTCATGGTCACTAACATTAGAATAGTTTGTAAGGAAGGAAGAATAGTTGTAAGGAGATTACTATCATGTCATGTGATCATGGTGCTTTAAATAGTGATGAAATAAATTGGACATTCAAAAATAAGGTATATTATAGTAGCAATAGGTACTGTTAAAAACTATACTAAGGATCTATTTCAGTAAGTACCCATAATTATTAGAAACTTGCATTGTTGCATGCATGTTGGTTAAGTGTTTAATGCTAGATTGAGGTGTTTAACTCAATTTCCTTTTGGATGAGCATTTAAACTGACAATAATAACTGATATTACATGTTAGGTTTTTTTTTAATCTTCCTGTTATTTTCGTCGGTCAATGGGCGTCCGTCTTCTAGCTTCGCTAAGAAGGTCTAGATTTTTATCGCATGCACCAACCTTTGGCCACTGTCAAGAGATTTCACTTGTCTATTGCGGTCTTATTATGACCATGCACACTTGCCGGTGGAAAGAGTTTTCGGTTCTCTTCTATAACACAGCTTGTCATGTGCCCAAACACATGCTGCTTCCCACGCCATGCAAGTCTGAACGATTTTAATGGACACAAGCACAGTTTAATCAAGCGGCGCTGGCGATGTGGCTGCCTACCGCCGCCATTGTCAGCGTCTACCGCTTTGCGTAGCTACCTCGGCTTCTATAAAAATGTTCACAAATAACTAGATCCAATAATACAATATCTTATCTAATTTTATCAACAAACGATAGAAGAGCAGTGTTCCCAAGCAATTGTCCTCCTGACATTCACAATTAAACAGTTTAGGTAATTTACTCAGAGCTTGATCAACTCTTATGATGTCACAGCGAGATGTGAAGAACATTCATTTCGTTTGTGCCACTAGAATTACTGAACCAAACTGGTGATCATAGTACAGAGAGGGATTAAGGATAGCAAAAATATTTTTGCTGAGTGAAATATATGCTCCTCCTTAAATATTGTGTACCTACTTACATTTTCTTTGTATTTTATTTTAATCTAAAGTGCATAATCTATCTGTAAGTACTATTTATATAGAGGCAGCTTGTACAGACAACCTCAAGGCTTATATGTAACTCGAAACATTTGCGTGATGTAATCGATACCCAGGGACATCTATTGGCAAAGATTGGAATTATCAGCAAAGATATGTTCCGTATGAGGCAGGCAGGGTCTCTACCAAGTGCGCTTGGCCAGTCAATGGGTAATTGAGATGATTAACAATTTCAAACTATTATAGAAATAATATTTTCAATTAAATGCGGCCCTGCCTTAATAGGTAGGCATCAATTAGTAAATAAACTTACTCTGTGGGTGTATTTTGTGTAGTGTAGACGCCGATCAATGGGTGATATAATAATGTTTTGTTGTATTTTGTGATTGAATAACAAATCTATTGAATTATACGATGTCTCACACGTTTAGGTAAACATTTCAGTTGTAAAAATTACGGAAAGAGGAATTGACTTTAATCTATAAAGGCAAATTTGGTCGACATGAATCTGATATGCCGGCAGTTCTTATCTGAATAAATAAATATTTGTTGATCCGAATTTATCTTTTAGATCGCCATGGGAATATTTAATTCAGTACTTCACGACCGTCGGTACGCGCTACGTTTTAATTTAATCCAGTCCGTCATATTATAAGAAAATAAGACCTATAATTTATTTTTGATAAAAATATATTAGAGGATACTTTCATAGTGTTTTTATAAGATTTTTAATGCTCCTTATTATTTTGTTTTAGAGTTACTCAAAGGGGTGGGATCAAAATCAGCGATGGCAGCCTTTCTGATACTCAAACATACTCTGAAGTGAAATCCGACTACGGAATACCTTACGCCCCCTGGTTGAGACACAGGTAAATATCTTATTTTATATGTTCAACATTTTAGCGCCTGCAAAAATCTTTAACAAGTGTAACGAATAATAGAGCAAAAGAAAACTATAACTATTGAAGCTGACGATAACAAAAAATATTTACTCTTTGCCTACTTATTACTTAGTTAATAACTCAATCGTTGTATGTATCTTTTAGGTCTAAATGAAATGAAGTGATACATTTTTTTGCCGCCTGTATATGCTCGTTTCATTTAGACTTCTTTCTTGTACAGTGACTATCAGCATTGTCATGTCATTCATATTTTCCGTATTTTCCTATCATTGTCCATGCTGTTATTGTGCATTTGTGTGTCAAATGTCTAATCGATGAAACATAACAAATATAACAGAACATGTTGTCTGTCATATACATACATATGTAAGTGTTCACATGCTTTTGCTGTCCTATTTCCGATATGGCCAGTTGTAGAGATAAATTAGACAAACAAAATATGCGTTTTTATTTCGTTTCGTTGAGAACGTAAGTCGTAGGTATATAACACGCCAAATATTTTCAAATTTTAAACCATACAAGTATTTCCAATATGATACTTGTCTATTGATAAGTTATGATGAAAAGTGTTTGTTAATTAATATTATTTTATTCGAAATGAACATGGCACAAAAAAGCCATAGTTGGATAATCAGTCACTATTATCGTAGTCGTTGCAACAAATCTTTATCGATCACTAATAAAACTCCATCCAGAAATATTCGTTCGTCTGTAATGAAGTTAGTCATTATGCTACAGCTGGCCAGCATGCCCCTTCATCACGTTTCCCCCATTTCAGCAATACATACTCGGCGAGTGGGCGCCTGTCCGAGGGCGAGTCTATGGAGTCGCTCACCTCGCTGCACTCGGCGCAGGCGCACAACCACACCTCCTCCCCTAACTCACACCACCGCAGCTCACTCACACACAATAAGCTCATCATGCACCGTGATGCTCAGGGCTCCAGGCTTAACAGGAGCAACAGCATTAGGTAGGTCAATGAGCAAAACTTGCTTTTGGAACACATTCGATTTCTTAGGAACCAAAAGGTGGGCTCTTATCCGCACGTAGACTCTTTCGGTCCTATTATTCGTGATGTTCTTAGGTGCCTAAATAATATGTTATGGTCTTCATAGAGACTGAACGTTGCTTGAGCCAGACTTAAATATCATTGTCTGGTGCTTGCCGAAGCATATTTTGAGATACTGATATGACATTTAAAATAAATAAGGCTCATACAAACAGTAGGTATACATATTTTATTATTAAGCGTAACAGACATAGCACACAAAAAGACTACTAGTGGGTAATTTTAGTTATGATTATTAATGATTATTTATAACCATAAAAATATTGGGTCTGTGTCCGTGGGATACTCTACATATTTTAACAACAATTAAACTTACGATATGGAGGATGGAGAGTATGTAATCAATAAATTTCATAGCACTTATTTAAATTATACGTTATGGAACGGTATTTTTTTCGAACACTTGGCTTTAATATTATTTTAATTCGTATTGTTAAGTTTAATTCAATGTTTAGGAAAAGACTTCTTGCTTATTATTTTACGCGTAAATTTCTAATTCGTCTTATCAGTTTTTATTATTATCAATGTTAGTGTACTTAGGTATCATTAATCAAAGTGCCTAGCTTTTGTATTCAATTCTATCATTCATAAACCCTCTGTGCTCACTCATGTTCATTGACACGATCTTCGCTATCTATAACTATTGTTTTTCTATGTACATAAATGTTTTAAAAGACATGGTGACAAGTCTTGACACTTAATTAAATTTTTAGCTATCTGAGAGATAGGACATTTCCAAGGTATGCCACAAGGTTGAAGTTTGTTCATGTTTGGCTTCGAGGTGGCACGCTTTACTACATCATACATAATATGCATGATTTGAACATGGCACGGCTTACTCTTTTATGATTTACACACAATTTTGTTAGGCTGCGCAGCTATTTTGCGTTTTTATCTTATGATTCTTTACTTTGCCTGTAAATTTTAGGGCAGTAAAGCATTATTTTATACGCAATGTTAGACATTTCATTTCTCAAAGATGTCCCCTTGGGCTCGTTCTTTGTTTCGGTGATAAAATTATACTTTTTCGGAAGGTAAGAACGCAAAATAGTCAAGTGGCTTAAAGCCTCATTAAGACTGCCATCACATAATACACACTTTTATGGTAAATATTCTTCTTGATTTGATATCATCGCACCGCCATCGATATATGAAGGTGATTTCATATTTTTTCTTAATTTACACTAAAGTTATTTTACGGCTAGTTTTTTTATTTTGAAGGCCAAATCGATAGGCTTCTTGTCGTAAGTCTGCTATTGTATCACTGTGCCATGTTGTAACGTGCGCTCTAAAATAATAAACATAAACTTTGTCAGTAATTGGAACATATCTACTGTAAATATATTTTAATTAACGATAAAGTTAAAAAGAAGACTGACAAAGTTTTATGTCAAATTAACATGAATTATTTTTAATTGTAATTCTGGTTACAGATCGACCAAATCCGAGAAACTATACCCGTCGATGCTACAAAGATCTTCGGAGAGCGATTATGAGCCTTATTATTGCTTACCTGTACAATATGGACCAGGAGGTCAAGGTATGGTATGCGTTTACACTTTTGATAATACATATTGAGTCGCGCTGGTCACATCATATTGCCATCATGGTTAAAACATATTTAATTTAGTTAACGTCCATATAAATGGTCTTATAAGCAAAAACTTTATCAATGAAAGGATTAGTGACTCTGAAATAAAATACACTAAGCACATTCTTCGTTTTTAACATTGACCCCTTATGTATTAATAGAGCAATCTGCGTAGTTTTATCGATGATATTGCTAGCCTGTACGCACAGGCGTTATATATTGTAAAGATTGGTCATCATAATAGAGGCTATTCACAATGAATTTCGTTATGTAACTTTTAATTTTTCATTAGGTCTCAATTACGGAGTATCGGAACCGCCATCGCCTTCCCCAAGATCAGCACTGAGTCCTACACACCAACCTGGAAATGTGATGCACACGCCTAGGCATTCACATCACTATCCCAAGAAAAATGACGATGGTAAATAGAACATTTTATAAAATTAAGATTATTTGTAGGCTACTGCACTACCCATAGATCGATCATAGAATATTAGAAGGGACAATTAAATACTTTTGTGTTTAAAATAATTATGTTGTAAGTAAGGTAAATTTACCCACACCTAACATCTAATACTTTTTTATACCCACGTTCTTTATTATAGTTTTATAGTTGAAGTAACCAAGTAAGTACTTCTTTTTATGAGAGTACTAGCTTTTGCCCGCGGCTTCGCTTGCGCCCCCCACTTCCCTAAAATAGGGGGTTAAAAGGGGCAAAAAGTAGCCTATGTTACTCTCCATCCCTTCAACTATCTCCACTTAAAAAATCGCGTCAATCCGTCTCTCCGTTTTGTCGTGAAAGAAAGACAAACATGCAGACAGACAGACACACTTTCTCATTTATAATATTATATTTAGTATCATATGGATAGTGCGGCCTTTCGTGGCTAGTCTAGCTTCATCTAAATGTTTATTTGCAGTGCACGGTTCAACGGCGTCCCTGATATCCACTGCATCATCGCTGGCCGCCGGCGCAGGGACTGACGAGAGGCAAGCACATGAGGTATGTAAAATTATACCTGAGGAGTACACTTGTGTGCAAAAACATCGACCCACCTGCGCAATCCGGTCAATAGTTCCAAAATACCACGCTATTATGTGCTTTGTATTGGAATATGCTACGGGTTGTCTTTAAAATGGTGCAAAAAATGGGTTTAGGGAGGTTTTACAATTATAGTAATATAAAATGGTGTTTTTTTTTCGTCTTAGTTACTCGTACTTTCCCAGGCCACTCAATAGGGTATTTGACAAAAAAAAATTATGTGTTTAATCAAAAGACCTCTCAATTTAAGAAACATTATTGAAAGAATTGGTCGATTCTGATTTGAATCACCTGAGATATCACAACTTTAAGAGCACATATTTTGGGCAAGCCCAAAAACGCTCTATACAAATGGCTACAGGCAAGTGACGTCACACGCTTGTATCTTGTATGCGCGTCTAGTAAATTTTGCTTGGTAGCTATATCAAATGTTTCGTTTAAGTAAATGGTTTCATAATAAAAGTTGGTGGAAAATGTACGGGTAGTTCAATGATATAATTATTTTTTTTAAATTTTATACTTTAAAAATGGACTTGCCTATGAAACTTTGAATGCTCACAAAACCAGCTAGACGTTATATTTTTACCTGAAAATGTTGGCCATTCGTTCTTATTTACCAATATTTTGATAGAGTATCAATATTTTTTACATTTGTACGGGAAGATAGATAGATGGAAGATCTACACTTTTTTGCACAAAATCACAACTTAAGAACTGGATATTACAGAAAATTAATGTACTATTTCGACGGTCTTATCGCTTAAAGCGAATTTCTACCAACCTTTGGTTAAAGGGTCATTAATGATAAACAGTAAAAGGGGTAGATAGTGCAATATTAAGGTGTTTTGTTTAGATGTTCCGTTTATAAAGTTCAGGTTTAGGAGTAGCCTCTGTCCAGCAGTGGAAGGATTAGGTCAACAAAAAAAATACTTATGTCCTATCCTATGGAGAAAGGTTGTTACAGAAGATATTTAATGATGTTCGTAAGACGGTAGAAAAGCAAGATAATTCTCAGAATATTAAAGTCACTACTAGGAACATAATTTCAATTTTATATGGGTAGTTGAGTACTTAAGTATCAATGTTGTGATCATTAATTCCAATATTGCAATTTTAGCACTTACTTGTTGATTGTATATTCTAGCTACTTTCTCCTCATACTTATTGCAAATTCTATCTAAATAACATGTAATTCATATTATAACAGGTGCGGAAATTAAGGAGAGAGCTGACCGACGCAAAAGATAAAGTACACACGTTGACTACTCAACTGACTACGAATGTAAGTAATAGGCCTAATTTGTTCCCTTGTTGTTCTTTCACTTTAAATATGTTAATGCGCCTTTAAAAAGATTTCGGTAATTAGTCTGCCCATTTAAAAGTAATACGTGACAATTGACTGTCTCTGTGACTTATAACTACGCATTCTTAGACACCGTTGGAGGTAGGAAGAAAGTATAATTGATGTATGTACATACAAGTGTGTTGATTATTCCACTTGTTTTCCTTGTCTTAGAGTAGGCACGGTCGTGTGTTTTTTATTTGGTCAATAAAATTATTCCGCAAAGGTGCATGCAATAAGATTTTATTAATACTGTCAAGATGTACATTTTATACGTTATATTAACGATGGTAAATGCACAATGGGCAATAAAACATTCTACTCTTCAGCGAGGTGAACTCAAATTATTTGATTATCTCGAATCGTAATTTATATTATAAGGAGCGGTGCATCTGCGGTCACACCTGCGCGTTGTCAGAAAAAGTCGATGTTGTCCCTTGGGAACCTGGTTCCAATTTCAATTAAGCCTGATCAATTATGTCGGCATGATTGACTACCGAATATTTAAAATTATGAAGAAGATAAAAACACTCCCACGATCATTTCTGACGTTCCGTTCTCTAATGACATAATTTTATTAAATTTAAGTACTTGCCTTTAAGACGAATTTTATATTTTAATAGGTATTTGAATTCCTCTTAAAATACAAGCATTTCTAATTAATTAATTAAATAAAACTCCTTAACATAGTCTGTTCGAGCTTGAATAGGTATATTTTCAGGATCAATCATTTGTAATTTTAGCTTAAGTCAAATTATCAGTAACAAAACCACTGGTTCAACATTCACCTATAAAAAGTTACAACGCATAAATATGCGTTTGCGTATTGCTAAATAGCAATCCTGACTATATTTGTTTTAATAAACGCAACAAAGAAATGAAAGGCGACACCTAATCTTACCCAGTTACACGGTCATCATCTAAACAAATCATAACGACTTGTAAATAACTCGAGCCTACAACATTGTAACGCGACACCGCGCAGACAAAATAATGAGCTGCCTGCCACCTTGTTGCCTGTCACCGCGATGCCTACCGCTGCAGTCTTACACTCACAGTACAAATATGGTCATCAGTAATCGTAACTCCATTTACGGCCGAAATTTAAGACTCGAATTCATTAGATGTTGATAGTACTTAAGTACGCTGAGATTTTTCTCTATCGGCTTGCTCATTTAGGTCAAACTTATAACTACTTACCTGGACAAAACATTATGTTTGTATCAAATTCGTAAGTCTCTGTTCTACTCAGGTTTGGTATAGGTAATGCAAAGAGGTAGGTAGCTCTTGTCGTAGACGTTCCTGCTCCTAAAAAAAAATAACTTGGTGATCATCAATAAATGTTATAAATACTTACCACGTTTACATTGTATTATTATCAGGCCGTCCTTACCACAGAGTAACTTATAATATATCGGTAATAGAGAGATCAGTCGCGAAATTGTTCAGCGCCATCTAGTTAAAATATTACATACCACTATTATCTATCTACATACGTACGTAGTGTAGGTTGGGTAGGTATATATAGGTCATTTAGGTATTCATATATTATATCGTATATGCTGAATTTCAACAAGAGACTTTTTGGTGTCCTTTGGGGTTTTTTTTGAAATCAAACATTGTTTTTGATAATCTAAAATTAGTTCATAGTCTAAAACTATGTTAGATTTTACGAATCCCACCAAAATGACACCAAAAAATCTCTTGTTGAAAATAATATATACAAAGATAACACAGGTTTAAATTAATGTTTTTTATTTTTTCTTTTATAATATTCCATTGCCTTAATTTTCATGCAGTCATTGACAAGGGCGCTTTTCAGTAGAATCATTAGCATTCCAACCCTTTATTACCCTTATTGTGTAGATAGTTATGCTCCTAGTTATACTTTCGTCGCAATGAGTTTGACGAGTTTTCGAACTTAGCAGGTGGGTGGATAGACATTTGGTTATGTAATTAAACATTGTTATGCAACAGCGGGTGTAAGGGGGTGAACGAATACCATTCCGCCCCAAAAGCCAATCTCACATGCCCGCAGTGCATCCTGCCAAATAGCGAACTAGGCTCTGGCGACCGACTGATGGCGGTATAACCATCCAAAATCTCAACGTAGCAAATTAACAGCCCGGTGACGGGCAGCAGCGTCACCAGGGCAAATAGCTACGTTCTTCAATTCCGGGAGACGAGAGCGGGTGGGTCGGCAGGTTAGGCAGAGGTCCAATGTCCAGGTGATGATGCTGTGGTCGATATATAAAGCGGCAATCGGTGTCCAGGTAACAAAAACAGTCTTCAAGAAGAAAAAAGCCACGAAAAACATCCAAGCAAACGCACACAATTCGAATTTGAAAGCAAACGAAAAGAGAAAAAATTTGCACTAAATTTGTGACAACTCGAGTGACGTGTCAATGTCAGGCGGCGCGTTCCATTCAACGTAATTTACAGGTTATTGTTTATGTCACTATTTTAATCTGCATGACAACTTAATAAGATACTGCATAGTACTGAACGTAAAATAAGTAATTAACGTCATCTAGCAAGAAAGTTCAGTACTTAATCTGATCATGATTCTCCATACAAAAATGAATAATACTAAGTGAACGCACACTGGTCCTTACTTTGTATCGGGATATTAGTTCCACATTGTGCCACAAGATGGCGCTGGGCCTCGATTACATCGCGCAAGTGTTTCGCGTTTCAGGTTAAGCCTTATCGCTATCTTTAAAACTTCTTTATAAGCGGCTAACGCCTGTCGACTACAATCTCACTTGCTGGAAAGCGACAAATCGTCGCTGTCGCTATGTTACGCGTTTCATTGAAGTAAAAATGTATCAATATACTGTCTTTATTTTCAGCTATTCTGTTTAAACAATGGAAGTAACATTAGATCGTCCAATTTTGTGGTTATTTCACAATGCATCTCGTGGTCTACAGAAGTACCTACTTGACACGTCAACTTTTATTTAACTTTCACTCCCCGTAATTTGATACGCACTGTGTAATAAAACTGAGATAGTCGTATATCATTTGTCGAGCTCATAATTAGTAACATAAAATAAATTATAACATTGACTACTTAGATCCTTTTTTCAGTGCCCAGATATTACTGTATGGCCAAGGGACATTTTTAAGAAATTGATTGATAGATACTTACCTATATTCTATGCCTACTTGTCATTCATATTTCATAGATACACACGGACACAGGGCGCTGATTGATAAATAGGTACATCTTATTGCTCTAGAAACTTTTAGTAAATTAGCACCGATATCTATTAGTTTCATTTAAGATTTACTGAAGAAAGCTAAAGGCATTTCACGTTTTAAAATTGTTTCTATAAATTGCACTTAATTTATAAAGAAGTGTATTTTATAGATAACGACAAAGCTTTAAATAACTGTAAACACTTGCGCCATAGAAAGGACGCCCAGCGTCATCTATTGGTATGATTTGAAACTAATGTCCCAATACAAAGTGAGGGCGGGCCGCCTATTAAAATTATGTAAGTATCGGTATTCTAATGATAATAAATATACCCAGGTATTAATAATTCTCGTTCCTGTCAAGTAACCAACCGTATCTAATGTGTCTTTGTTTTATTAGGGCCCGTTAGCGAGTCTAGTTGGCTAAATCACAATACAAGTCTTTGAAAGCGAATTCTAACGAGGCGTGCAATTTATGATACGGCTTTTTGTCTAAAACATATTGAAATATGACTGTTCTCGGTACTTTATGCTGAACATCAGTCAACATGAACGTCTACGATTAGAATAAGTGTAAGTCCCTAGCTTCTATGACACGCATTTATCTGCTATTTATCATTAACCACTGTCCTTAAACAGTTCCACTTGTGTAATATATTCGGTCTTGTAATGTTTAAGTCCAAACATTCTGACAATTACAATATCCACAGTTAATAATGGGTGATTTAGATATCGGCGTAATGCACTCAATATGAAAAGTGGCTGGCGCCTACTTCAATGCAAGTACTAATTTGCGTCTTTCTATCTAGGAACAACAGATTCATAAACGGCACAGTATAACAAGCTTTCTGCTATTATGTATCAATAGTCGATATCGTGGATCATTCAGAATCGTGCCTAAAGCAAATTGCGTTTTCTAAGATTTGATTATTCGTGAGTACCTACTGTCATTATTCGTAGCACGAATATTTATGGAGTGCTTGTGCTTAGCATTCTTCTTTTAGTTTCTTTGATGTTTTATATAATTGAATCAATTTCTGTCCGCACTATTGACCTTAATCAAACGCTTGTAGATTTCATGTTTATTTTTTATTAGTCTTCAAAAAAGGAGGAGGTTGCCTATTCCTCTGTATGTGCTGTATAATGCTATATTTTTAATAATTGTATAGACTGTTTAGTAAGAATGAGAAAATATTTATTGACTACAACACGTTTACATAGAACCCAAAAAAAAGACAGAATAGAGAGGAGAGATACAGAACTTACAGCCGCTAGCAATGTCGTCTCAATAAGTCGACGCAGCGCTGGTTTTCAGGCTAGACGTGGGTGACGTCTTTGTATTAATAACAATATTTACATTCTAAAAGTAATATAATACACCTAAAAATCTTTCGACGGTCTACAAGTTACTAAGAACAAATGACTACCCGAAAATATGTTATATGGACAAGCCCTGGTGTCAGATTCAAACTGCTCGGCCAAAAGCCTTAGGGCCTTATGACTTAGTTGGATAACATCAGTGGTGGGAAGAAACGTTTGACTTGAAAATAATGTCTATACTTACATACATCAAAATAAATGGTTCAACTTAAATTGCCTGCCGTATACAGAAAAAGCAATTTCAAATTACTTACCTCTAATGTTTGTTTTAAAATTTATCTTAGTAGTAAATCTTTATTGATGTGGGCTTTAACCATTACGTGGAATGAAACAAATATTGTCATCGCAGTATTAATAGAATACGGTGCAGTTTCTTTACTTGAAACTGCACCGTATAGGATAGAGTATAGGAGGAATAGGTATACTTACTTCTCTATGGCCGTGGCTGTATCCTTTACAAGGTATATAAACCGCATACCATACTAGCTATCGAGAAGAATAAACAAAAACTATATTGAGTCTACTGTACTGCAGTAGCAGTACCTAAAAAGCTGACATATTTATGTCAACTTTTACTGCTTTACATTTATGGGTGACCTACCTAATCGTGCTCGTATATTGTCGGCAGCCCTGTTCTGGGAAAGTTAGATGAAACGTCAGAGCAAAGGGTCAATAAATAATACCGGACCGTATGGCCGTGAGACGCCGGGTCGCCGGTTTCGCTCCCATATCAGGAGCTAGGAATGTGTGCCAAACGCCAACTGCTACCGCGCTATCTGTATGTCAGCCTAAGTCAGAGGCGACACCGTACTGACTCATATGCAGTTAAATTGCTAATTAATACATTTGATTGTTATTGTAATGAAAGTAATTGACTTCGTTTGTTTCTAGGATTGGAGATAACAAGTCGGTGTCAACTTACAATTGTTTGCGTAATGTAAATGAGAACATAATGTTTCGATGAACTCAAACACTGTTATCATGTTAATAAATAATGCCAAAATTCAGAAAAGTCTAATGCACTTTGTAGGATAAGCTAACTTATTTACCATTGCAGCCAAGAAAGTATTCTCGTTTAAACTTTTTTTTTACTTATTACTAGGAAAAGATGGCAAATCGATTCAATCAAACATTTTTGACATTCAATTCTCCATTTCATGACGTTTAAAAGAAAAGTAACTCATATCGATCAATCTAGATTTATATTTGTTGATATCGAAAGATATAAAGTAGGTTTAACATCGGAATGTTGGGTTCGCCTGCTAATGTGTTATCAAACAAGCACGATTTGTATGACTAGATGCCGTCAGTACAACTTTCACTTTTGCATGACAGACTTGTGTAAACTATTTACGGCAGCCGATTTGATAATTTTGTTTAAATTATCATACCATTATTGTTTTTTTTATTTCTATCTGTTTGTTTTGGTAGCAGGTATAAATTCGCAACATACCTAGATAATAACATTGTATGTTATTAATTACTGCCTGAATAATTTACTAAACTTGAGTTATGTTATTTCCTGCAGATACTAAATCACAGGCCATTATAAAAGGAAACCACTTATAAAATATTTCCTTTTACAGTAATTCCATTTTTTCATAATTGTTTCATCATTTATGACTTAAACGGAGTCGGTAAAAAACTTAGATAAAAATTATGTACATTATTATAAAATTTATTATTTAGATTCTACGTTCTTCTTACTACAAACTTACGTTCTTCTTTCATAAAGAAATAATAAAATACAGTCGTTTTAAGAAACGAGGCTGTACGTCTTCTTTAAAGCCTAGTACCTAACGAATTTGCTTTCCCTCTTTCTGTCCTGTCCAGGAGCGGTATTGAGATCCACAATCAAGTGACCGCTTGATCGTTTTCCTCTCATTCCCATAAAAAACATAAATCATAAAATAATAAATCAACTATGCCTTATTCAATTTTATAACCATCGTTTTCACAGTCAGCAGAAGCAAGTATTCATACCTACCACTAGTTACCATTTTCATATTGCAGAGATAGATTTAACCATCAACGGTAAGCTGCGTGTAATTAAAAAATAATTTCGAGCGCATAATATGCAACAAAGCGGAATATAGCGAAATGACCGGCAGGTGGTGATCCCTGTCACCCCTTTATGGCCCATTAAAACCCACCTGTATGACGCCCTGACGTATGGGACATTACATTTTGATATACCGGCACGTATGAGTTATCTGCTGATCTGATATTTATCGTTCTAATTTGTTCTAATGTTTTTAAAAGTGAATATGGAGTAGTTGTACGTTGGCAGCGATATATTGTATATAGTGTACCATATTGTTTAAGTGATAGGTAACTTGGTAGTACACTTAAGTAAATTTCTATTGAAAATACAACAAGGTAGACTAGAGTGTATTAAATATAGAATCAATGTCCTTAATCTTGTTCATTATCTGTAAATTAGGTATTTGTTGCTCTGTTAGTCATCATTAAGGATGGGTTATTCCACTATGCCACTCCTGTATAAAATCAATTACTTACTTTTACACCACGGATCCATTATTGTGACTATACAATTTAATTATGTCGTAGATAAAACAGTTATGAATAGTACTTACCTATCATGTGTCTGAAAATGTAGTGTTATAATAAATACACAATAATATGTTTGTCTGTAACGGGCAGAAGCTTCACATGCATATTCCTAAACACCACGTGTAGCGTAAAAACAACTATATCGAAAAGCGTAGAACGTTATCTGAATGTTAGCCCTTTTGTTGTAACCTACTCGACCTTATGACTTTTTCTTCAAAATGACAAAGCTTTAGTGCATCGTAAATACGTTGTTATATTCGTGTAGCGAATTACAACTTTGAACTGCGCACTGACCCGTTAACTGGAGTGCATCTCGTGCACCACGCCCTGTCATGTGCGAAACGTGGAAGCGTGGCATGGCTTGGCCATCTGATGTAGATAACATGGCGTTTTATGCGGCTAGTGCCAGAGACCTAACGGTGACATGAGATATTTGGCGCCAAAGCTCGTATACGTGTGTGTAGAAAAAGTGTACTGGTAGGTACTGTCACCTTTTGGTAATTTTTCCAATATTTTGGGTCTTGTGTGTTGTATATTTTAATGAAAAATATTTTATTTACTTTTATATTGACTATGTACTTAACCAGTTATTCTGTAAACATAGACGTAGATACCTACATCATACCTCCTATCTCAGCTTATGAAGAAAACCAATAAAGAAATACCAGAATGCGCAATACTGAGCAGGTTCTTAGAGAAATAAATGTATTAAATAATATAAAAATATTTATTTTTATTAAATTTTATACTCGCTTCATCGTAAAATCAATGATAGGATTAGCTTATTTCTTTCCACTATTTTATTCCTCAAGCAATTGTATTTACATGTGCATTTGTATCGTATGAGTATCATTTACTATCATTAATGCTAGGACTGGTTATATTGCATCTTTAATATTAATGAAGGTAACTATCTAAATTATTCATTTAATTTAATTAGGTGCAAGAATCGATTTCTAACGGTAATGTAAATATGTATGTTGGGATACATGAAATCCATTCGCAACCATAGATTAATAATGTTACACATTAGTGGATGCCTACATCTCTATTAATAACATTCATGAGATCGTGCAGTAGAGTATAAAATTATTATAATACGTTTTAAACTCTCGTGTAATCATGTGTTATTGTACATAATATTCTTATTCATCCAAATATCGCTGTAAATATTAACTGTGTGGGCTCTCCTTCTCAATTTGTTTCCAACACCTTCCAAAAAGATTTATTTAATACAAAAAACATAAGATAATTTTTTGTCCGAAAGCAATAAATATCTATTTTCATTTGTATGCCAATATATATTACTTGGAAGTTACATGAGGGCGTTACCTAATCACCGAGTACAGTTTTAATTACCGGTTTTATTGGCACAAATAAAGTAGGCAAACGATATACGTCTGATACAGGCAATTTGATGCGACTTAAACATATTACTTAAAGTAGTTTTAGCAGACCAATCGCCTTTCAAGTATCGATTAAATGTAAATTTTGTTCAAAAGTAGATATTCCGACCATTCCACATCATTAAAATGCAGGTTTACTAATTTGCGGTAACCAATCTGATGCAGGTTAATTGCTACATTAATTAAGTCTTGAGGCAGTCTAAAATCTGATTTAGATTTTATTACTTTTTAACTGACTTCTTACTCCGTAGCATTAGATCTCGGCGTATTGTCAAATTCGAGCAATATGGCCCCATCTACAGGTTCTTTTAAAAAAATGAAACAAAGAGATATAGATTCCTATTCGGCCCGTGTCGTGATTAAAGAAGGGCTCAGCCTTTGTTAAATTCTTTTGAGGACAAATGAATACCTTTGAAATTGACCCGTAATCAAGATTCACGTTGCACAAAAGCGCCGCAAAAGAAAGGACAGATATTGATGAACATCCCTTCATTTAAGTTTGTGTAAGTAACGGTTATTGCTCGCATAAGCATTTCTACACCTGGCCATTTGATTCGTTTGGGACAAAGAAAAAGTGGTGTTTTCAATGAGAGGCGATTGTTTTGTTTTTGTCATCCTAATTTACTGGCCAGTTAAGGCAACGCCGACATAAATAATTCAACGCGGAGTACACATCGTCGTTCTTGCGTCGCCATTGTGTAGTTTCGAGACGTACCTCAACCGCAGTCCTGTTTATTCCAAAGCCATCGATACACCAGTCGATTCCTACTATTTCCGTGTCATGGTAACACTTTTTACGTTTCTCTGCCGACCGGTATCCTATCATTGAGATCGTTATTTCCTTCATACCATGTGTCTAATACTTTAAAGGCATCGTAGCCGCAGTATGCATTGATTGCAGCAATTATAAGTCAATCAGAAGAGCGGGTTTTTGCGGTCATGCCATATCTTAACATCAAAGAAGCATGAGTGACAATAAACGCGATGGCTAAAGAGGGAGGCCCAATTGGATTTCAATGGCAAGTTAATTTGATATATTGATCGCTCTTGCTTCATTTTGACTTATTGTTCCTATTGTTTCTCGCTGTCATTTGTTTTTCAATTATTGATTTATGACTTTGACCTCTTTTAAATATGGCGTTGGTAAAATGTGACTTTCGTACTTGCAAGAATATTTTGCGACACTATAAAGAACTAAATTGTGTCTTGAACACTTGAACGTCATATAACTGACTCTTACACAGATGTTATCATATTTTGCATTGTTTACTAAAAGCGGTTTCTGGTCAACCTTCAATACTTTTATTTTTTTAAATGTTAAGTATTGTTTGATACGGTTTTTATGTTTCCTTACTAATACACTTACATTCATATTCATGGACACATTTACTTGGCTAAAGCACTGCGGTAGGGTAGCATGGTTGAAAAATAATAAAATACTGCAGTCAAAGCGTGGTCTGGCTCTATGCCAACAATAACAATGACGTGCATTCGTTGTGTCTCATCACTTAGATTTAACTTTGCAACTTAACGCATCGGTGTGTAATTTATTCCAAACAGATAACAATCGGTGAGTCAGACCTCAAAGTTGAGTATGAGGACTGTATGAGAGTGGACGATAAATCTCCATATTTATTGTCAACGCCTTGTCTTACTTGCTCACGCGACGAGTTTTATATCAGGAAAATTGCAGTAGAATGGGATATAATCCATTACTGGTAACATCGTAGAGATACATAGACAACTTTATTTCAGTATGATGTCTTTAATAGCATCATCCTTTTATATTATTTTTCCTTTTAGTAAACACGTACTGCTATGAAGTTCTGTTACTCAAGAAGCGTGCTCTCTTTTGTTGGCTTAATTTCAAACAAGACTCTGTACTTACCTAGTTCACTGTTCACTGCATTTATGCGAGAAACTATTAAAAATGTAATACGAGTCTGTAGCCAATAAATCTTCAGAAGGGAACAAACGAATGGACGCCAGAGTGATTATAAATGTTGCTCTCTGTAGTGACGACCATATTAAGTGACTGGTAGCTATTTTAACAAGATTCTCAGGGTAACTTATGGTCTTTTGTTAGGCCAAGTGTAAACAGAGTTTGTGTCGGCTGGTCGCCGCATGTGCGAGACGTTATCAAACGTAACGCGAGTCCGTGGCCCATAAATCTTCAGAGTGCCTGCCGCACTTGCGCAACAACTGCTCGGCCGCGATAATGTGTACGGGCCTCCTCATTCGACGCACTATCTTCCATCGGGATCGAAATTCGGACATCTGAATCGAATTGAATGTTTAAAATTGAACTTTATAAATAATATAATGCTCTTCACTAACAGTTGCCAAACAATTTTCGTTATTAGTAGGTGACTTGAATACCCGTAGAAACTTTATGTTGATAAGCTGTATTTAATCCCGAATATAAAACTTAAATACTGTAAATGGATTTCTTTCTTTGATTTATGGTGACTTTTAAGCTCGAGAGTAAATACGATTGAAAATAATTTTTATGACCCATAATATCCTGTCGCCCCTAAAATTCGACTGTCCCCATTCTCTATAACGAATCAATCGTGGTTTACAGGTTTGCCCAATGATCCGGGTTCCTTAGGGTTCTGTGACTCAGTTTATTTCACCGCGGTCGGTCACCAACCGGCACAACCACCACCAGACTAGTACGTATTGAGCTGCCACGGAGGGCACACGCGCGCGTCAGCGCCCAGTTTACTAAATACGACTTTACGTTTCTAATAAATAAACAATCAGTTTACTACATCGTATGTGAATAAAACAGTGATAAGTGAATAAAGTTTTAAGTGTTTTCATTGGTTCTAGTGCCTTGCGGGACATTTTTGGTATTACATTTAGAGAGCACTGTGCATTTCTTCATGTTGTTTTGAGCTCCATGTGAGCGAAACACGTTTGATTATGATTTGTTGTTTTGTTCCCAAGACATCCGGGTGTAATTTTGCTTTTAGCTGCGGCTCGTCTTATAAAACCAAAAAGTTAAATCGTTAAACAGTTTACATAAAAAAAGTAATGGAAAACGTCAGTAATGATAGAGCTGCGTCTTATTATCTTATAGCTATGAGTACTCGAACATGCCTACTCAAATTCTTGATAAGATATATCGTAATACCTCGTCTTGTAATAAGTAGTAACTATTTGGATGGTTGGGAGCGATTTGTGTGAATGGTCTCATAGTTACAGTTGTGCGGCAGGTAATTCCGTCCCCTTTTTTACTACATGTTTGTTAGAACCCTATTATTTACAGATCGAGCTTGAGCTCCGCACACTATTCTTCTATTTTTCATTATTACAATGTCAATGCACAAACAAGTTGCTTACTTGTTATTCTTGACCGCCTGGACTGTACTAACTTTAAGGATTTGATACCAATAAAACACTTCGAATGGTCAACATCCACTTTCTCCACTGACAAGATTGCATTCTCACAAGCAAAGGACTAAAATATAAAACAGTCAAAAGTATAAAAATATAAAAAGGATATGGTGCAACCGCTGTAATTTTTATCACACATAGTTACAACCTTTATGTACGTAGGTACATTATGTGTTTTACGAGTATTATATAAAATTAGATGTCCAGAAATTCATTGAATTGATCTAGCCTTGCCATTGCAACTTTTTGCCCAAACTACAAGAACACAATACCTATTTATTTTGATAAGGATTCAACAATAAAATTATCCCGAAGGTACTTACATACCTATTCATGAATTAACCTAATCAGCTTGTCTGTGAAAATAAATTAGAAGCACTTGACAGTTTACACAATGACAACCTTCTATCGAGTATGCTAATAGAAAAAGTTGCACAAGTAGCATTACATTTTATGCCTACCCATACATCTATGTATGAGTTTTACATGCGGATCTGGTTTTATTTAGGGTCAAACGTTTAATATCAATCTTGTTTGATGTGTTTTATACACATTTATGTCTTTTCTTTTATGTGAACCATAATTCTAAAATTGGCACAGATTTTTGTGTACAGAAACTTTAGTGTTTTTGTATGTACGTTAGTTTACTTTTTTCACAGCTCTTTTAATATTTCTATTTTAAGAAACTACAGTGAAGGACATGTTGTAATTTGACGACTTAGAGCAACTGTTATTTTTGTGTAGACTTATCTCTGCAATTAAGATAAACGTAGGCTAATTTTTAGCCATTTACAAAAACTATAATGGCAAATTAGATCTAATTTTGTATTTGCGGTAACGTCATGTTTTATGTTTTCGTGATTTTCGGTACAAAATTGATTTAGCCTTGTTATCTTCAGTTTTGATAAAACTAATGGTGACACTTATCGTTATGATGACTATTGGTTACGTACGTAACTATATTTGGTATATTCTTTGTTATGAAGAAATCTTAATCCATAAACTTGTACATATTATAGTTAGAACTGCATTGAACAGACACTTTCACGGGTACCGTGTTATCAAATTAACTGTCTAAGGCCGCAGAGGTTCATAATTTAAAAAGGTTACATTATCTCTTCGTGACAAAGACTTGTCACCGCACATACCACGGTATCATGCCAGCCAGCATTCCGCGTCCCAATTACGCAACTTTGTGGCTTGCAGCATCTTTACAACCCAACTTATAATCTAACCCAAACAATACACACGCAAACAGAACTCTTTCTGCTCCACTTAACAATCACATCAAAGATAAGGGTTTAAGAGGACTTAAAAGGAACAGTTCAAAAGATTCCTTCGCCAGAACCGGATGCTGCTCGGGGCTGTAAACTTAAAACATTATTTTTCCCATTAATCATAGTCCATTTGTGGCTTCACGCCGTTTATGGCTTCTGCTCACCGTTTGTGATTCAACTGGTCTTCCATGTTGACAAGCAAGGCGTTGCTGAGACTGATTGGACAAAGTCGGACGTTTTTGTAATTTCTTCATGAATTTTGATGCTAGTCGCAAACACGCACATATGCTTTTTCCATTCCGTTGCAGCCTTGATTATACAGATGCCTTTTTCTTTTTATATTTGTTTTGGTCCTTGAAATCAAATGTTTCAATTTCCCTGCTTAACCAGACCAGCTTTACTGTTTCCTATTCCTGAAATAGTATCTTAAATTATTACGGCATAAATTCCGCAAGGTTCATTCGGTTATGTTATTCATATGGGAGCATTGAGCGGTAACTGTTGCTAGTAGCGACAATACAGTGTCTTCAATCAGCGAAGCGCCTCCTCGGCACTGTCAATTGAGGTTAATTCGTACGGAGACTGCCAGGGATCTCTAGCGCCCCTGCATTATTTATTCGTTCAATCAGCTAAATGGCCTAGTAAATTGTCTCCGTATTCATAAATAAAATTTATAAATACGTTTTCAATTAACTACCATGTTTCTTGTCCATTTGAACGGTTCAAATGTGATAACGCGGATCGCGTTTATATTTAGTAAAAGCAAGATAGTTTATTCACGATAAATATTTTATAGAACACTGTAATGGTAATGTTGTACACGGTAATAGTTATATGCTTTTACGACCAACACCGTCAGCAAGAACTTTAATGTTTTATCCAGTTTGGGTGCACAGAACGCAGTGTTTATAGAACAAAGACAACGAACTCGTAAAACCCATGTAAAATTTAGTTTATCCTTTCAGGTAGAATTCAATTTTACTTGAACTACACGCTTGCACATGCGGCCTAAATATCATGAATCCTGTTGGAGACATGCCAGCGTTCAGTTATGATTGCAGATATTGATGATATTTGCTTGCTCCTATGTGCACTGAGAGTGCACAGTAAACCTGCAAATACAAGTTTTGTCGGAAATATAACCAGATATTTGATGGCAGGAAACAACCGTTAAGACCGTAATTATTGTTACTAATGAATTTTGTCCGTAGCCGCATGATAAAGACTTATGTAACAAAGGAAAAGGAAAGAAATCGCACACGACTCAATAAGTTTCTATTATATTGACTTGAAGTGACTTAAAACGTTTGTGAACTCAGTTTAATCGTCGTGTCGGTGGCATTTGAGATAACTTTCAAACAATATTTTCAGTCGGAGTTCTAATTTTATGGGTCGTCATACAAAAAGCTGATGACATGACATCATCGCTTAAGATTTATTTATATAAGTTACAAGTTGATTGTATTTTTACATGTATCTTAAAATGGTGTTGTAAGTACCTATTAAATTTGTTATAACAATATTATGGCAGACATATAATAGCTACATAATATCTACCATGAATGTAAATCCATTTGTCAGTGCTACTAGGCATATTGTTCTTGTATATTTATCGGACATGCCTAATATGCTGTTGTATTAAATAAATGTTGTAGATCTGATCACGCAATGTTTCGGCCCTTTAGAGACAATCAGAACAAGTTTTGAATAGTTACAATAATGGCTAGAATCATATTGCGTATAACGGTATGCTAATAATACAAAATGCAAAATACATTGTTAACAAGTCCTGATAGATGCCATATCAGTTGCAAAATTTGACTATCAATATGAAAAACAGGCTAATCATGCTTTGCATACGCAAATATCAAGAGATAACCTCGAGATTCTAAGGAAACGGGTACCAGAAATATACAAACGGGCGCGTTAATCCAAATTATATTTTGTATTAACAACATAATTTATAATTGTGATTTATGATTGTTTAAAACTGTGATATAATCTCATTAATGTAATCAACTTTTGTTCATCATAAAGTGTTGATCATTTGACCTCACCGAGGGATTTATCAATGAATAACGTACGTTGATAAACCCGTTTAACTACTGTTGCGTCACTAACCGACCAAGCTAACCTTGAAGGAGTGGCGAATCTCTGGCCCCATCCATTTTTGAGCCATAAGGACGTTAACTTTAGTGTAGGTGGACCGTCATAATATTTAATTGTGGCATCATATAAAAAAGGAACTCTGGATTGTAAAAAAAACTAACTAAAATCCCACGTGCATATCGAACTGACTTCAACAGGCATCCCGGCTTGTGTAGGTAGCGACTTCCTAAGTGGATTATCCGTTATCCTATACATGGAGTTCAATGGATAAGCGGAAGGAAGTTTTAGAGGATCGTGCTATATCTATCCAGGAAGCTCCTGTATCATGTTTGCATAGACAGCTACCACTCGTTAGGTAGATATAATCCTAAGATTTTACTTAACCGATGAGATACGCTTACGGGGTAAAAGCGAGTCTTTGTGATGTACTTATGGTGATATTTATTTACTTGGTGGTATGTGCCGACTCAAAACGTTAGTAAAGTGGGATAAGATAAGATGTTCATTGTAGGCATTTACTACATCAGCTAATTAGCCACCTGCATAGATTTTCCTGCTGCACTGATCATAGTCATCATCATCCTCCTGCCATGTTCCCAGACTATCTGAGGAGTGCGCTGATCATAGTATATTGTCAATTTAAACAAAAACACGTTAAGTATAACATAATTAACCTAGTATTTTATGCACATATCCTTGTAGGGTTCTAATACTACTTTTGGTGATTTTCCCGTAGTCGTTTTCATATAATATTCCATTAAACGAGCTCATCTGTGGAATTTCAAAGTCTAGCAAAATTAACTACAGAATACAATGTAACTTTCGTCACAGTCGATTAGTAACTGGTCTTTAGCATTAGCATGACAATACCATAGAATAGAGGTCGAGGGTCACACAGTTGCCCTTAAAATTGACTGCTACAGACATGACGTATGCGTGTACAGGCAAGGCAAACACAATGCGCCCAACCCACACACAATTCGTGTTTATTGCTGTCGTCTGAGAAATTCACTCGTGTCACATGCCTACTTACTTCTGATTCGCGACTCTAATATCGCATATTTCATTCGAAACATATCCGTTCCGTTTCACTAGGATTTCGGCTAGCGAGACGTTGCCAACGTATAGAAATCGAATGTTTATGCTAATTAGATCATGGACAACACTTGTTGGTCGATTAGGGAATTCATTAAATTGATATGCATGTGAATGTTTTCTTTATTCAACCAGAATGATTAATAGGTGATATAAAATGTCGAAATGTTAGCACAACCTTATTTCAGAGATCGGTACACAGAGATAATATCCACTGTGTTGTGCGAAGATCCATCGTAATTCAATTCCTTGACCGCATTTTATGCAATTAAAAAATTAACCAGATGACGGAGTCTTCAGCATTCACCTCGTTCGGATCGAATGGTTATACCTTCGTTCGAGTGTGCTCCAGCCATACGCTTGGGCCATGTGCGCAACAGATGCTACCCTTAAGCTTTACATTGTCGTTGGGCTGACGAACCAATTTGACTGCTATTAAAAAGACGTTTGGATCCTTGTCACATATTTACTTAACTGAAGAAAACCTTACTTTATTCGTAATATTTTATTGTTTATGACATTTCAGACAGGCTTTACTTCTTTTCTAACAACATTCATTTCATTATTTTATCGAAATTATGCCAGTTCTTTATTTAACATTCCTGTACAAGTATATGAATGAATGAATATGCTTTTTATTGCACACAAAACAGAGGTATAAAACTTAAAACTATGCCTACGCCTTTAATCGCTAGTTGCTGCTTTGTTTTCTTTTACTAATTCTGGGTGTCTATTAGAATTCTGTGTAGAATCAACTGTCACATAAAGTATGTCTACCTAAAGGTTAAGTCCTATTCACGTGGCATATTAATTACTTGGTCTGTTGAGATCATCGTTATTCACAATATTCGTTTTGCGTCTCATTACACGAACCATAAATTGCGCAGCGCTACACATGTATTCAACAATCAAATTATTAATTTATTCACTTCTTATATTAATTCGTTGGTATAGTGATTTGTTTACATTCATTACCGATACTTATTCCTTCTTTAGTCGCCCTTTCACACATGTACTCCATTGTAATAGTAAATAAAGTTAATCATAGTTTAATACTTAGGACCACGTTTGTAAATAAAGTTAATCATAGTTTAATACTAAGGACCACGTTTTGTAACACGTTTATTTACTATTGATAAGTAATACATATTTTTCGGGAAAAAAAAGAAGTTCACCTCTATGACCTTAAAAGCGAGTGTCGTGGTTACAAGGTCAGACTAGACATACTTGCGAGTATCCTGCATAACAGTTCAAACTCAGACGGTTGTTAGATACGATTTCTATTCTATTTCAGAGATGTTTTACCTGTAGTACACTTTCTATGCAATTGTAGAGTCATACATTGTGAAATCTTGGACATACATTTCATGGGTCGCACAGGGCTTGCAATCTGAGTTTGATGTCTAACATCTGTCTGACATTGTCATAAATAAGGCAGTAAATAAAACTATTATTAGATATTTTGATAGGTATGATCCTTGTGACATTGATCACTACGAAGTTCACGAGTGGTCTATTTATTTATTATTAAGAAACTGTCGCTGACAACCATACATCCAGTTTACGATTGGTCTATTTGTTTATTATTAAGAAACTGTCGCTGACAACCCTACATCCAGTTTCTAGTTTCTAAGACGTATTTGTTCAACCCCGATAACAGAGGTCGACCAGGAATATGAGATTATGGCATTAGATATCGTGTTCAGTTCGATATTTGTGACGCCAATTAGAGAAAAAAGTAGGGTATAACTTGCCTATTTTCGTACGAATTACCACAAATTACTAATTGCATTTATCTTGCTTCACTTGCCAGAAAGCAATCATCTACGTAAGTTTCGGTCACGAGAGTAAATGAAACGAACGTTATTATCTCAAATACATGGCTTGGATTTCCAACATCGCCTGTGGAACGAATCTCAGTTTACCCGTAATTTGTAGGCTAATGAGGTATTTTCTTACTATGTCGTTCATTACGAGACTTCCCATTCCAATTCATTTTGTCTAATGAACGTTTTATTCTATCCGTCAACAATCAACACAATATGCGATTTGTACGTATGTTTATGTATTAAGAAAATAAAATTCACTCCAAGCTACCGATGAAATAGTATTAAGGTCATGTGTCTACCATTGCAGTAACCCATCAAGCCGTATACTCACACAAGTATATCTGTACCAGACGTACTGTTAAAACCATAGTTACGTACTTGTACCACTCACAATCGTTTCTCATATCATCGACATAGCGAGATTGCTTGACACCGTTAGTCATGATCGCTTAGAGCGTATAGGTAATTTTTATTACGTATTATTGTCATGTTTTATACTAGTGTGTAAACCAAAAAACATGTAACTTACCTGCAAATGCTACTTAGACTATTGTATTAGGTTAATAATATAAATGACACAACAAATGCTTTGTCTTGCAAATCATTCAAGACTTGCCTTTTACCAGTCAATAATTTTAGAAACAACCTCTGTAAGTAACCTAATCCGTTGGCGCCTTGTTTGAGTATGTATCTTTCTCATAAATCATTCCAATGTTCGGCTTAGCATTTTACATGGCAATCAATTGTATTTTGTTTCACGCAATGCATATAATCACACATTTAACGATTCAAATCCGGCTTGTGTTACTATTACGTACTTAAATTTCAACAGTCATAAGTAAACTTATGTCAATGTAAAAAGCGACGTGTATATATCCTAAGAAATTCCTTAGAAATAACGTAGGTATTATCAGATTGTAGGTAAAGGCGAGTAAAATTGTCCAGAAAGCTTAAGCTTAACTTCGATGAAGATGATATCAGATTAATTTACTTGATATTTTAGAAAGTTAGACGTAACGTAAGTAAGAGCTAGCTTTTGTTGTTTAGAGAGATATTGTTTTCAGAAATACGAGTATGTATGCAATTATTTTTAACTTGCCAACACACTTCAGAAGTCAAAATTTAATATAAATGGTAATTGCTCATCAAATTAAACAAACCTCGTCAAGATAATAATAATAATTCTGTCACGTTACGAAGTACATAATATCATAATATTGACCTTTTGCTACTATAGGTGTTTCAAATAAATTTAAAACTGCACCTTTTATAATCTAAACAAAGACTTGAAATTGCATGTGTGTCAAAATACCGTTATCATTGTATATCTGATCATTTCTATTGTTGACTATGTGTGTACAGTATTATCTGTATTTGTTTATTTATCCGCATCAGTCAGCCAGCACAAGGGTTATTGAATGTTACGAAATGACCGTGAAATGAAAATATTGTGAGCGCTTTGCTACTACACGGTACGGCGATCTGGCTACGCGCAGGTCGTTGCTACGGACGGCCGTGGTGCATGTGATGCATTAGCCAGACCGAGAGAGCTACACAAACATTGTTGCTGTCCTTTTTACTCTTGCAAGCGTCAGTCGATTCCAAATAGCAGCTCCTGTTTTAAAAGGTGATCACTGGACGGGAAATGGTCGTAAAAGAGTCTAACGTATGCATTCATGGTACTAGACTAGCTGATCGTATCGAGTCGAATGATGATTGCATAAAAAATTATGTAATGATACGAATGCGATTGAGTAGTCCACGTAAATAACACCAGCTTTATAATTGATTATTATTTTATGTAACGTTTAGATTAATGAATTCTCTTCCATTTAGGTGCTTCGTCAATTCGGCATGATGATTATACAATTTTATTATAATAATAAGGTGGAAGGCCAAAAAGACCAAGAGCTTACACGTCATCCCCTCCGACTAACTCGAAAGAGTGCCGTTGTACGATTGGCGCCTTCCCCCATATAATTTATGGGTTAACCCGTATAACGATATGACCTTACCATTGTTTGATTTAGAACATTGATGCATGGGAGCGTCAGGCTCGCCTTTATTGCGACGGTATAGTTAAAAGTTATCGATGATCCAACTTGATTGATGATCAGATGATCAAATTTTAAAATAGTTGGAGTACTGATTAGGTGTGAAGTGCCTTCTTTGTGTTTTACACCTAAAGAAAAAAGTATTGTTTAGTCCTTGAAATGTTAGTTATTATTGATTTTGTCAAAATTTTCTTACATAGGTAAATGCTTTTTATAAAAATAAGTATTTTTCAAGTTAGCGTGTAGAGTCCCACTTCATAGACTTGCCAATTTTAAACCTACTTATAGAAATCTTCACACTATCTTTTTCTTGACTGTCCAATACTTGATGTAATTATATGTATAGTATTACGAGTATTACTATATAGTGCTGCTACTTATATATAAATTTTTGGCAAGTGCATCTGATGAGTAGGTATTGAATGCGATCCGTACTTAGCACAGTATTCGTCGTATAAATACATAATTCATGTGTCGTAACATACTCGTAACATTTATGAGTCAATATTCGATACGCCGGTTTATGAGCTTTACCTACCATATGCGGTCTTTTAGTCATCAAAGTTCAAGAACAAAGACATACATACGAATTTTCTTAATTAGGTAATCTTAATCAACCGTATGTTATCTATCATTTTAATAAAAAGCATTGATGATCCCCCAATTGAAACCCAAGTTGGACTCTAAATACATACTTTCTCAAGTACAAATATTATGGAGCCATTAATAATACCATTTTGTTCAAATCAACCAACCACCAATCCAGTAAATAAGTACTTAATAATGCATGCCATGCAAAATATTTTTATACGAAATGTATATGTAGCCACATAGGTATTAGGATAATATAATATGAAGAATTTCTTTCACAACTCCTACTTTAATGTTGTTCAATACAAAGGTGAGAATCGGATGAAAATAAATGCCAAACGTGTGGTTCTTGGAGGTCCAAGACATGCTCAAATTACTAGTCATCGCAAGTCATAATCTAGTTAAACGACGATACTTATAGTTAATTCTTCACCATTTCCTTCAATATGCTTTTCTATGGCCAAGTTGGGTCGACCCTACGATGTAATTGGCTGCCACAGCGCACGCCGGATGCAAACATTCTCCGGTTGTTGTATTATAACCATAAGCAGTGACATGTAATACGGAGATAAAAAAATAATTACAAATAAACCGCATAGTCATCTAGAGTAGGTACGTACACTTGCGTATGTCTATCATGTACCTACTCCTGAATTAGAAAGTTCATTCATATATGGCATCTTGTACCTATTGGAATCTGAACAGTTAAAGTACAGCCGCTGAATCAAAGCTCTTTTTGCTTCAGCGCTTTCATATGTTGAGCACAGGGTTGAAAATATCGCTTATCTGCATCAAAGAAGCGTGATTACTCTTACCGCACGCAACTCAACTGTAAAATTAGTCGGAATAGATCTACTTGTACGATGTCAAGTGGCCTTTGCAGCCCTCTATATTAAAACGCAACAACGAAAATACATTTATAAGGGTCAAGTGGATCATTGAGGCACTGACTATGAGTACATAGGTTTAAATTTGAATTTTTATGAATGTTTTATTTATAACGTTAACCATTTATTATAATGTACTATTGGCTCTTGACGTTTTCCATTTCGTATCACTACAGTTAAATAATGTACCGTCCCGCTAAACGCAAGGCTCTAGAACCATATTTTACAATTTTCCGCTTTCACAGTAATGCCGTCGAGGATGTATGGTGCAAAATGTTACGTGATTTCGATTTTTTTAAATATAACCACAACTCTAGTGCTTTAACAGTTATAATTTAAAAGCTCATCCGTAAGATGGCTGTAACTACTTCACAAAATTATCATGGTTCGCCGATTCACGATGGCTTTGCCACTATACGTGCACCAAGAAGTCGAATTAAGATAAGAAATCTAGTGGAACCAAAACCAACTATCAATCTACCTCAAAGGCATTCTGAATACTTCACTCTAAATAGAGCTCCTAAGAATAATTTCCTAGAAAACAGCTGTGGCGTTCAATATGTGCCCGAGTCTTCAACAAACATTACATCAAATAAACCTTCACGCCTGAGCTTTACCGAGCCGATTTACGCGAAAGTGACGCCGCCGCATTCAAAAAGCAGTTCCCCAGTGAAATCTTTGAACGGCAAACAAGAAGTTCATTATGATTCTATAGACACGAAGCCACGCCGACGGTTGAGAAGCTTAAACTTGGAAATACAGGACGCAAGGGCAGAGGAAAAAATAAGCACGGCGCACTTGGCTAACGGCGATAGACAGTCTTATGAGCATCACGTAGTCAATCAGGACGGTGCGGAACAGCATTCCACGCGCACGGACGCTACGGGCTCATCCGTCGACTATAGAAGGAGCCATAGCGATCGAGATAATTGTTCGGAATCTTCTTCGTACTTCACCGATAACGACCGGCCTATATCTAGCTATAGTGACAACTCCACGATACCTTCGACAGATACGGAAGACGTACTGAGAGATTTACCTAATAAATCTAAATTTCATAAATCGCCTCAAAAGTACGCAACTTTAAACTTGCGCAGGCCAAAGTTTTTAGACATAAAATCTAGCTTGAGAGAATTTCCGTTATACGGAAGTTTACAACGAAATAAGATGGGGTATCATTCAGAACCTAATACACCTCTCACTGGGGATCATTCGCTTTTGAACGATGAAACTATTATTAGCGAAGTGCAGCAAATACCGAGAATGCCTTTACAAAATAATAGAAATAGCTTTAAAAGATCTGTAAGCGAAACAAACGGGTTCTCGAAACGACTTAACTACAGACATTCATTCAGTGCCGACTACAGGCCGCAGAATTTTCCGAAAAGGCCCCATAAATGTTGTGAATGTGTAACTGGAATACCCGCAGATGACGACGAACAGGCAAACTCACGGCCATCTTCGAGGACATTGGGTACTTTGTATGAATCGCAAGATCCAAAGATAGGATGCCAAACGATATTAAGATCGAAACCACCGATACCGTGGTGGGAATTGGCTATCAAGAAGTCACGTTACAAGAGTTGTCCTATTTTGGAAGAGGTGAGTTATTTTTTTCTATTTGCTATTTAAATTGCCTATGTCAGTACAAAAAAAGTATCAGAATTAAAAGGAGAAATATCATTCGAAGTCTAATTTAATGACTCAATTAAAAACTAATCAAAATCGAAATGAATAAATTTTAGTCTCTAGTAGCTTTCATTTACAACTGGTATGGTCCTAAGGTTCGAATGAATCACTTTCTATGTTGTTATTTCCATTGAAGGTGCGGCTTCATTCCCTCGTGTTTTATTTAATTGTATAATAGATTGCTATGGAAGTAGATAGTCAAATCACTTAGGGGAGAATATTAATGAGGGACGTGGCGTGTACATACATTATTCACCTGACGTGGAAGGGTGTGCCGTGAACCCCCCGCAACTTCGACCAAACAAGAAATTATTTTGTAAAACTTTCAGGTCGTCGCAATCTTCAGTATTGATACAACAAAGTAACTTAGATGCTAGTTGCTATCCTTACCCACTTTCATATTCTTGCGATATTTTTCCCACTTATTATGTCTTACATCAGATTACTATTTATAAAAGTATGATTGATTAATGTTATTGCATGGTATTTTTAATCGACTCCAATCTTATCAATATAAATAAACCCATTAAACTTTACTTTCAAATAAAGAAGAAAATACTGTACCTTACAACATAAAAATGAATAGTTATCTTCATATTCACCACTGTGGCTATAAATATGTATCTACTAACACGGTTTTTTTTTCTGTATAAAAAAAGAGAATCTACCTGACTGCTTACCAAAAAAAAAAACATCTTTTCATGTCGCTGGTCAGGTGTTGACTTAATCGTCACATCGGTATCCTACTCAGTGATTTGAAATGTCGTTTCCCACGATAATAAAGTTAACAGAACTCATTAGAGCAAAAGAGGAAATTATTCGAGTTAGAATATAGGTACTTTTGTCGTTAATGAGCATGTTCCAAAGTACATAATTAGTCATGGATGTTTAGATAGATATAACAAAATGCCACGAATTTTACTGGTGCATGTTTGTAGAACTATTGTTTACAATAATTTAACTGGATCCTTTGTCAGTTTCGTAATATGTAAATTAGTTATTTGAGATTCTCTTGACTCGTTCTTGTATCCAGTTTGTTTAGAAATTCCCCTGAAAGTAGCATTGTTTATAGTTCCTATTAGGTCTCAACAATATATTATGTTGTCGTAGTGGGTGTAGGCGACTTGGCCTCTCTGACATACCATTGTTGTGGCCGCAAGGGACACCTTTGAACTTGAGCAATCGCTAGCGGGTAAGAACATGCACAAATAAAATGCTTTGCAAATTCAACATAATACAGAAATTATTTGCCATGTCTCTTGTTACTAAGAAACGTGATCAATGAAACACAATACGATTCTCATTGCAAAACGTTTTCTCCATTGTTGCCTAAGATGTAGAAAGAAGATTAAGTTAAAGTATTTGCTGTGTTGGTGCAAATAGTGATACCTATTCAGCTCATTAGCACGATTGGTTTAAGTTTTTAGCTCCTTTACGGAGGCTGGGTCGTGATAACCATCGTGGTTCGCACCCGCGGCGCGGTGTCTCCGGTGGGGCTAGTCGATGACCACGGCATACTTTCCTAACGCAGCCGCATCCGCCTCATTTCTAGCAGGGCTTGTTTTATGTGGGCATTGTTCCTAGCCAGTTTCTGCGCTGACTTTATCTGGCAATATTGTCACAATGACAATGGTTCATAAAATTATATAAACTGCATATTCATAAATGAGACATCTCATAAATTACATCTCGGATAATTAATATCTGATGCATTTTGACTACAGCTTCAAATCAAATAATGCTTCAACGTATGAATCAACGTGCCTACTAGGATTAGTATTAATGATAATAGTATAGTATATATTGTTGTATACCCGCGACTTAACTAATAATGCCATATAAATGAAATTTGGATGTAATTATCGAGTATCGAGAGCTTTATAACACAGTTATATGGTATTCAAAATACAACCAATGTTTGCCAAACTAATTTGTGATTACGCCAAAAAAATATTGACAACTTGGCATTTACGACCTAAAAAAAAGGCTGTTCTGCAATAAGTTATGGTATAATGGCGTTTACGACTTGAAAAAAAGGCTATTCTGCTCTATGCTATGGTGTAACAGCCTAGTTAACTTATAGAAAATGCATTTTAAAAAGCTATTTTCGGTTTTTTATAAGTAAAAACACTTCGAGGAAGATACAAATTAAGAGACAAATACGGGTAGTTTCATTATTACAAAATTTATAGCAAGTACAGAAATGAAAACGATTTTATTATTTCAATTATACAAACGCAATCATTTTAGTTTGAAATTGAAACGAAAGTTATTGATTTCTATAATTTTGTTTTGTTTTTAAATTAGTATAAACAATATCTGCATCGACAGGACTTTTACTTAGAGCTTAAATTTTAATAAGTCTTCTACCAGTACTGTGCAAAGAAGTAAAACAAACGTTTATTTTTAAAAATGTTAAAGCTAGGATTGATCTACATAAGATTTAAGCGCTAGCAAAACTCCCGCCACTTTGTTTATGTTTCAGGTTTTGCGTGCTATTAACAATCTTTAATAGGAGTACTGTTGGGCAAAAGAAATAAAAGACGTCAACTTCACTATATTAACAAGAATTTAATCACAGACATCGATACAATTCGGTTCGACGAGGGGAAATGAGTGGTATATTCTGCTCATTTTCGTATTTCCTCATTTTCGTCTAGGATACTGACACTAGAGTAATTCTTCTTACGTATGGGTAGTAAAAGTACTTGCTAATTGCATGTCTGAGCGTTTTTATTTTAGAATTTATAGAAACCGGACTAAACGCGATATTCATTATGCAGTATTACTACCACTTACTTTATTTATTTTGTTTAAATTCTTATAAAAATATTAATGAAGCTGCCTAAAAATCTATTAACCTATAAAGAATCATTATAATAAGTAATATTTTGGACTTCTATTTTAAATAATCATCTTTAAGTCAGAGTCATGAGTTTCACGCAAACGAAGTTGAGGGCGCCACTAGTAAAAAGTAATTATAAATGCTTTGTAAACATGGTATTATTGTTCAAAAACTTTCGAGTCAAGAGTTGAGATCTAAATTTCGTAGCAGTCCTCAAATCAATTTTATATTATTTCTCTGAAATTGACATTAGAATCTTAAAATATTCCAATTATATGTAAGTATTATATATTGATATAAACTTTACAGTAATAATGAACTTAGGGATTGCCACGAAAGTTAGATCCGAAAGAATAACCCTAATACCGGCCTAGTACTTGAGCACTACCTTCTAGAAACCTTAGCCCAATTTGAATGATAATAAAACCAAAACCGTATTGTAAGTTAAACACATTGTCTGCAGGTTACAATAGATAGCGTTGAATTTAGTACCTTATTAATTTTTGACGTGTTGTCGGCCGTATTTTAGATAGGCGTCAACATAAATTGACCGTAGACGCGAGCGGAGCCCAGATACGCGCGGCCGAATAAGGAAGAGTGCACTTGAACAAATAATCTCTCTCGTTGAGAATATTGTAACAATCTCTTGTAAAATGCCACAGTGGGATGTAGAGTGGGCATTGAGTAAGCACGAACATTTTAACTTGTTACGCCTACGGGATGGTATTGGTTATCGACAATGTCATGTTTTGCCCAAAATTGTGGGATGAAACTCAATTACATCAACAATATCTCTCCTTAACGAATAATGACATAAAATTAATACCTTTATATTGTATATCAATGATGTTCACAAATGGATTCAAAATGTTCAAAAGGTTCGTTCATCTTATTGTGTTAGCTGTAAAACTCCTTATAAAGTTTTATTAGGGGCAATATCAATATTTCATGATTTAATTAAAAGCATCTTTGTTTTCTTTTTTGAGAGCCAAAGCACATTTTGTTCTTTTTCTGTATATACTTTTAGTAATATGGTATAATTATACCAAACAATCAAACAACTAAAGACAAGTTCTGGATCAATTGATCCAGTACTTGTCTTTAGTTGTAATAAATAATGTTCTTCACATTATATGTCTTGACATTATGTTAAAATATGCATATGTTTCGTCGTGTTCTATTGAACAATTAGTTACAACGAAAGTCGGAAGTGGCTCGTCGCTCTAACTGCATCCAATTGGTGCAAATTGTCATCTGCATTGTGCGATCTATAGAGACCACTAATTTACTGAACCATTCTAGATCGTACGCAACACGTTTCAAATTATTTAATAAAACTGAAACGTTGAAACGTTCATTGCATAAAGGGCGTCGTGTGCAAACATGGGGTTAATGTACTGCAAGCATGCACATCATGCACTAAACGTGTCTATTTTAATTTTGTTACTTAATAATAATGTTTAAACTGATAAAATCAACCTTGTCTTAAAGCCAGTCTATGATACATCCTACAGGTGTAATTGTATCGCGCAAAAAAGCTGTGACCAATCGGGCTATGTTTCTTTATGAAAGACTACTATTGATACTATTTTAATCGCGCCATTAAGCTGTTAAACCGCGGCTGCATCCGCAGCTGTTTGTATCACTTGTCTCCACCTGTTTATTACTTACTATAATTCCAGATATTTAGGGGCTCTTTTAAAACTGCTATAAGTATGCGTACATTTCTTATTTCGTTAGTCTACATATGAAATAATCGCATCGTAATAAATGTTTTACTTTCACATCTCGTACCTTTTTAAATATTATGTTTCCAAATAAGGTAATTAAGGCAATAGAAAGTATTCTCAGCTTACTAATTGCTCTATTTTCACGGGTGTTGACATTTATCACCGTTAAATGCGGGTTATTTAAATGTTTAATTACATTATCTCTGCTAGTCAATTGAATCATGATCAACAATATTAAACTGTGTCAATATGTAAAGAACCATCAAACTTCGCCCTCTATATTGATGCACCTCGTGTTGGCACGTGCAAAAGGTGTCCTATATAGAAGTTCTATCAATGACGCCTGGATGCCTTAATTGGTTAAACCGCATGCGCACCGGTAGCAGGTGAATTGTTCTATAAATAATATAATATTTTTAAACCAGGCATTTGCCGTTCAAAGCCGTATACCACAGTAAATTATTTTATAGTTTTCATACTTCTTTCTACATATAATTTTACGCCATTACTTACACTTAAATTCATGTTCATGCATATGGGGTCGATGCTCCCTGCTTTAATTTTGCTGAGTGCGTTCCTGTGACGTGGCAAACAGAGGGTCCCTTGTCCAGCTCCACCCACGTCTACCATTACCGCCCTATAAAGCAATTTATTCCGATGACTCACTTTTAACAGTAAATAAAATGTTTATACCTAATATTTACGATACCATAACATGATGTAAGTAATTATTTTATCATAATGGGGATACACTCAACCGGTTCCTTAGAAAGCCTTGAGCGATCTTAATCATTGCCAGAGACGTTGGTCTGAATACATAGTAATATAGGGTTGAGGACTTACAAGAGACACTATATTTTTACCTTGTACATGACAGAAATTATAATTTCGACTCATCTTGGGAGTGTTTAAATCCACGGCCACGTAACTAAATGTAGTAGAGTATGTTTCAAGTGGTTTTAATGTTTTATTTTTTATTTATTTGATTTTATATTTATTCTTTACTCACCTACAATATAAAATAAAATTAAAGTGTAAAGAATGCGTATGGTCATCTCTAACTCCAAACGTTCATAACTAAGAAAAAACACTTCGATTTAATATATCTACATACCTTAAAACGTTACAAACGTTAAAAAATATAAAGGTTTAGATGAAAAATATCGCATATTTACAAACTAGTGCGTCGCGTAGGTACAACACTAAATAGTAATCTCACCCTACGAGTCTAGGTGTCTATACAGATCTGTGTCGCTCTGTGGTCATCTCTGATTACTGAACAGAGTAGAAATCCTAGTTATATTGGCTCGCAAACCGTAAGGAGACCGCGAGAGATTACTGTAAAATTACTCGTTTCCGTTTCAACTGATTCACATTTGATTAATATGTAAATAACTGAAACCTATGATTTGTTGCTAACAATTTGTAAATGTGATACAAAGACGGTATGGCGCCATTCGCCCACACTTGCTGTAGGCCAAGTATTATAAACTATTTTCGCTATCTTATCTCAGAAGTCATAAGTGATATCAATCAACCGTCAATTCTAAAAGAAAACGTTTTAATTTTAGTTTTTTTTTTCAATTCCCTCGGTAATGATAAATAATTTGCATACTGTATCCGGCATTATTACTATTTTTGCAGTATTATCTTTCAATGTAAATCTGTGTGACTTGTGGATTTAAACATTTAAAAATGTAATGGCTCAGTAAATAAAGTTATCTAAAGTTTATACTACTTGTGACATTTACACAGTATGCATGTAGGTACATTATAATAATGAGATCAAAAATAAATGGTCTTCCTTTCCGTGTCATTGGCAAATTACGATCAACTTAATTCGTGAAATTACCTTCAAACATGTTCGTGGCTGACATGCAGTTGGGAAACCATATTTTTAATTTTGAATCTCGTAACTCTTTGTGAACTTTATTAAGATGTATAGTGACCAATAAACTTTGGGTTGTTCCCAACGCCTGCGTATTATTACATTTTTGGACTTTTTTGTATTGTTACAGGCGCATGTAGTATCAGCTTTCGAGCAGAGCCTCTCGAACATGACCCAGAGGCTGCAGCAGCTCACCGCCACCGCCGAGAGAAAGGTAATAAACCCGTTTTATAACACAGCTCAGATTAAAGCTTATCCAACCACTTAATGGTGCTTTTTGTACGCGACGGTGCTTGAAATCAATTAAACCACAATCAACTTTTTATAGTCTATCGCTCGAATCATAAAATCATTATTTTAGCCCTATATTTTGTAATTACTGTTACGTTTCATTGCGCAAACGAAATTTAATCATTAACATCCTTATAAGGTGTATAGGTAGGCTGCATATTAGGTTGCGGTATAGTAAAAAAATAGGTAAATAGTAGGAACGAAAAATTTCACATGATCGGTTATGACAATAAATTCCTGATATTAAACCAAATATACGTTGATAAAAAGGTGAGGATTGATTGAAGAAATTTGTTTATAGTGACGACGAGAACCCCGATGAAAATTTCTTCAATCAGTACTCAGGTACCTATTTATCGTCGTAAGGCCCATAAGCCTTTTAAAAGGCATAAATCAATTGATTTTCCATTGTGTCTGCTGTCTGGGCGTTACGACATTATAGGTGAGGGTCCAATTACAGTAACTCGATATAGTATATAATAAATACTTTTATTAACCCTTACACAAATACCTATCCAAAGTCTGTTAGCAAATAAAAACGAGTCTTGCTCTTCAAGATTATTAAGCAAAGAAATGAGGCATAAATAAACACATTAAAATAGGTTAATAAAATTTGCAAACTAATCTAAACTGCTGTAATATAATTTACTTTTAGTACATTTAACCCTCGTGTAGGGTTAATACTACTTTTAAGACAGGTGCTTTGCAATTGCATTGTAAGACGCTACAAAGTACTAACATTACGATTGAAACTAAGCTACTAAATAAACCACCTTCGGCTTTTATGGCTATAGAGCTTTCTGTGCATTTAAAGACTTATCTTGTGAATGCAAAGTTTTCTATTTAACGGGTTCAAACTTACAAAGTAACATTCCTTTCACTATTCATTATTTTACGCCATTCCCTGAATTAGTTACTAAGCTTGTGATGGGGAAGGAATTGCAACTGAATAAAAAATAATATTTTTGTTGTTCAGGATTCTGAGCTAACCGAGCTTCGTCAAACCATCGAACTACTGCGGAAGCAATCAATACAAGCTGGGCTCACCACGGCCCACATGCAATCCATGGGCATTCGGGCTGACGGCGTCAACGTTACGGGACAGGTAAGTTAAATAGACCAGTTAATGGATTTACCGATCTATGATAATACAACTCGAAGGGTCAAGAAAGCATACCTAATCATAGCAAAAATAAGGACTATATTACTATAGTGAAATAAGATATTAACTAAATGGGTCTTAGTCGCTAAGCTGGATTATCCTGTCGGCCCTTAAATAAAACCAGGAAAGATATAACCGTGGCGGGTGGCTCAAATTTCTAATTCAATTAGGACGCTATAATCTATGAAGCTATGAAAACTCTCCATCCCTACTATCTCCTGTTAATATTCTAGAGATACGCGATGTTGGTCAATAAAACCATTAATCATTATGCAAGGCATAATCAAGCAGCACACGTAATGGGATCAAGTGCATTAGCTTTTTGTCTAAGAGTCAGGATGTTTACAATTATGTTCGCCAGCCCAAGATAGCGGCGTTCAATAAACAGTGGTAAATAAGGCAAAACCGTGGCTCATTTACATCAAATTTACTATGTACAACCACTACTTGTGAGTTGCGGAGACGCCGGCATCAAAATATATTCGTATTAACATCATTCACCCACATAGATACCTACTACATCTACATACATCTTCAAAAGATAGACCAGGTGTTAGTGAAATCCTACCGAATACGGAACCTATTAAAAATATAAAAACAACGTTTCGTCGTACACCGATTCCTTCTCCCAAACTGAACCGATTGAAATATTTTTTGTACCTACCAAATAATTACAAAAGAGCTTTCCGTTCCTGTCTTTTTTTTGTGTAATGTACCTAGTCAAAAAAATCTGGAAAATGTGGCCGTGATTTTAAAATTTTGTGAATTTTTAATTACTTACTTTACAATAAACAGGAAATCAGTGTTCTCTTTTTGTATTGGAGAACGGCTGTACCATATCGTCAATAAAGTTTTCAGTTTTCCAAACGGGTTCGCAGTGGGTGGCCCCGTTTGTTACGGTCGCTGACGCTATGTCAATCATGTTATTGACTTCCACGGGCTGAGTATGTGGTATCAATTAGAACGCACACGTGTAATGTCGTCGCAATGCAGTATCCAACGGCAATAATTACTAGATATTTTAAAAAACGCAATTCTGATTCATGGGACTGTAGTAGTACTGTGTATGTAGCGAATAATTTGTGTTTTTCTATTATTTTCCATCCTGGAATGTACCTATGTAGGTTCATGTAGTCTAGTATGTTTCTTATATCTATAGCATTTGTCTCACATATTGATTGTCACTACAAAATCCATGCCGCGCATTGACTACATTAATATAAATCTTATACTCAGAATTGTAAGATAAAAGGTCGAGGTTCGAGGAGTCGTTCAAGGAAACCCTGGGAAATAATTACGACTATTACAAGCCACCGGTTTACGTACCTAAATTATGCGTGAGAGATAGTGCGAACACCGATAAACTGCTTACGCATTAAAATATACGAAGCAAAGTTATATGACAATACTACCCATAAAGTAAAATAGAAATCTGAGCCATCTCTTCCTTGCGTTTCTAGTGCCTACTGAGAATTACTCTTTGGTGTATTATTTATTGTTTTATCTATAGTCTATGATAAGAGAGACCAGTGTATTATTTTTTTCTATGCGCAAAATCCACCATCACGAGATGAAGCAAAACACTAATAAAAAAATTGTGCTAGGCACACGTTGAGTTAAAATTATTTGCCAAATTTCCTTATATGATTCTCATTTCTCACCATAAAAGTGTTTGATACTAAAATGAGAATCGATTTGACTGTTGCTGCACTGTGCACTTCTGTAAAGCCCTGCAACTACTACGAATACTAAGAAATGCGAAAGTTAAGGTTGAGGCTTCCCTGCAATGTTATTGATTATCTTCATATTACAATACAATCGTGCCATTTACTTTTCCATAAAGCACATTTCAATTACTAACATCTAATTTCTCTCACAGCAGGATCCAAACGCGCAGACGCAGCAGTCGTCGCCGCAGCGCAATGCGACCGGCAACGGCGCGATCACGAGGCACCTCTCCACCGACAGCGTGTCGAGCATCAACAGCCTCAGCAGCGGCTCCTCAGCTCCGCATGATAAGAAACATAAAAAGAAAGGATGGGTGAGTCAAATTCATTATCACAAAGGAATACCGCTCATGTTGAGATAAGAACTTTACTGCCATTAACCCGCAAGGGTTTAAGCTACATTATCGTGGTACTTCCTAACAACTTCACCAATAACCATTAACCTTTTGAGGACCTGAACCTCTAGAAACATTGGAAATGTTCTTTGCTAATTTCATTGTGTAAATAATTTCTCGATTCTTTGTATTCTGGAACCCGTTTAACTACTACCAAATTTAGTAAGTTGTTTTATGCAGTTATGGTAAAATATGCAAAGTAGGTAATTTAATATAATTTATTTTATACTAAATTTAATTCACTTTTACCGTAGAGATCTTTATAATATACTCTAATCTCTATACTCCAAATGTATAATTTAGAAGAAAAATGTTCAGAAAAGCCCAAACTGGGACGAACGAGCAATTAAAACCAGAATATGATAATAAAATGATAACTAAATAACGTTCTAAAAAGAATATGACAGATTAAACATTTCATGCAAATCTCAAAATGTATAATTAGCCCTTTTTAGGATTTTATTCCATGTTTGCATCATTAAAATAAGTTAGTATATAAATAAGGTATCTACTTATATATAATATTGTAAAGTAACTTATGCACATAATGAGGAAAATGAACAAACGATCATGTTCCTAGCAATATATTATATAGATGCAGATGCTTAGTTTCTTATTATACCTACCTACCTAACGACTGACACTTTGTTTAAAACGTATATTTAACTTATACATACTTTTCATTTGTAGGTACCTATACTACGCATAAACAATAATAAACAAGTTTTCATATAAAATTTAATTCATTATATCGCTTGTTTGTCTTTCATCGCACACATAAGTTATCGCGAAAACAATACTTTCTTAATATACTGATGTCATAATTTATTACACCGTATACTGGATAGGTAACACCTTTTTAGATAAGAATCCGGTCCATCGAAGAAAATATTTGTAGTACTTTCCCGGGAATAATCTAACAACTTTCACTCACCTGATCTGCATAAAACAGCGTAAAATGATTGTGCTTTAATCTATGTATTTTAACGTTCTCAGACCCAAACAGTAGACATCAACGAAAATCATTTGTTTTTGAGTCATACGACCTTAATGTTAGACATTTGGTGTTTTCTACATCAGGCTGTTTGGACAGACATTATATTGTTATTACAAACAGACGTTTAATAACGGACCGTTCACTTTGACAGCTCCGGTCGTCGTTCACAAAAGCGTTCTCACGGAACGCCAAGATCTCGAAGACGGCGAAGCACTCGTCCCTCGGGCAACTGTCGTCGCAGGACAGCTCGTCCGGGTCGCACCACTACGACGACCCGCACACCATCCGCGAGGGAAGCAATGAGAACAGCTTGGAGCATTCCCATGAGGCGTTGGCGGAGAAAGTGCAGGTGAGTTTTAGAGATTTAGACGGAAGGCTTTTTTCTGCACGCACAATTTTTCTGACAAAGAAAGTTAATACTCGTAATTGCGTTTTTAAACATTAGAAATGTGGTACGTATATTACTTATGTTTGTTTTCTTTTCACCTAAGATTCCAAAATTACAAAAAAATCCTTTTTAAATTAAAAATCGCTCACTTGTTAATTGATGGAATACAAAAAATTTATTTTACACATGACACATTTTTTATACCAGTGACTTTAAAGTCAAACTGTTCAGAAGAAAGTCGCCGCAAGAAACCCAACTGCCAGCGGTTGAAAGCTCATTCTGACCAATACATTACTGATCCTATTTACTATATTTTAAACTGCAAGCATAACCTTATTACTTGTGTTTAGGCTCTGTTTATCAATTTTTTAGTTTTTTTTTAATCCAAATGCATATAAAGACACACCTGAATCTTCTATGTTTGCTACAGGTGTTACTTTCCTATATATAAAAGTACTCTGTGGGTGTTACTTAAAATACCTTCTGTTAAAATAACATAATAATATAAATCAGTTATGTATATTTACAAGATTCATTACTTGAATACTTTGATAGGTTACCTCATACAAGTATTCTCGAATGTTATAAAATACTTATTGCGAAAATATTATTCTTACACTAATCGCGTGAGTCAACTGCTTGGTATTATTGCTGATTGACACACGATATGCTATGACAAAAATGTGAACGGCCTCTAATAAAGTTCCCTTGATTATATCCCTTAGTGCAAAGGAAATTAGCCCTTATAAAACAAATCGCTGTAAGGTCGGTTATACAATTTAACTGACTTAACAACCAATCTAGATACTCTAATTGGCTTGCTTACAGTCACTCAAAAAAGTAATAAAATGATCGTGCTTCCGCTTAATCAGAACTTATTACATATCTTGAGTAGGTCCTCCTGCTCTCTCCTTGTAAACATGGTCACCTTTCTATTTATTGTAAATAACTGTAAATCGAAGGCTTCCTATATCAAACTTCAATCATATTTAATTTAAAAAATCTCGTTATCTAGTACGAGTTAATGGCCGCTAGATAATCAACTGACTATGACGACTTACGCTACTCAATCATCCATGTTATTTCCACGGTTTTATTTAAAATTGGATTTAAAATGCTAATAATTACCTTGAACAATCATGTATCTTAATAAGCTGGCTATAAAACGTGGCGCATCTTAGCCATCAATATTAAACACCATACAAAGCGCGTCATAAATTACCTTTGCTAACTATTGGCAAACAGCAGTATTTCTTGCTATGTGTTAATTAACCATAGAAATGCTTCTCTGAAGTCTGAACTTTTCCCACAATCATTGGAAAACCACTATACTTTGTTTTACTTGACAACAAGGTATGTAACGCAAAAGATAGAGAATAAATGAATAAATAACTTTTTACATTTAATTATCATAAACAAGTTTATAGTGTACCTACCTACTTATGTTAGTACATTGTAAAGCAATGTTGTGGCAATGTGCTTTGTATTTCGAAGGAAGACTCGTATTGCTCTAAGTTCGAAGCAGGTGACAGGATGTTGATCTCAAGGTAAACATGGATGGGCAGCTGTCATCTCGGAATGACAACGCACCTATTTTGTCCAAAATACTTACAAAATATGTAGTACATGCCATCTTCCTTTATTATTCGATTTATTATATTAACATGTTTTTATTTCGCATTACTGAGAATATGTAGCTATAAACTTCTACCACTCTATGAAGGTTATGCTTTCGTGGTTTCTGAAACAGTCTGATTGTAAATTCGCTCAATACAAACATTTTGTTCCTCCACAGGACAAGCCACCTCCGGCCTGCCCAGCGGCCAAGACTGAGGAGCAGACCAAAGGTGAGCTAAAATAATTTACGAGTTGAGCAAACAATGCCCATCGCAATTTGCGCTGTCTGTTAGCAGTATTAAACTGACCTAGTGAAAGGTCCCGCTAGCGAGAACTCCATAACGATACCCAGGAAGAGTTTTAGACCCCTTTTAGGGCTAGTTATAAAAACCCATTGTTCGAAAAATCTATTCAAGTTTGAAAACAATGAGTCACGATGATAATAACCTGCTGGCTTAATAGCCTTAACGTAAATCTAAATCGCTTAGTAGCTAAGGGTTAACGATATTGCTATTAATAACAGTTTACATCACCCGTTTTGGACATGCAAGTATGCTCCTATGCATTTTATGGTCATATGGGTCGTGTATTATGTGATTACATCATTCATAGGTAATTAGAAATTAAAATGTAAATTTGATTGAGCATGTTTTTGACCATCGATATACTTTTGCGCAGAAAAAGAAGATCCGGGTTTAGTAGATGAACTGAAAGAGGCAGCTGCGCGAAAAAGACTTGGTGCTAACAGATATAAGATTAGAAGCGCTCAGCTCGGCGCATCAGTTGGAGAGTCTCAAGGACACTGTCATCAAAATGAGGGTAAGATTTATGCTCCTAACATTTAGTTGAATAGTTACTTACATTAGATTTTTTCCCACGGTACGATAAAACGGACACCATAAATATCTTACATGGTTACCGACTGTTGACATTTTTCTTTAAACGGACTTACTTTATTGGGCTATAAATAATGTACTTATTTCTACTTTGAGCTAAACCAGAACTAGTTATTCTTAATCCTACCCATACGCGCGATACGTGTTGATACTCGGTCCACAAATTCTGATTAGATTGTCCTTGTAGTTTTGTTAATATTGACATAGGTGTGCCTAATGGTTTTGATACTCGTGCGTATGAAGGTCGTAGTACTCGTAGTCGCAAACTTAAGATAGGGAAATATTTTTAGGACAAAAGAGTTAAAATGTGTTTTATGTATTCCAGAATGAAATGTTGAATCTCAAGCAAAACAACGAGCGCTTACAGCGGCTAGTCACATCCAGGTCTTTGGCCGGCAGTCAGAGCTCGCTGGGGACGGGCGGGTCTGCCGTCGAGGACCCTAGGAGATTCAGTCTTGCTGACCAAGCTACTATGCATCAGGTAATTAATAGGTATCAAAAGTATGATACTCGGGAATGACTTAACCAGACTATGCTTCATTCCAACGCAAGATAATCTCAACTAATTTGCGATAAAGGGCAACATTTCGATTTCTTTATGCATTATGGAATATTAATTTAATCGATTTCTAAAATAATGGTATTAAATTTAAGTGATTTAAAAGCCTAACCTATATAGTTTACTCTATAGTTAGACTTACAGTCTGTCATCAATAATTTTTCAACAACAAAGTCTATATTGGAGATATTACTTAAATATGTATCTCTGTTAATTTGATTTGTTTGTGTATGACATCTATATTGTAATGAAATGATGGAAGTACTACCTAATTGAGTCCCTAAGAGGTTGTCATGTGTACAATGTACAGGAGAATACATTTAAGATCAAATGTGTAGATACCATGTGACATACAAAATTAATAAATTACTCAGAAAATAATTAACATCCCTGTTTTTTCTTTCAGGCCGCTTTAGACATTCACTCTCAATCGTTAGATCTAGACTTCAACTGTATATCGTCAACGCCCACCATGGACTACAAGAAAGGTTCGCCCAACACTACCATGGTGGAACCCATATACGGGAACAAGGCCGTCTGTGAGCTGAACGAGAAGGGTGAAGGTTTACTGAGTTTGAACGGCGCCGGCGACATATTCACGAACGGTCTGGCCGCGGCGGAGAGGCTGAGCGGGGACTACGACATCAACGCGGTGCTGCCGCCGCCTAAGAGTCGGGAGCTGGCCATCGGGGAGAGCTATTCTGATATCGGTTAGTGTATTAAATCAATCATTTATTTATTGGATATTCGTCGTAGAACAAATGTTGTAGCTGATTAATTAAATGCTATTGGTTGTTTTAAATCTTCTGAAAAGAAATAAAAAAAATATCATAAACAAAGTATGTATCGTGAAATCATACTAATAAATCGTAATTTATTATTTATGTCTATTTAGGGATCACTATTAAAAACCAATTCCAAAGAACCTTATATTTACTAACACAGCTCCTTATTTTAGGTGTCGCTGACAGCCAAGGAGACACGACGGATGGCAAGAAAATAGCCATAGCGGTGTACTTGGGACAGCCTGAAACATTCCAAAGATATTTCGAAGAAGTCCAAGACACCCTTACAGAATCCGAGTGCAGATTCTACGCGAAGCAATCGGCGAGTGGGTACAACAACCACTTCGAGAAGCAGCCCAGCTTCGACTCCCCGCGGATGTCCCAGAACCACAGCCCAGAGACTGAGACGCAAGACTTCCCGCAAATTAACAAGTCTAACACGAATAGCCTTAAAAGCAATAAGTCTACACACAGTAGCTCGTATAAGAACGTATATAATAGTGACTCGACAATAAACTGCAATGAATTCACGATAGCTTTCACTTATATATCTGGGAAGACTACGTGGCAGAATTTAGATTATATAGTTAGAAAGACATTCAAGGATTATCTATCGAGGATAGACCCGGGCACGAACCTGGGGTTGAACACGGACTCCATAACGTCGTACCACCTGGGCGAGGCGACGCGAGGCCCGGAGATCGGCTTCCCGGAGCTGCTGCCCTGCGGCTACATCATTGGAACTGTGAACACGCTGTACATCTGTTTGCAAGGAGTCGGCAGTTTGGCCTTCGATAGCCTTATACCAAAAAATATTGTATATAGGTGAGTAATCAACATATTAGACATCTAATTTTCTATCATTGACTTAGTAACGTCTTAAAATTTATGAACGCCCCGGCCTAAGCGTTCGTGTTGTAACAAAGTAGATATGCAATTTATTGATTAATGTTTTTTAATCATTTCATATGACGTCACCACATAAAATATTCTACGTAAACCTTCTATACGCCAACAGTGATTTTAACGGACCTACTTATTTGAAAAGCCATAGAAATAATGCACGGGTAATGTTCAAATAAAACGCAAATAATGAATTAAAAACCATACATACAGTTTATGGAATAAAAGAAGTAGTAGTAGGCAATAACACGTAAATTAATAATATTTGTAATAAATATGTGCTTTATCGTCGCCAATCTCTAGGACAATGCCTAAGTAAGGCTATTATTATAATCTAAATGCTTTTCCCCGTCTTAATTATTCTAGTTAATTAATGCAAAAGTCGCGTGCCATACCTTTGCCCTGATAATGATCTGATAATCCGCCATCATCACGCATGAGCCCAACAATTCCATGAAAGTGTAATTTCATAATTATACTTACCACATTAAAAAGATTCCTAGTAACTTGACATATAAGTACAAACTCCTAAAGCCGGGTGACCTCCCTAAGCATAAATTAAAGATTGCAAATACTAATATACTTTCCTTAAATAAAAATACAAATAGTATCTCAATAATGCGGAAAGGGTAAAGTAGCCGAAACTAAGACAGTCCTTAAGGTGACAGCGTCTTAAGCCCTTAGGGCGCACTAGCGTCGCCTTAAGTATTTTTCTGTTTGAACCCCTATCCGTGTATTAACATGTTGGCGTATTTATTTGTGGTTACATTAGCTTACAGAACCTGAGAAGAAGGGACCGGTTTCATCATGTTTTTTTTACTACAGATATGTATCACTACTCTCGGAACACCGGCGCGTGATCCTGTGCGGGCCGAGTGGCACGGGCAAGTCGTACCTCGCGGCCAAACTTGCGGAATTCTACGTGCAGAGGACACAGCGCCGCGGCAATCCCGCAGAGGCAGTAGCTACATTTAAGTAAGTTTCTTAAGTAAATGCACTCAAAATTACCTCAACACATCATTCAGAACGGACTAGAACTCACGCTTATTTCCCAAACCGGGAGAAATGCTGAGCTATCGACGACGAGGATACTAAATAGCCGACACCTTTTTTTGGTCGCTTGGACCATTCTGTCACACTGAACTCCATGGACATACGTCAATAATATTTTTAGGGTTGAATGGTTATTTTAATGATGATTCATTCTTTTACTTTAATTGCATACCAACTACATTTCTTTTCTCCGTTTTTGAGTTAATGTACCAGTTCTCCTTCCGTGCCATTGTCCTGCATGACCCAAAAAATTACCGGTTGAGAATGCCTTTTGGCATTAAATTCGCCTATTGTAATAATTTTTATGATAAAAAAATAAAGTCAACTAATAAAGTTTGAATAAATAATTCTAACTAAAGAACAAAAGTCGGCCAGACTAAAGAACATAAGTATCCATATTATACTTTGTTTGTGACTTATGTAGTTAATTGTCGCACTCAGAGACGTAATTTCACCATAATGCTCATTAGCTTTACTTAAGTGGCAATCAAGGTTCAATTAACGTCTCTGAGTCTGCTGAACCTGGAATTTACTATGTACGTTTGTCCGTTAGTGTGGACCGCAAGTCGTGCAACGAGCTGCGCGCGTACCTCGCCAACATCGCGGAGCAGTGCGGCGCCGCGGCGGCCGGCGAGGAGGCGGCGCTGCCGTCCGTCGTGGTGCTGGACAACCTGCAGCACGCCTCCGGGCTGGGCGACGCCTTCGCCGGCCTGCTGCCGCCCGACAACAGGAACATGCCCGTTATCATCGGTGAGACTATCGCTCAAATCCTCTAACCTCGAGTGTTCCAGTGTTACCCTTAGAACCTTCTTACATCTGGAGAGAAAGGAACACCAGGTATGACACTGCGAGACGTGGCTCTTTTCATGGATAACAAAAGGGAAAGATTAGGAATCTCCTTCAGCAATTCAAAAGCACAGAACACTGCAACTTTAATTGCTACAAACATAGCAATTTTATAATAATTTTGAGTTGAGTTGAGGCCTTGAGTCTGTGGACTGTAAAGTGTAAATAAAAAAAACCTCCGTGTTCCCAACAACGATCAGCTTTTCAAGGCCCTCAATCATCTCTTCTCATTATGTGGTCAAAATAGGAGGTTAAGAGGACGAACTACCAATATCCACTACAAAGCATGGCCATATGGCCAGGATAGTATAAAGTTTCCATTTGCAAATGAACAGACCACTACCTGTTATAGGTTGTTGAAACCCGCTGGATACATGCTGCTTCTAACCTGCAGTCTGGAAATAATTTGAGGAACATAGGCTGCAGCGGATTATGATGATTTGAGAACGAATTTGAGCAATATGTTGATAGTTAGTAATAAAAAAAATGTTACAGGAACGATGTCCCAAGCGACGTGTAACACTACAAATCTCCAGCTACACCACAACTTCAGGTGGCTCCTCACCGCCAACCACATGGAGCCCGTCAAAGGTTTCCTAGCAAGGTAAGCAATGTTAGAACCTCGTTTACATGCCTAATTATTATATTAGTAAGTTTTTGTAGACTATTGCGAATATCACTCACATAGAGCATATTTGTCATAACTAAAGTAGTTGACCGAGTCTGTGGGTGGACCACCACCTGCCCGTTGGTCCGACGCTATTGTAAGGGTAGTGGGGAAACAATGGATGAGGATGGCTGGTGACCGTAGGGAGTGGCGATATAAAGAGAAGGCCTAAGCTATACTCAGCAGTGCGTGGATGTGGGCTGCCATGATGATAATTTTTGAAGTTCATGTCATGTTTAATAAACAATCTCACTTGAACCATCATCTTCCCGCCTTGCTCCCATATTAACTTGTCATTCGACATCGTATCATCCGTGATGTTAATATCTTTAGGCCGTATTACAGAAAACTTTAAAATATATATTAGATAGGTATGTAGTTCTGTCAACTGCGATAATCACTGAATTTTTTTCTAATGTTGAGAAACTGCTGTGCTAGATGCATTGATGATATTTTACTCATTGTATTATTGTCGTCTTCCAGGTATCTCCGTCGCAAGCTGTTCTCGCTCGAGTTGCGTCTCGGGCGGCGCGAGGCGGCGCTGGCGGCGGTGCTGGAGTGGCTGCCGGGCGTGTGGGCCACGCTCAACGCCTTCCTCGAGGCGCACTCCTCCAGCGACGTCACCGTGGGCCCGCGCCTCTTCCTCGCCTGCCCCATGGACTTGGAGGCTAGTCAGGTACGCCACGACACATGGAGACAATTGAGATAACTCTGCTGATGTCCATCCACTATCAGACAACGCCATTCCTACGACAACTTTGGGACGAGGCTTTCAAGAAACATGGTCTCTAAAATCCGTGGATACGAATCCCACGGAGACCATAAAGTATAGTAGTATTGTCATGGGAAACCAAACATTATTTGTCACGTTGTACTACAAGTTTTAAATCCTTTTGTATAAGATTATTTGCTCCAAATAAATATTTTTCTATTTGTTTTCACGAGTTTTGACGCGTCATATTGTTGCAGGCATGGTTCGCGGACGTGTGGAACTACAGCATCGTGCCGTACGCGTCGGAGGCGGTGCGCGAGGGCGTGGCGCTGTACGGGCGCCGGCGCCACGCCGCGCTGGACCCGCTGCACCACGTCAAGGCCACCTACCCGTGGCGGGAGCCCAACCACTCGCACGTCAGTACCCAGTACCCACCTCTATTACCACTCAATAACTACACCCAGAACCTTAGACAAAGGATTATATAGACCGGACACGCAAATAATAATACTCGTGTAAACGGAACAACAACATACAGAAATCGCTAAGAGTAAAAGAGACAGCATCATGATTGTTTGTCTTTGTCAGAGTTTCACTTTTTTTTGTTGAGCACATTTCAAATTGCGCCCAGCAAAGCTAGTTGCCGTAGTAACCTATAGTAATTAAGTGCGATTTTTGTTCGTATTTTTACTACCGTAATAACCAACCAAATTCAGTCGTAGTAAGAGTTTAACAGGCTACCGTACTGATTAACGAAGATTAACATCGATCCGCCATTTTGTAGTTATTTTTCATTTGGCCGGGTTATATAGATATCTGTCCCTTACGGTGATACGCCCTTAGCCACTCTATTTGATACTTTCGTTATGCCCAGAACTCTCTCTTTTACTTTTTTATGTAATAAGCGGCAGAGGATAGGACGGACCACCTGATGGTAAGAGATTGCCGTCGCCCATAGACATCCGCAACACCAGTGGAGTTACTCTTTTCTCCCGGTTGGTCCACTACGTCTCACTCATTCAGTGAAACACAGCGCAGGCGCTGCTTCACGGCGGTCTTCTATGAGGCCGTGGTGTCATTTTGGTCGAGCCGGCCCATTCATGCCAAAGCGGGATTCTCCCACAGTATACCTACCTATGCCGCTGAACGCTGCCTATGTCGCGATCTATAAGCCTAGCACGTACTTTTCAAATGAGGAGAGAAAACCATTCCATGACTAATACAGAATCATTGTGAAAAGCACCAGAACGGGGAAGGTCGCATGAGTGGCTCTATGTAACGAGTAGTCGGTTCCTAGTCCTTCTTAATCGATCTGAATAAGCGCACGCCTTCCACTTGCACATAACTCGTACTATGTTTGTTATGTAAACTTGTAGCTTAAGTGTTTGATGTATATTACCGGTACAAATTTAAACCTCTTCAATATTGTTACAGACGCTAAGAGCAATCACAGTGGAGGACATTGGCATTGAAGAATCAAATCAAGATCCTAACACCAACAACAACCAAGATCCACTGGTATGAATTAATACTGATAATGAATCCACTTTTTTATCCACATTAAAAATGTGTTAACTAACAATTTATTTCTCTCATTTTTAGTTGAATATGCTGATGCGGCTACAAGAAGCTGCAAACTACAGCGGTAACCAAAGCCAAGACTCTGACAACGCCAGTATGGACTCGAATCTCACACACGACAGCTCTATGGGCAACGAGTTATAAAGATTCAATTATCTACCGAGACCTAGTGTAGCAGCGTATGATGTAGGACTGGAATGGGAGAAATTAATCACTATATTTCAGTCTTGTTATATCTTGACATAGATTTTCTTTTCGTTCGTCTTTGAACGTTGAAAGTTAAAAAACTAGCTACACAATCTCATGTAACTTTGGACTATGCATTTACACGTTCCTTCGCGTGTGATCTTATACTAAGCCAAATATTTGCCATATTATGTACATTATTTATATTTATTTACTCTTAAGTGTTACTTTAATTTGAAATCTATGTTATTTTTAAAGATAGTTGTCTATCGATGTATCTATCAGAAGCTATAAAACGTTTTCTCTTTGAAAGGGGGTTGCTCTGCTGTATTTGTCATTAACAAATATTTTAAGTATGAGCATTTTCTTCTTTCTGTTACTATTTTGTTGCAAAATTATTGTAATTTTTTAACGTCGAGTTAAAAATCTACACGTATTCGTGCAGAAATAAATAAATGACAGTGCCTAGAGCGATACTTTTCCATTTTTATGAAATAATTCAACAAAGTAGGACTGTTACTGTTTATATAAAGCATTGTGGCTTTTACTATTGTTATATTTTTTCAAAGTTAGGATACGGACCGCATTTGTATTACTATGACATGTATGTAAATTTAATATATGGAAGTGTAATTTTTATACCATTTTCATATTAAAACTCATGTACCTAATAAATATATTTAGGTGTAAATAAAAATGTTTAATATAATTTTTTTCTATGCGAATACACTAACTGCTATTATGCCATGAACAGTATAGCGTTACTTTTGTATAGAATTGCGTAACACTTTCGTTACAGTGTTCGGTATGGATTGACTTGTGTGCATAACTGAAACGTGATATCTACAATCTATGCTTTACTGAAAATGTAAAATAAACATTGATTATAAAAAAAACCTGTGTTATTATTTAATTTCTCCTTTATTTACTTGACAACTTATTTGAGTTAAAAATTAATATCTATCAAGGCAAAAGTTCAGACTAGCGCCGCCAACCTATTTACACTGATTGTGGCGACAAAAGTGACCGTTTTTAGAAATAACGTCGTAAGACCCAAAAGCCTTTTAAAAGGCATAAAACAATGGATTTTCCATTTTGTCTGCTGTCTGGGCCTTACGACGATAATGAACATTATTGTTTCTTGTCACCTGTAAAAATAATTGGCGGCGCTAGTTTCGTCATACGTGACGGAAGCTTAAAAAATGGAGTATGTAACTTCTCCCGCTTTCCCAACATTTTCCTTTACTGCTCTGCTTCTATTGATTGTAGCGTTATGAAAAGTATAGGTAAGTACTTTAATATGCGCAGGAGTATGAAGAATAATGTACCAAGTTACAAGTTTCTGGTCAAATTCCGTCGGGTAGTTTTTGTTTCTATAACGAACATACAGACAGACAAAAATTATTCCGATTGCATTTTTGGTATCAGTATCAATCACTAAGCACCCTATTATAGTTATTTTGAAAATATATCTCTTGTGCAGAATTGACCTCTACAGATTTATTTTAGGTAGGTATCGAAGATGAGAAAGTACAGACAACCACACATCCCTAAGGTTCCTAATATTGAAGCAAACAGAATTTAAAAATGGCTATAAAATAAAACAATCACTAAATGCAATAGCTTTATTGAATAATAAAATATGCTAAACTGCAATTTTATGATACCACCAAACAGAGCAGAAGTTTATGTAACATACCAATTTGGACGGATATGGTTATATTTTTAGGACTAGATCATGTGTTTCATTAACTGAAAGTAGAGGAACATTTTTGAGTGGCAAAATTTTGAATCAGATTTTTAAGGCACAACCATTTTGAGAATGTATTGTTTCTCTGCAAATAACTATGTACAAGTAGATCATAAACACCCATTTTTAACCTGAGCAGATATTTACTTCCCATTTGTTATTTAAAAAGTATGCAAAATACCAAAAGCAAAAGGAATGATTACATGTATTTCTTATGACAAGCATGGATTAAGTACAAGTTAACAAGAACAGCTCACATATTGGGCAGCAATATTTACATAATTGTACTAAATGAGGTGTTATGATTATATTTTTATAAATTTCACCACTGCTCAGGAAGTCCGTACAATAAATGACATGCAAAATAATGTAAAATTCTTGTGATGGTAAGCATGCCTGCTCTTTGTAGTAGGACTAACCAACCAGGCTGTTTGGAAAACTATCTAAAAGTTTTATGATATAAAGTATGAATTTCTTTGGATGAATTTTAAATCTCCAAAATTAAATAATTACCTCTATAATGTCTGTATGTCAATTTGTGAAATAATTTCTCCATTCATTAACACAAATTAATTACATAAAAATCAAATTGATTCACAGCAATTATTCACTTCATGTATAAATCTAAAACTAACTTCTATTAAATGCTTCCGAACAAATGTTTTTCTTTACTTTTGGTGTACGAGACCAAAAACAAAAAACACACTTTGTAAAATATTCCATCCAGCAAAATATTCTTTAATATAAGAAAATGTCATATATCAGGTAAAATTAAGCTATCAAGCATTCATAAAAAATGCTTACTTATTTCTATTTTTTATTACTACAAAGGAACTGATTGAAGTAGAATTTCAATATTTTAAAATTATTGCTCCATTTTAGTACCTTGATGTATGCAAAATTGATCACAAAACAAGTTAATCACTATGAATATCAAGACTTAAGTTGGATAGTGATGGTACTGGTGATTCTGAAAAATCACCAGAATCATTATTTTGGGATTTGATATTTCCTGATGATTTATTAGAACTTTGACTCTTAGACACTTTGGACTTATTATAAACAGATTCATTGTCATTATTTCCATGGCCCATCGATAAACTCTTTTCACTTATTAAATCAGCAACATCAGATATTGATACAGAACTCTGAGAGCTTTGTGAATTATTATGTGTGCTATTGTTTGAAGAATTTTTATTGTCATTATCATTTGGAAAATTTTCTTGAACTAATTGTGGAGAAAGCACCTGTGCGTCACCTGTATCTTTATTTTTGGATGCTCCAGATATTGAGAAATCATAACTGTATTCAGCCGTTTCAGTGTCAGATTTGGTTGATCTTTCAATTGATTTTTTCTCAACTGGGCTATCTTTATTAGGACTGTTATTCTTCAGAGATATGGATGAAATACTATTAAGAGTTGATGATACAGAATCTGTTTTGTGGCCATTTGTATTTTTTCCTTGTTCAATGAGAATATTGTTTTGTGATTGAGTGGGGCTTGTATGTATAGTTTTATTATCTGCTGTAGGAATACCTGTTGTATTTAACAATTTTTCATCTGTCAAATTTAAAGGTTTTAGCTCAGCATAGGACGTTGAATCACTGCTGCTATTGTTAGCAATCTTCAACTCAGTTAAAAAATAAGGCATTTCTTTATTACTATGTACAGTTAGGTTTTTGTGGTTCTCTGCTTTCACAATATTGCTTGTTTGTTTTGTTGAAGAGGTATCTTCAGCTTGCTGGATTATGTGTTCATTGGGGATATATTCCGAACTTGATTTATCCCTTGTTGAGTCACTGGATGTGTCCGTATCAGAGTTATCTAGCGGCAATCTGAGATGCAATTTAGTCTTTTCATCTGATGAGTTGTCAGAATGTGAGTTACTTGTACAGCTTGAATCTTCATGTACTATATAAGTACAGTTTTGATCATCCTTATTCAACTCGTTATTATCACTTTTCATGTGGCTGCAAACATTTGATTTCTCCAAATAATGCCTTTGATTAGGCCTTAACATATTTTTTAACATTGAAACCAATACTGGCTCTTTATTGCCTTCGCGCTTTATACCAAGTTTATCCAATAATAGTGGTTGCCCTTCGTATTTATATTCCTTATCTTGTCGTGTCTCTGATTTGTATACAAATAAAGTATTTTTAAGGTTACAAAATTCTAAAAATTCATAAACAATGGACAAAGATAATATTCCTTCTGGCAGTTTCAACACATTGTCTAAAGTTATATTTTGTTTTATATTCTCATAATCGTCTTCGAAGGCTAAAAATATATTAGCCCGTAATAATGCACGGATTTTCGCCAGCGAACCATTTTTTTCCAATGCTTCTATCACTAAATCTCGCAGTTCTGTGTCTTCTGTTTGGGCCATAACTATAATTTGTTATTACCCGAGTTATTTTAGGAACAATGTTACTTGATTAATACTAATAAATAAACGAAATACTATTTTGTTTGATGTTCAATCACAGTTTCACAAAAACAGCAAGCATCGCTTATTTTGTTTGACACAAACGTCATTTTGACGTTCATTGACTTTGTTTTTTTTAATTAAACAATGACGTCATTGTGAGTTCTGTTCGGATACATAGGTACATTTATTGTATAAATTAAGTAGTAAACTAAAGCTTTGAAGAAACTGAAATTAATTAAGGAGTTAATTAATTGTTCCTATAAACTTGTAATCATTCTGAAATAATAAATATTAATATGAGCAAGAAATATGAGTAGGTATTTTTACTTCAACTATTTAAATAATAAACATTTAGTTCCAAGCCTTTTATTACATACCTAGATTAGGTTCTAAATAAAATCAGCTTTTCTAGGTGGGTAGTAAGTACTCACTCATGTTGGGATTATTTGCTTTTCTTAGGATTGAACAAGCTAGAAACGGTCGTAGGTAACTAATTAACTGTTTGAACTCTTGTCAAAAATTATGGTTAAGAACTTGATTATAAAACTAAAAACCAGGTAAGTAGGTACATTTCTGAATCTTCAACTTGAATGTGAAATATCCATCTAGATTTTTACTGTTATATCTTCCCAAACGTGCTCGATTACAAGGGGTGAAGGCTTGCGCCCGCCGCCGGGAAAATGTGGGAAACTCAGTCAGTCGGGTCGTGCGAACGAGCGCGGGAGGTCGGCGCGCTGTCCGCCTCGGTACTAAACGGTATTATGAAACTTTTAGTCTGTGTTTCAGTCATATCTGGTTTTAATTTCAAATTTTAAAATATTCAAACAGTGTCCCGTTTAGTACGCAATATCGCCTATAAGAATTTTTTCTTACAATGGAAGTACAAGTGTTGAAATACTAGTGGCGGGAAACGGTTTTGATATCTCGCTTGACGTGTTGTGTCCTATGTGTACATAGATCGAGAGGAGCCGTCTGCCCTAGAGGGCGGTCGACATGCTGGATTCGTCGTGAATCAATATTTTTGGAGCGTTGTAGAGGAGAAACCATGAGGTTCGAGGCTCAATAAAGGTACGACAGGTGATATTATTAATAGTTTCCGACTGGGCGACTCCACCCTACGCGGGTTACAGTATCTACTCCGGCCCCACGTTGGGCACCAATAAGCCAGCTCCGCTTGACACTGCAAATAAACATAGTGTTTATACTAGCTTTGGGTATCCAATGATTATGACTAGGTATTATAAAAATTCTGCCTTTTTATTCTGATACTGGACAAGTTAGGATTATGAAAAAAAAACACTATTTTAAAATGGTAGTCTAAGTAGGGTATGGTTATTTACTTTATTACAGCAGCAAATTTAATATGACTACGTGTTAATAACAAAATAAATGACATCTACTTATCTGATTCATTGCTGGTTGAATAGAATAACTTTTTTATTCCAATATTATTCATTATTAATATACGTTTTCACTCACTGCTCGCTGCCTAAAATTAAGTAAGTAATTAAACAAGCAAGCCTTAAGCGTACCTAGTATGCCTATCTATCATTAAATTAATTACGGGTAGGCATTACCGTGTCTACATTATAATGTTTTAATAATTTCTAAAACAATTTAGTAAACGAGGTAGGAATGTGTAGATAGGTACCTACATAATTTATGATTAGGATGTACCTAGGTACCCACGTGGAGTTCAAATTGAGCTAGGTACCTATATATTTTTTTCTCTACCTAATTGACCTTTATTAAGTACCTACTTTAATAGCTGCTATTACGTGTATTTTTTATTTGAGTAGGTTAAACTTTACTTTAAACGTTATGTAGGTAGGTACGTTAAAAGTAACGGATCGTATTTTTTATTGATTCATTGAGTTGTCTCAGATAAAACCAATCTCTTATAAGTAGGTAATCGAGGCGACATGCTATCTCGACTGTCCTATTTCAGTGGTAGGTTCTCAAATTGCTTGAAGGTAGCCCTGTGCCCCCTTATGGTGCCTAAATCGCAGACATGTGCCCCATGTGGATCTGCTGGGTACGAATTTTCCCATGGGTTACATTTTGTGATAGGTACGAGTAGGTTACTTAAGTAAATAGCATACCATAAAGATTTATGATTTATGAAAAAACACTCTAAAGGTGGCGGGAGTCGTAATGAGCTGAAGCGATTGGATACAATGTGTCGATTTCAAATTTGAACCTCCCAATAGTCCACTTACTAAATGCAGTTGCAAGAATCTAAGCAAAAGATCCGAATAGTTAGGTACTTATTTAGGTAAAATGTCATGCTTGGCAGTTTTCCAACATGCGTGCATCGAGGACGTTTCTCCGCGTAGTACATAAGTTTTGCAATATGATCTCTGCGAGTATTTCCCTTTGCGCAACAATGTGGGGCCCTTCTTCCCCTAGTTGATATCTACATAACTGCTTTGCTCTGTATAAGTTGAGCGACACAACATCCTGTACAAAACTGCAATCTCTCTCTCATATCATACGTCGCCGCGTCGGACGTAAGACCACTTTATGAATATTATTTAGGTAATAAAGTTGTCGGTATTTTCTTACCTACTTAAATTTATTAGCTAGGTAGTTAGAGATAGATACTAGGTATATTAAAATTATGTAGGTACCTCTAGTCATTTTCAGTTGCGTCTGAAGCCGCTGTTTTTGAGTTCAGGTTACAATAATTAGTATAAGTAGGTCTGTATTCATCTTACCCTACCTACTCCTGGTTTAGGGGATTTGACAAGTTACCCTTTCAGGTTTTTATGAAACTTATTTACTACTTGTGCTGTCATAGATTTTCAGGGGCGTAGCTGCCTCCTCCAATAAAATGTCTAAGTTTTTATATTACCGATACCTTATTTATAGCATTCTCCTACGGCGACCGGGGTGGGTTTTGTCGGCTTCACCGTCGGAGACCATTCTCCGTCGGTGAGGCCCCATGGCCCCATGGCCCAGAGACCCACTAAAGCACCAATGGTGCACCCAACGTAACCAACGTAATGTTACTTAATCTTATGTTGGTCCACTTAAAAGCTTAAACTTGTTTAACCTCAATCCTGCCTGCTTACAGCAGCTTTCGGTTTCCCGCAAACTCTCCCTAGCGAGGGATTTTGGCTAGTACACTTTTTATTTTCAATACCCTATCGATTTTGGATTGCGCGCTAAAGCTTCGTACGAAATGCATCGGACGCCAAAAATACTCTAGAATGGTAAGTGTCGGGTTTGGGCCGTGCTCACGGGTGCTCAGCGCGGCTTATGCGGCCGCGACAGTTGCGTCGACTCGCAAATATCGTAGCTGGCAACCAAACAAACTTATGTGCGCGTAATTCTCTAATTTGAAAGTTCAGCTGAGGAGATGAGATTAGCCCTTCTTAAGGAAAGGTCTGCGCAAGTACTTACGAATGGGCTTAGTTTTAGGTTTAGGATTGGGACGTTTACCTTCACCTTTGTAATGTGAAGGTTCGTTTTGATTAAAAAGGCTCCTGATTATATAGATCAAACTCGCTTTATAGGTACCTACATTATCGTTGGGTACAAGTTTTTTTAGAAATACAGATTTGAAGCAAAGTTAATGCCACCATCATACATAATTGATGAGATAAAAATAACCTTTTCACGATTTTTTTTCTTTAAAATCTTTAGTACCTATCTAGTTAGAAGTACCTACCTTTTTTTATGAGGTAAGGGGCAGATATTGGTTTTAAGTACGGGGCCGCGCTCTCGAAGTCCTGGTTTTGATTCTCGGATTTTGAACATAGCTTGGGTTTGTCACATAGGCAAGCGGCTTACACGAAGCCTAATCCCGTCTTAGAGGCGATGACTTGATTTTTATGATGGAAGTATGTGCCATGCACAATACTGTATAGGCTAATACTTCACTTTATTGTACGGGGCAGACGAGCAGACGGATCACTTGATGGTAACCGAAAACCTGCCGCCACCTGGAAATTTTTTCAATAAGTATTATATTTTGTACTTACCGTGTTTTCAAACAAAATTATGTTCTATTTAGAGGAAATTTCACTTTTTCTCACTAATTAAAAAATAAAAGCTTAAGAGACGTAACAAAAAATCCATTTTGAGCTTACAAAAGAAATAATGTTTAATCAAAATTAATTAACTTGTAATGACTGTAGGTACTCAGCTTAAAAAATGGGACAGGCTTTGATTAAATACTGAAAGCTTTGCAATTTATAAAAACAGAGCCTTAGTTTATAAAATTTAATTCGATATCGCTCGAGAACTTCATCAATCGGAAAGTCAGCTTAAGACTATCCAGTAACAACTTTGACTTTCGAAATGTACGTACAGCCACACGGCTGTACATTACACTACGATAGTTACATTTTGTATACTTTGATGTGTATCAAAGTATACAAAACTGACAAATTTCTTCAATCGACTCTCATCTTACTGTCAAACACGTAAAGTTGAATATCAATTGAGGAAATTTGACAGTTTGTGGTAGCCTGATGTGTGGCTGTCTGTACCATGTTTCTCAACTAAAATGAAAGCTATTACTTTTGTCAATCATGGATTTCTTGTATTGCCTTCGGAATGCGATCTATTACTTTGTAGGAAGTTAAACCCTCGGTTGGTATATCGGATTTTGTGTAGTTAAGCTGGCTTAGTGTTGTGTCTCGAGTTAAATTTTGTCATTCGCCATTTTAAAATTTCACTCTAGTGATATTTGTTCAGTAGGGGGGAATAAGGGGATATAATGTTTGTGATGTTGTCTCAATTAATTTATTTAATTTAATAAGTTGGCAGCGCACTTGTGACTCTACTGGTGTGCCCATAGACATGAATGAATGAATGAATATACTTTTTATTGCACACAAACAGAGGCATAAAACAATTCAATTAAAGGGTCAAATCAGCTACAAATTGACAATGCCTTGGTATCACTACTGTCCATAAGCCTATTAAATCCTTGTACTATTAAGTATTCTGTGGTTCAGGTTACAATAATATGTATAAGTATAAGTAGGTCTGTATTCATCTTACCCTACCTACTCCTGGTTTAGGGGATTTGACAAGTTACCCTTTTCAGGTTTTTATGAAACTTATTTACTTGTGCTGTCATAGATTTTCAGGGGCGTAGCTGCCTCCTCCAATAAAATGTCTAAGTTTTTATATTACAGATACCTTATTTATAGCATTCTCCTACGGCAACCGGAGTGGGTTTTGTCGGCCTCACCGTCGGAGACCATTCTCCGTCGGTGAGGCCCCATGGCCCCATGGCCCAGAGACCCACTAAAGCACCAATGGTGCACCCAACGTAACCAACGTAATGTTACTTAATCTTATGTTGGTCCACTTAAAAGCTTAAACTTGTTTAACCTCAATCCTGCCTGCTTACAGCAGCTTTCGGTTTCCCGCAAACTCTCCCTAGCGAGGGATTTTGGCTAGTACACTTTTTATTTTCAATACCCTATCGATTTTGGATTGCGCGCTAAAGCTTCGTACGAAATGCATCGGACGCCAAAAGTACTCTAGAATGGTAAGTGTCGGGTTTGGGCCGTGCTCACGGGTGCTCAGCGCGGCTTATGCGGCCGCGACAGTTGCGTCGACTCGCAAATATCGTAGCTGGCAACCAAACAAACTTATGTGCGCGTAATCCTCTAATTTGAAAGTTCAGCTGAGGAGATGAGATTAGCCCTTCTTAAGGAAAGGTCTGCGCAAGTACTACGAATGGGCTTAGTTTTAGGTTTAGGATTGGGGACGTTTACCTTCACCTTTGTAATGTGAAGGTTCGTTTTGATTAAAAAGGCTCCTGATTATATAGATCAAACTCGCTTTATAGGTACATTTTCGTTGGGTACAATATTTTTTGGAAATACAAATTTGAAGCAAAGTTAATGCCGCCATTGTAATTGATGAGATAAAAATAAGCTTTTCACGATTTTTTTTCTTTAAAATCTTTAGTACCTATCTAGTTAGAAGTACCTACCTTTTTTATGAGGTAAGGGGCAGATATTGGTTTAGTGTTTAAGTACGGGGCCGCGCTCTCGAAGTCCTGGTTTTGATTCTCGGATTTTGAACATAGCTTGGGTTTGTCACATAGGCAAGCGGCTTACACGAAGCCTAATCCCGTCTTAGAGGCGATGACTTGATTTTTATGATGGAAGTATGTGCCATGCACAATACTGTATAGGCTAATACTTCACTTTATTGTACGGGGCAGACGAGCAGACGGATCACTGATGGTAACGGAAAACCTGCCGCCACCTGGAATTTTCAATAAGTATTATATTTTGTACTTACCGTGTTTTCAAACAAAATTATGTTCTATTTAGAGGAAATTTCACTTTTTCTCACTAATTAAAAAATAAAAGCTTAAGACACGTAACAAAAAATCCATTTTGAGCTTACAAAAGAAATAATGTTTAATCAAAATTAATTAACTTGTAATGACTGTAGGTACTCAGCTTAAAAAATGGGACAGGCTTTGATTAAATACTGAAAGCTTTGCAATTATAAAACAGAGCCTTAGTTTATAAAATTTAATTCGATATCGCTCGAGAACTTCATCAATCGGAAAGTCAGCTTAAGACTATCCAGTAACAACTTTGACTTTCGAAATGTATCTACGTACAGCCACACGGCTGTACATTACACTACGATAGTTACATTTTGTATACTTTGATGTGTATCAAAGTATACAAAACTGACAAATTTCTTCAATCGACTCTCATCTTACTGTCAAACACGTAAAGTTGAATATCAATTGAGGAAATTTGACTAGTTTGTGGTAACCTGATGTGTGGCTGTCTGTACCATGATTTCTCAACTAAAATGTAGGGTATTACATTTTGTCAATCATGGATTTCTTGTATTGCCTTTCGGAGTGCGATCTATTACTTTGTAGGAAGTTAAACCCTCGGTTGGTATATCGGATTTTGTGTAGTTAAGCTGGCTTAGTGTTGTGCCTCGAGTTAAATTTTGTCATTCGCCATTTTAAAATTTCACTCTAGTGATATTTGTTCAGTAGGGGGGAATAAGGGGATATAATGTTTGTGATGTTGTCTCAATTAATTTATTTAATTTAATAAGTTGGCAGCGCACTTGTGACTCTACTGGTGTGCCGATAGACATGAATGAATGAATGAATATACTTTTTATTGCACACAAAACAGAGGTATAAACTTAAATCTAGTTATTAAAAGAGTAATGTACAACGAAGGCGGCCTTATCACTATGAGCCACATGGGCGGCGGCCATCGCTTACCATGTGATCCGTCTGCTCGTCTGCCACCTATTGCCCATATCGTGGCGATTCTGGGCAAAACGTCCTATAGAAGGAAGGCCTTGGCCAGCAGTGGATTACAATAGGTTGATGATAATAAATTGATATTTTTGATTTCACGGAATCCGAATTTTCGAATAAAATGAATAGGTATTGATTTCGGCATGTCTACATTTTTTATTTAAGTTTTATTTACACTTCATACTCTAATTTACTAAGCGTTGTCGAAAAATTCATTAATATGCACATTTGTGTGCAGACATGTAATGTTTGTTTTATGGTCTGGGTGTTTTCTATGTATTACAAGTATGTATTACAAAGAAAAGTATTAGTATATTATTTGTAATTCCACTGTTGGTTCTAGATCTGTAACACAGGTGCTTGAGCTACCTATCTCAGAAGCAGATCAATGTACATATAATGTGATGTAGTGAAATTTTATTAATATTATTATTCATTCAAAACGAAACTCGTCTCGCATCACTAGCCTTCTGTGCACCGCGGAGTCTCACTCGGGCTATAATTGGGTCAAGGCGTGTTCCGTAATCCTGGGCTCCCGACAAATGTGGCCACGTCTGTGAAGTCTTAGGCTTATCTCCAGAACCCGACTAGTCGAGGACCGACGTGCCTGCAAAGTGAAGGCAACAGTAACAGACGAAAAATTATGAGACCTTGAGAGTTTCACGTTTTCGTTCTTTTTAGTTTTATTTTCTTATATTATATTCTCTTTTAACAGTGCTGGTTAGATTTAAAGAGGTACCTAAATAGTTACCTCTTTAAATGTAACTTGCACTGGCGTACCCATTTTTTAATTCGCTATACCTCCTTTTTTTATAACAAAGGAAGGTAGGTAAACGAGCAAGCAAGTCACCTGATGGTAAGTGAACACCGCCGCCCGTGGACATTAGCTACACCAAAAGGAGCAGAAGGACGTTATTATATCCAAAGTTTTCTGATGAAAGATTAGCGATAAGCCCGTCACGATTGTATTGACTACTAGCGGCCGCCCGCGACTTCGCCCGCGTGGAAAAGTAATTCTAATTTTTCTCGCCGTAAAAATCATCCTTGAACTTCAACGAACATTTTAAAAAAAGATTTGGCCAAATTGGTCCAGGCGTTGTTGAGTTATGCGTTTACCAACACATTTTGCGATTCATTTTTATATTATAGATACGCAATTATTACGTATAGTCAATATACTATTATAGTTTCGGTAAAAATACATGAACCCAGTACTTGTTTTTAAATAAATATTTACTTGATAATACTTGCATAGAATTCCCATTGTGGTTCAACAAATTGCGACTTACTACCATCACTCAGTATAACATGCAGAAGGTCTATGGAAATGAGTTGTGACATGCGATCAACGATTATATCGACAGTGAACACCAACATTACGAGTACATTTTAAATACTAGATTTCCAATCGCAACATTACTAGCATAGATTAAAATTATCACGTACAAAAGAGATGGGTTCTCGTAGCAAAATGTAGCACAAGTATATGAAACTCCTAACTGGAGTATAGCGAACGCTCGCACGCTCAGACCCTTACCTCGACTTTTACCATTAAGAGTATACTTGGAACTGGCTATATTTACTATAACTATGTGCCTAATATACGTACATAACATTGCACATACATTTGCAAACACCTGACTGCCTGACTTGTAATGCATTGCAACGCAAAGTTGCTACGGCGTCGTAGCACTTCGTAGCAAGTCGTAGTCGGTATTTCAAGCATTCACTATTGCGCTTGCAAATGTAACTTCAGACTCTCATTATGAAATAGGAAACAAATGGACGTCAGATCTATACTATAATAAATCGATTTTTAACCCTTGACGCAAAAATGACGGGGTGTTATAAGTTTGACGAGTCTGTCTGTAGCATCGTAGCTCCCAAACGGATGAATTGATTTGGATAGTGTTTCTTTTGTTTGGAATTTATAATAGTCGGGAGTGTTCTTGGCTAGATTATTATATAGATATATATTAGATAGATTACTAGATATGACCGCCAACTTAGGATGATGAATTTCATATTTTCACTTGATTCCCGATATAGGTATCAAATGAAAGGGCTTGAGTACAGTAGAATGTAACATTACGACAACTTGTCGAAGGTTTTATAATTTTTTTATTTTTATTTATCTAGTTTTATAATTATTTATTCGTAGTACAAATTTCGCACTACTTACTTGGGGTGTAGTAATTAAAGGAGTATTCTGATACACCCTGTAAGCCTTATGGGATTCGCACTAGTTACACATCGGACACTGGAAGTTTGCTCAGTCAAGTTAGTTTAGTTTAATTAGCGTCTAATTAATTAATCTGCTCTAAACGAGGGTCATCTCCAAACTTCTTAGATACAAATGGCTCTACTACAACTAAATGTTTGAATGTACCATTAATTTCGTCTCCTACACATTTGCGTGAGTGTTGTAATGGATTGTGTGACGAGAAAATTACTTTTTAATTAATTACAAACTGGAGCCGGTTTTACTGTTTGCACAGTGTTAATAGCGTTAAACTCGTTTGTCAAAAGTTTTGAGACCCCAACTATGTTCTATGGCAAGTCTACTCCCACCTTAGACCTTAGCTTGGAAGACCAGTGGCTTTCGTACCTTGTTAGATCTCCTAAGGGTGCGTATCCATAGAAGCGGAGCTGCGTGGCGTTGAGCGGAGACTTATAAAAAACTAGCTTTTGCCCGCGACTTCGTTCGCGTGGACTTTAGGTTTTACGACCTCACATTAGAAACCTCAAAATTGTAGCCTATGTGTTATTCTGATGTATAAGCTATATTGTGGTAAAGTTTCATTCAAATCCATTCAGTAGTTTTTACGTGAAAGAGTAACAAACATTCATACATCCATACAAACTTTCGCCTTTATAATAGTAGTAGGATTACCAATCACGTTCCTCAAAATACAAATATCATCTCTGATGAGCAATGTCACTCACCTTAATAATCACAATAAACTCCACGTAGCTCCGCTTATGTGGAAACACCCCCTCAACCGTATGCCATCTAGCGGATTTTTCACGACAGCGACTCCTACGTGCGTGCGCGCTTAATGCATACGGTGACAGTGACGAAACAGTCATGCTGACAAAAGTTGCCAGTGCACGCCTATCCTAATGTTAGACGCGTGCGATTAGCAACTTTAAGTATCTGTCTATAAGGCCATTGGAGCACCACTCGTCGACTTACGACGTTTTGCTGATGGTTAATGGCTAAATACTCGTATTATAGGAGCTATTAGGTATCATGTGGTAATTGATAGGGATCTGACATGACACGTTATCTTGACAATCTCATTTAATTGAAGGAAGTTATTCGGCCTGTGGTTTAAGTCTAATATAGGCAATAACTCATGTGTTACAAATACCTCGTGTTTGTGTGGTTGTTCGTATCTAGATAGTGAGTTATGGATCTGATCTGTTCTTTTATGTGATGGTGACAGACGAGCAGACGGATCAGATTCATTATTATTATTTTTATTTGCATAATATGTACAGCGTATACGTTGATATAATGTGTTTTGAGTTTAGTACATGACACTGTAAGAGTATCGCAAATACTTAGTATAAAATTATCGTTATTTCATGCTCTAAAATAAATACTAATATTATAAATGCGAAAGTAACTCTGTCTGTCTGTCTGTCTGCTACTCTTTCACGCCAAAACTACTGAACAGATTTAAATGAAATTTGGTATACAGATGATCTAGACCCTGAGAAAGGACATAGGCTACTTTTTATAGCGAAAAGGGGGTTGTAAGGGGTTAAAAGGGGGGTAAAAAGTTACTTTTCCACGCGGACGAAGTCGCGGGCGGCCGCTAGTACCTAATAAATCAATTAATTCACCTGATAGCAAGCGAATGCTCACCTCAATGGTTACATCAGTGTAGTCACAAGCGCTTCCCCAGATTGGTCCTCCGACCCAATATTACAGGAGGAGATACGGGGACCAATCTTGTTATTTCCAAAAATAATTTCATAAATATTCTATCACCCTCTAGAGGATCGTTGACTAAAATTATCATACATCATGAAATGTAAGGGTCACAATCAGAATTGTCCAACCCACGTGATAAAATATTTTCATAGGGGTAAGGATGGACGATTTTTACTTTATAAAGTGATTTTGTATAAGACTGGCGTAAAGCAGTGCCTGCGCTGTTTTGCAGTGAGGGTACCTGAAGCCTTTAAACCATTTGGCAGCGCACATGTGACTCCGCTGGCATTGCAGGTGTCTATGAGAGGCGGCATCACTGACCATCAGGTGACCAGATAGTTCGCCTGACATCTATCGTGTGAGTGTGAAGTAGAAAATCTCGTGTTTACTAGATCCACGCAAACGAAATGTGAAAAAAAAAGTTTTATTTATGCAACCTCGGCGTAGTAGGCATGTAGAGTGAAGCTCTAAGGACTCTATGCATTTATCGATATCCGACTGATCTAGCTAGAGCCTACTTGTTAGTAAAGCATCCGCCTACCTATATGTAGAGACGTTATACGTAGCAGTTCCTTTGTCGAAGTTACGTAGCTCTATGTAAACAGTAACTATGTCGAATGTAAGCAGCAAGCCCCTGGATATTTTGACGTGCGTGTGTTTAGAAGCCACACCTGTGCTCACAACGGTGAAGTGCTTAAAATACAGGGTGTAGGTAAACATGCTCGTATATTTCAGGTGCTAGTAACCAACCATAAAGGTACAGTTATGCCTCTATCGGGCTGGTTTCGTAGTACTCTGACGGGGGTGATAATCGTCGTGGACGGAGACCTAGTCACGTTCCGTTGTCCCTGCGGAGCCGTCGGGTGGAGGGTGGTAGAGATGTGACAATTTTATTAAATTTATTTTACTAATAAAAAGTATCAGCCTATATATATGTACGTTATAGAAAACTTCAAAAAAATGTCAGAACAATCAAATACAACTACTTTACTTATACTAAAAGAAAAAAATTAAGTTTACTACTAATACTGTACCACTGTAGTGCAAAATCCTCTATAGATAGGTATAAAGTAATCACTATTATGAGAGAATTAGGTTTAATCACCTCGCTTGCTTAATGTGGATTGGTGGACCCGGGAATCGACTTCAAGACCCGTCATCATGCCCCGCTACTCACCGTGGACCAAACGGGCGTTTTTTCCAGTAGTTACTAAATGATCCGGGTGGAAATTGCGATACAAACTTTCCTTGTATAATTGGTGGCAGATGAGTAGACGGACGGCCTGATGGTCAGTGAATGCCGCTACCTATGGACACCGGATTTGTCCCGATTAGGCCTCCAATGCCCTCACTAGCTCATGTGACATAAAACAAGCGTCGTCTTTAAATGAATGAATTTACTTTTATTGCACTCAAAAAGGTAAAAAAAAAACTTAAAACTAGATAACACAGAAGTACCTTGTGTGTAACGAAATTAATGTTTTCTGTGATGCCGTGTTCTCACATCGAAAAAGTCGGCCCATTAACGCATGGTTTTTCTACGATCAAAAATTAAAATGCTTATAAAAGTACGGCCCGCATGTTACATAATTTGGCTAGTGATACGGTGTAATCCTAGCCGGGTCCGCGTAAAGCCACACCCGGGCCCTCTGGTAATAAATCCGGTTCAAATTTATAATCACCATTACTCATAGGATACCATGTAAAATCTTATACTTAAATATCTCTTATGTGCATAAATGTTATACTAGTGGCCCACCCTCAGTTAGTTTAAATTTGAACCAATAGATGGCGCTAGGCGTCGGTTAAATGGCGCTAGTGTTTCGCTTTTTTGGTTTACTTACCTTATATATAAACCTTGTCGTTATCAATATAATTTACCTCTTTATAAATAGGAAAGATTTGTGTATGTAGGTATTTTAATTTATCCGTTGATGAGTTAATAATTACAATAAAACGACTAAGTTGGTTGCTTATAGTATTAGTAGGTTGGGTTTATACACGTATAGTTAGTTAAGGACTAGGTGTCATAATTATCCGACGATACGAAGTTACCAATTTAACCCTTAGTATGAATGTGATCAAAGGTTACTACATTAAACCGCTTAACAAAATTATTTACGTAGGTATCATGTAACACGGTAACTATGAAACCATAGCTGCTAAAACTATGAATACTTATACATACCATGGTACCTAATATGTAAACGGTAGGTACACAATCTCGTAGCGAACCAACTATAACGCTTAACCTTTCAATTAAGGAGGGAAGTGGGTATATTTTAACCCTTAATTATCTGTTTCCGTTGGTAATAAATAAGACTTTAATTGCTGTTACAGTGTTTTATTTTGTAGGCAAGGGAAATGCTGTGGGAGTGGTAATATATTTACTTAGCCGATAGCTTGACATGTGCGGTAAACAAATTTTCCAGTGTCGCGCTAGTCCGCTTATAGGGTGTTTGACTAATCTAAGAGTAAAACATATTGATACTTTACCAAAATATTGGTGGTATAAAGAACCAATAGCCAAAATTTTCAGTTAAAAATAAAACGTCTAGCTAGTTTCGTGAGCATTCAAAGTTTTATGGGCAAGTCCATTATTAAACTATTAAAATTAAAAACAATAAAAATAATTGAACTACCCATACATTTTACATCAACTTTTATTATAAAACCATTTACTTAAACGAAACATTTGATATAGCTACCAAACAAAATTTACTAGACGCGCACAAGATACTAGCGTGTGACGTCACTCGACAGTAGCCATTTGTATAGAGCGTTTTTGGGTTTGCCCAAAATATGTGCTCTTAAAATTGTGATATTTTAGGTAATTCAAATCAAAATTAAGTAATTATTTCAACTGTTTCTTAAATTGAGGGGTTTTTTGATTAAACACATAAAAAAATATCAAATACCCTGATCGATTGGATATACAATGTGTCATATGGAAATACTGATACTTTTTATTATCATTAGTTCCATAGCAATGGCAATCTTCTCGGATCAGATTGCCAGATATTCTGGAATGGAAGTTAGTCGGTACGATCTGATTGGTTATTACTTCCAAGTTTCCATATACAAAATAAAGAAAAAAAATACATTTTCTTCATCTTTTTCTTCTTGCATGAGCAGATACAGACTCGTATTTTAAGAGAGCTTCAACCAGTCTAGTGAAGTTATTTGAATTTACTTTGTTGTTAATGTTTACCTGACTCAATTTAGAGTTTCTGGCTGTTGGACCAATATTTGTTTGTATTTGACCACAACCGTGGTCGGTGCCTGATTGAGGCAAATATTATGGTGATGGCTGCGGGTATTAAACTTATGTTATGAGTTTGATCAGTGGTTGATGATGTAGGTCCATTACAATGGAATGGATTTTATGATAGCATTTTGTGAGAGATTGGAAGAGGCACTGACCGGTGGGCCCGTTGGCCGACCTAGGTAAGGCTGGAAAAGTGTCGTAAAGACTCATATGCGAGAACTTCAGCCTAATATCTAGCTGTAAGTATAATTCATAAAATATACGTATTAGTTTCGTCGCTATATTATATAATACGTACAGCCACACATCAAAGTATACAAAACTGTAATTTTTTCTCAATCGACTCTCACCTTACTGTCAAACGCATTAGGTTGAATATCAATTGAGGAAATTTGACAGGTTGTGGTAACCTGATGTGTGGCTGTCTGTACATAATTATTTTGTCAAATAATAATTTTCTCTTTCTATCTTTTAAGCAGGTTCTGTGCTTGTGTTAAAGATATTTGGCACATTAAAAATACTATAAAATCTATACATTAAATTACTTTTTACGTGACGCAAACTATGAATTAGTCAGTACTAATTACTTTAGTTTTAGTGATAAGTAGTATTTAACAGTTAAAGGCCAGGCGCTACTCTAAGTAACTTTTCGGTAGTTACATTTTAGTATGGCATTGACCCTCATTAGTCGTCCTCTACCACAAAAAAAAATTAGTTCTTTTGACCTCTTAGTTTGTGGAAATAAGAATCAACACTTTACAGTAAATTGTGTGACTGTAGTACGTATCTGGGGTTGGCAATTCCGGATAAGATACGCTTCCACCTTCTTATCGCTTACTAACAGGTGGGGTTACGCTAAGTGGTTGCACCTTGTAGAATAAAACAGTGTACAAAGGTCAGGCTAACCAATTTCTGAAGAAAACTATCTTTTTTTTCATTAGATGAAACGGATGATGAGGATTGATGATGATGATGATGATGAGGAGGATTCATAATGATACAAGCACATCACAGTAACACTTATATTGGAAAAGATTTGGAAAAGCTTACATATTATGATACATAGTAAGTAGGTACGTACTATAGGCACGGGAGGGCTACAACAACTGAAAGTGAACTATTGAAGACAGTTCTTATAAAGGGTGTAATGTTTCTTAAAGAATACTAGAATTTAAACTTAATCTGTGGCCAAAAAGGTTCCGACGATGTAGGTCGCCAACATTAGACTATAGGCCAACGTTTGATCATAATCGCACCTGATGGAAAGTGACGATGAGGTCTAGGATGACACGCGTTTGCCTAGAAAATGCCTGTTCACTCTTGCATTAAAGATGTCCAGATTATATAGTGGTCGGGAGAAAGAGAACTAGCGACACGCCACACGGTAGTAATGTAAGGCGGGTAGCACACTGCCAGAGTCGAGGCGGAGTCGAGGCACAGTCGAGGCGGTGGTGTGATATAAGAGTCAAGGCGGAGGTGCAGCGCATGGTTTACACCCATTCAATATGGAAATGGATGGAACGGATGAAAAAATGGCGGCGGGGTCGGGGCGGAGGCGTGCCGTGCGCCCGCGCCGCGTCGCCGACTCGACCGTGCACCTCCGCCGCCTCGACTGCGCCTCGACTGCGCCGCGACTCTGGCAGTATGCGTTGACATATTTGATTGTATAGAAAAGTCAGAGGCGGTGCGCCTCTTGAACGCTTCCGCCTCGACTCTTGAGTGTGTGTGCGACACGCCTTAGGTATTCCTGTGTATAATCCGTGATCAAATAAGGTTGTTTAATTGGTAGGTATGTTGATAGGTATTATAATCGGTATGAACCAATAATACATTTAGGTATAAGTGCTGTCGGCACGTCAATGTTTATATTTCGTTAAAGACGGCGGAAGCGATGTTTGTGTTATTTTATTGTTGTAAGACCCAAAAGCCTTTTAAAAGGCATAAAACAATTCGATTAAAGGGTCAAATCAGCTACAAATTGGCAATGCCTTTGGTATCACTACTGTCCATAAGCCTTGTACTATTAAGTATTCTGTGCCATAAGTGACGTTGATTGCTTGTTACATTCGTGACGTCTGTGTTCTCTAGTGAATTTATTCATGAATTATTAATAAAACTTGATAAAGCTCTAATTTACCGGTAACCCCGCTTCAAAAGCTAAGCAAAAATTTTCCCCATGATCGTAAAGCGTTTATCGAGCCCGCCCATTTATCATACATGGTACATTAGACCGGAGCCATTCACCTCCACAATGATTTAAATATGCAGACGTTGGTATCGATTGTCTCCAAGAATAACCCCCCAGCAGTACACGGTAGCCTTGTGACGTTCCTAAATGAGTAGTTCATTGTACTAGTTCACCTGATAAAGCCAGTTCGTTTCACTCGCTCTTTCATGAACTATTTAGTTCAGGTAACGAGATCATTGTTATTTCTAACAGCTTCTATATTCTTATTTATTTTGTCAGTTATTAATTTTCCTAAACTTTGGAAAAAAAAACATCAGATTTTTTAAAAAAGGTCATTGACATATCTTTTTTTGCTTTCGAACCGTCAAGCGGAGCGAAAAAGGGAGCAGGAACTGCGCGAGTGTTTCGCGCTTGGGGAAACTATGTGGCATTCGAGCGGATAAACTCTTTCCATAATAATGACGTAGGTACTGTCTCATTCTTTTCACTTGAGTGAACGGTTTCACTAAGTCTAGTGCCCCGACGAGCTCGCCACGCCGCAACCCTCTACTCGCCAGCTATTTTTATTATTAACCCTAATTAATTTCCACGATTATCGACTTATTTATTGCCGACGGCGGCAGTAATCACGGGTCACCACGATATTGCCCTTCGTAAGCTTAGGCTGTGCCGTATTGTACGGTTTAGTTGTTACAATTAATTGTTTTGTAGATTTGTTTTCTGTTTATGGTAGAGTTAATTAAAAACTCAAGATATTAGTGGGAAATTATAAAACTTGCTACTAAAAATTACAAGACGCACGACAAAAATTTTTTTATTGGTTCATAAATTTATGGGTCATTCTAATCTATGAGTAAAAAAGTGTAACGCGTTAGAACAACATATAAAATTCTTATTAAGTTGGCCATGTTTAATTTAATTCAAAAGCTTACACCTTATACTACACTTACGCAAAAATAAAAATTTATTTTAAAAGTACAATTTCTTTCAAAAAGCGAAAATGTCACAGATTCGTCATGTCCTGTGTATGTAACCTGCTCCACATTCAAATATCTTTCTTTTGAAAAAAATATTTATAAACAATTCTTAAAACCGATTACTACATTATAAGTTTCAGAGAAATATGTGCTATTCGCACCATGTTTCAAAGAAAAGACAATAGCAATATTTTTTTGATAAAACGTAAGTTTAGGTGTGTAACGAGTTTACGCATCATTTCAGTGTATGTGGGAGTTTTTGTAAAAAAAAGTGGTAACATTTTCTCGAGGGGTTACTATTTTTCTTTTGCAGCATCAATGGACCTTTCCAATGTCAGCTGTGTTGTTGTTATGTTGTATTTTTTTCACTGAGGCACAAAAAATACATTTATGTGTTGAATTCTGATGTGTGAAAAGTTCGTGCGTCATTTCTGGTCGGAATATAATTCGGTAAGTACGATAATTAAAATTATTTTGCAATTTTGTGCGCAAGTCCTATTGATAGCAAAAAACAAAGATTGGATTATGTCGAAATTTAACCTCGAAATTTGGCGGTTATCACGTCAAACTCTTGCTTTTGTCATTTCTGTGTACCCTCATTTCTGTGTATGGTATTACACAGAAATGACGATCATACACAGAAATGATTAGGTTAGCTACTTAGGTGCCAGTTAGGTACCTAATAATGCTGTTAATATAGATTTTAGAGGTAAACCGTTTTAGGGTTCCCTACCTAAAAATAAAATACTAAAATGGGACTTTATTCAAGAGACTTCGCTGTCCGTCCATCCGTCCGCCCCTCTTTCTGTCACCAGGCTGTATCTCATGAACCGTGATAGCTAGACAGTTGAAATTTTCAGGGATTATATAAGTATTTCCGTTGCCACTATAACAACAAATAGTAAAAATAAAAATCAATATTTGATGGTAGCTCCTATACAACAAACGTGATTTTTTTAACGTTTTTTATTCCATATTAACAACGGAAATAGATAAGATGCTTAAAATGTTCACAAAATATTCAGTTTTATATAAGAATTATAAATAAATAATTAAATTGAAATAAAATAAATATTGAAGGGGGACTCCTGTAAAACAAACGTGATTCTTTGGCCATTTTTACGGAACCCTTCGTGCGCGAGTCTGACTCGCACTTGTCCAGTTTTATAAAGTAATTGCATTCTTTAATTAAAAGCACTAGTATTATAAAAAAAAAATCTCCATCCGAGTCTTCATTAAAAATAATTTAGTTGAATTTGTAGATGATCTGTAACATTAATGTAGATTGAAGACTGGCGTTTATTTATGACATAATCAATATGCTGTACTAATTTTCCATCAATATTCGATTATTGGACTCCCACCCACCCACTCGTACTCTTAAACATCAAACCGCCTTCCTCAAAGTAAAAAAATCCTCAATTTTTTCAATGAATACTCAGATGAAGAATTTTTATAAATACATATTTAAAATATTTTATAATTAATATTAGAAGTGCCATGTTAGTAATAACTCATTATAATTAAAAGACTGACTGAAATGAAAAATCCTAAACTACTGAATTATTATTTAAAAAATTAGTACACAGAAATAATAATCATTTCTGTGTATTAATTTGTTTGATTTTTTTTTAGTCTAAGCTTTTAATAATTGTCTAATAATATTGTTTTTTTATGATAAGAAATACGTTGTTTTTTTAAGTTTGTATTAGAAACTCATGTGAAAACTGTTTTTCCTATTTTTTTTGTCAATGTGATCATTTCTGTGGATATTTTGATCATTTCTGTGTACGATCTTTTTTAGTTTTTTATTTTTTTTAAATAAATTATTGATTATTAAACTGTGTTTCAATATTATTTGTATGCACCTAACTAAAAGTAATATAATTGTATAAAAAAATATTCATTTTTTGCTAATTTTTGTTTTTTCATGCTAGATTAGAATGACCCTTATAGAGAAGATTATGAACACTTGTTTACTTAGTCTAGAGTATTCTAAGGGCCGATTTTTCCATTGTCTGATAAAATTTAACAGACCAATAAAGAGTTACCCGGCGAATGAAAGTTGTCTTACATCTTACTATAATTGTATAACATAGAGTGACAGTTACTATAAATTGGATTACATTTTATCGGTCTGTTAACTGTTATCAGACGATTGAAAAATCAGCCCTTAGTCTTCTTACTGTAAATAAGTAGGTATATTATAACCTTATAGCTCAACAATAATCGTACATCGTTAAAGAAGTATGATTAAGATTCTTATTAAAAGAATGTACGTGATTACTCTACCTCACAATTTAAGTACGCGTTTTGTTATTCAAATAATAGTCAACAAAGAAGAGGTAGGACACGTGTTTTGTTAGAAATAGTGTTAGTTATTGATTATCCACTATCGATAAAAGTAAAGCATATCGATAAGGAAATTAACTTGAGAAATAATATTATAACGCCAACACCATCGATACTACTGATAGTTTTACGTCCGATATTATTATTTATTTCTGACATAATTTATGAACTCGATATTTTTCGATCGTTATTAGTTAGTTTTACACTAACGATAGACGATTATGTGTCACCAATATTCGATGCTGTTAGAAATCACAACACTAACAATAATATCTGACGTTAAACTATCAATATTATCGATATTATTGGCGTTATCAATAGTGTTGCGACATTTTCTTTATTAACTCTATCGACTTTAACTCCTGAATAGTTTTTCAGGTCAACTATCTATTTAGTGAAACTATCGATAGTTCAGCAACACTAGTTGGAACTCTTTTTGATCTCATCGCAAAATGAGGGCCGTATCTTTGTTTTGTTTTTGTGCTCTTTAAGAAAAAATGCCCGAATCATGTGTTCCACAAACGATGTAGTCTTTTGAATCTGGCTTTTTCCTTTGCTACGACCAGCGAACTTTTAGTACAACACAATATGTACGAAGGTTTTTCATAATTACATAGGAAATAATTATTATTTAGTATAGCATTGTACATACATAGTACAGTTTCTTTCTTTGTTTCGTTGATCTCTCGATAACTTTACATATGGAATTTGACATACGAAGCTCCCTTCTAATTATTTTGTCTGTAAGTATATGTTTTTTTTTGTTATAGGTGGAGTTCTTACTAAAAAGAAACTCAATTAAACGACCATCAGTTTGTCACTTGAAATTGGCAGAGTTATTAGTGATTTACTGGCCATAAATAAAAAAAAGTAATTTGGCCAATTTTTCAAAGAAGTACTATCAGAGTGTAAACACTTAACACAGGATAAGTTTGGGAGCGCGCTTGTGACTTTACTGGTGTTGCAGGTGTCCATGGACGGCGGTAATCAAATGGTTAGTTGCTCGTCTGCCACCACCCAAAAATGATCCATAAAAGTCACTGATGCGTTATCAGCTTTAAGGAAGGAGTTGGAACGCTCTTGACGGTCCCTAAGTCAAGCCACAATGGTCATTGAAATACAAAATATTTTGTGAATTGCACGCACATATTATGAAGGGTTTCCTTCTTGTAATCCTTCCCCTAAAAGCTATTGATACGAGTCTGTTGGGCTGGATTTGATTCCACGTCCCTCGATTTCCAACCCTTAATCCTTAGCGATCCAACGACCGAGGCTCATAATAAGCATAAGGGTTTCTTATTTAAATTTGCGCCTTTGTAAAGCCTGCGCACTTTTGTTATAAAATTTCGTAGAAGCTCTTTTTGATCTCACCCTCCACTGAACATTAACATGTTTTGATTCAGACACGCACATGACAAGATTACAACAAACAAGAGAGTGGTGAGGCAACATCATTACTAACTCTGATTTGCTACTTACTTACTTACTCGGATGACTCAACGATCCAAAATGAGTCTTGGCCTCCGATACCAGATATCGCCATTTGTTTCGGTCTTGTGCAGCTTGTCACCAATCTCCTGCTTGCAATTCCTACAGGTCCGCGTTCACTACATCCCGCCATCGGTAGCGTGGGCGCCCCACTGGCCGACTACCAGTAGGTTGCCCAAGATATGCCCTCTTGGCGCTCCGATCTGATACCATTCTTTCAATAGGGGCTGATTTGTTAAGTTAAATAAAATAAATCCTCCAACCGATATTCTACGGCGGCCAATCTTAACGATCAGCCACGTACGCAGGATATATACACAAGCACGGGGGTACAAGACCACCAACTTTCAGACTTCCCGGAAGAACCCGGGAACTCAACCGCAGCCGTCGCTTTTAAAGTGCAACCCTCTACCCACTGCGCCACCGAGGCAGTCGCTAAGTTACTTGTGGTATGCGAAGGACAGACGGCATTCGCCTCATTGTACCTAATTACCAGACTGTCCATATTCTGCACCATAGCTCGTTGCCCATGACCATTGGTATCCAGGGCTCCAATCCGACAACTTTCAAAGCAACTTGGAACGGCACGTTAGGATGACGATGATTATTCAGGATTAAATGAATATACGCCTATACGATTCATTTGTTTTGAGGTCTGTTATACATAGATCCTGTGTAGGTACCTATGTTTTACTTTTAGTCAACGCGAAAAGACAAGTTATAAATGTCGCAAATGTTCCCACTTGTACGACAAGGCGTCTGTGCTCGCGTCTTATCTAGTATAGCCTGGTAGATGGCTGTTCGACGGACTTTAAGGCGCCTGCAGAAAGTTCGAGCGCCTGCAGACTTTAAAAGCGCAGGAGGTTCCTAATCGGGCAATTTAAGGAACAAACTTTCCTTAATTGGTTCAGGTAGTGTAATTGTCTTTACACACACCCATAACCCGTAGTTGTGCTGTTTTGTAAGGACTTAATTATTGGACGGAACTTTTTTATCTAATGGCTTCATACATTCAACAGAACATCTCTTTCCCACAGTTTATCAACGTAAATGCTAGATGCTATGTCTATTTCTAATTAACATCTAGCGATGGTTTGAAATGTAATATTGTAAGTAACATGGATGTTGCTCTACTATATCTATTTTTAGTATTAGATATGACTCTCTCGTAATAGATAGGTAAGTACTGCAAAAAGCCGTAATACATACCCCTAGAATGTGATTTGTAACAAAAGATACATATTATTTATTTTATTTTATTCAGCTTGCCTATCAGTATATGATATGAATATATATAGACACACGTGAAACCTTAACGAGCCTCAATACAGTACTTTGCTTTTTTGAAGATAAGAATTGTTCTTTGTTTTTTCTTCTTACGTCTTTGCCAAAATCAATTTTCTTTTTTTAATGACCTAGGTATCAACCATAATGACCTCATCCCAATATTGTCTTTACAGTCTTTTGTCATCCATAAGATTTCTACCTACATAATTATGACTGGAATACTGTTTATATTTAGGGCTTACTGTTTAATTTTGCTGCACTGTCATGTCACGAGCAGCCGTGCAGTAATCCCACCGACTGCTTGGCCTCGATCCCTTACAGACATCAGCTTATACATTTCTGAAGAAGACGAATGAAAAATAAAAAATAATAGTACAGTTTACAGTTCAATGGTTCGAATTTACTGTCTTGTTTTTCTTCTCCAGCACAAGATTATGTATAGTAAAACTTTACCATTCACATATTTTTCACTATATTGGTTGGACTAAGTTGAATTTTGATGTCTTTGGACTATTTGAATGGTGGTCCGAGTTTTGTCTCTATTATAACTGACTTGATCTACCTGACTTGGTTGAAAAGTAAATTCAAGAAACTAATTTTACTGTACTGTGACCACACATGCTCAACCACATAATGGGCCTGTGAATAACCTCACCCTTCACACACATCAGCTGACTAGATATTAGGTCTCGCCAACTTTCTAGGTCATCAATGTAGAGGAATAGTACACTATTAATTCCTCTACACTGATAACATGCTTGTTCTGTGAGTAAATTGGGATAGAAACTAGATAGCCGCTCACAGGGTCTGACAAAACCTCCTTTTGTAGATACCAGCTAATAAATTGACTATTTTGATACCTTCTTATTGGTTTTTAAAAGACGAGTATGCAGTACCAGAGTGTAATTTGACATTTAGAGAATATAATATTTTTTGGATATTTTTGGTTAACTGTCCATTATTTTGCTTCGCAAAAGTAGGAAAAATAATAAGATTTTAGGATGATAGGAATAATAAATTTGGTACTCCAGTAGAACGTTCGTGGGTTTACGATTCAAATTAGCTGTACTGTGAGTATCATACGCGCAGTCGCGCTTGGCCCTAACAACAGCCCGGGCCATTTCAGACGTCAGACATCAGTAGGGTTGCCGAAATATCGATAGTTGACCGCAGACAGAATAATCTATAGTGTTGTACCAAATCAAGATATCTATAATATTGACTCTAATAGCAATATTTAACAGCATTAATATCGATACTATCGATAGTTGACCGCATAAAAGCATCTATAACTAGTATTGTACAAAATCAAGCTATCAATGATATTGAGTACCTATAATAGCAATATCCAGCAGCAATAGTATCGATACTATCGATACTGAAAAGTTTATATTGTGCTACAGTACTGTCTATTAGTATTACTATGCGTTGATTTTATTGTACCAAACTAAGCTAATACCTAGATAAAGTTCGCGCCATACCCGAAGACAATGCGCGCCGTTTATATTCGACCATTTTTTTATGTGATAGATGTTAGGTGAGCCTACGGTGATCCGTATCACCTGATGGTAAGCGATTGCCGCCACCCAAGAGACACCTGCATCATCAGTAGAGTCACAAATGCGCAAACAAGCTTTCTCTCCCATTGGGCCTCCGTAACTCTTACTGACTTAAATTTCCCGCAGTATAATGTTATCTCGTGATTTATCTTGTGGTAGATAAATAAACATGTAAGTAACTGTTTTGTAGCAATAATGCTGTGAGTAATTAGGCGCACGTCTTTACGAATGGCACGAACTGTGCCTATTATCGAGAGACCTGTCGATACTATTACTCAACTATCGATAGTGGCCTATCGAGCGACATCACTAGCCATCAGCCCGGGCCTTCGCAGACATCAGCCCGACAAATTAACCGATTACGCCTGTCTCTGACGGCTTTGAAGATTCGCTTTTTATTTATTTTACAAACCAAGGGCCCTGTTCGCCATGACCTTTGATTATGCGACATATTTTTATTAATATTACATCCTTTTTTGAAGAGCGCTACCGACTTGAGAAGACGTTATCGTCAGGTATTTAATATTATCACTTGACGTCCACTGCTGGACATAGGCCTCCCCCAACGTTCTCCACCCAGATTGGTCCTGTGCCGCATCTAAGGGACTCCCGCGACTTTCACTAGATCGTCGGCTCACCTAGTGGAGGCCTGCTACGGCTGCGGCCTTCTGCACGCGGCCTCCACTAAAGGACCTTTCTACCCCAACGACCGTCTTTTCCTGTGCCCTGCACATTGCCACTTGAGCCACGTAATTCTTTGGGCTATGTCTGCGACCTTAGATCTCTTGCTGATCTCATCATTTCTGACACGATCACGCACTCCATTGATCCCTATCCACCGCCATCTGATTCTAATTAGAAATCTAATAAAAATAGCATATTTGGAGTCTTATACCCAAAAAATATAGGTACTACATGTATGAAAGCCCAACATTTTAAAGCCCTCCTAACCTAATTTACCTTTATTTAGGCAATGTAGTTTCGTCGAATCCTCTACCCAGATATATTACATAACGTTCCCTTTAGCTTCCTGCGACCTTACAAGATAATTTACAAAGATCGCTTACTCGGCGATGTTGATCCGATATCAGGGCGTGCCATTGGTTTTGCGCCAAGGAACCCGTCGGCCACACTCCCGTGGGAATTGCTACCACTCACAGAAAGTGGTACATTGAACTCCTTTGTGATCGTCCACGTTCGTTGGTGACACTGGGCATGTACTAGGAGTGTGAAGTAGTTCTCTATCTCAACACGAATTATTGTGAGACGTACATGGGTATTTCTCATTTCCTGGAAAGAGTCACTTCCATTGAGGGCAATTTTTTCTGTGCTTAATTGATGATGCATTTGAATAAATTTGGTATCAGCGGTCATGGGAAAAGTACTCGCCGAGCTCCAAATATTTGAAATTCGTAATTATAAGGGTTGAAAGAAAGTTTCCCTCCATGGAAGGGACGTTTTCTTTTTAAAAAATGAGAATTACCCCTATGATTATTATATAACCATTTAGGTGGTGGGTAGTCGTTCCAAATAACGCAAAATATTACTTATTAAAAAGAGAAACACGATTATCTAAAGGCAAAAACCCTTTGACGGACTGTAATACTAATCTGTTGCTTTCCAATATTCCCCCATCGATCGATTTACCTCTGCGCTACTACACATTAATTATTCATAGACGATAATGTATTTACAAAGTACGTGCTGTAGATAAAACGGGTTCTCTAAGTGTTAGGTATATCCACTATGAGGATTATTCTCCGGATTGACTGTTTGCTTATAACAAGCTGGTACTAATCTCACAAACAAATGTATGTTATTTTTCATGGGGCTGGAACAGGATAACAAATGAAAAAACATATGACCCTAATGTCGTGTACGGTTAAGCATATCACTTAATAATCCACGTTCTGCACCGACGTATGAGTATCTTCTTTGTTGAATGTAATAGGGAAAAATATGGAAGACCCCACTTTTTTTTTATGTGATAGGTAGCAGACGAGCAGGCGGATCACCTGATGGTAAGCAATTGCCGCCGCCCATGGACACTTGCAACACCAGTGGAGTTACAAGTGCGCTTCCAACCTTTTATCCCCTTCCCCCCCGGGTGGGCCTCCGGTGCCCTCACTCACTCGGCAAAACACAGCACAGGGGCTGCTTCACGCCGGTTTTCTGTGAGGCTTCAACACGAATGGGCCGGCTCGACCGTAGAGACACTATTGCCTCACAAAAAACCTGGGTGAAGCAGCATCTGTGCTGTATTTTGTCGAGTGAGTGAGGTACCAGAAGCCTAGTCTGAGGGGAAGGGAATTAAAGGTTGCCACCACTATTGTGATTTCACTGGTGTTGCAAGTGACCATGGTCCATAATTATTGCTTGACCATCAGTTGATCTGCTCGCTCGTCTGCCACCTATCACTTGAAAAAATACATGGAATAGTGTAAAACTGTACCTTTAGTGATAATTTTTCATTGCAAGAACTATCTTGTACATCTATCCTGAGAAGGGTCTTGACAGAGAATAAGTGTTGTTACTATTAGTACCTAGATAAGCTCTTTTTTTCTTTTGAAGACAATTTGCCGTCTTCAAAAACAAAGTTTTTTTTATATTAAAAAAATATTTTCACCAAAAGTAATCTCATCATAAACAAACAGTCCTAAAGTATTCCGGAAGCTGGTTAGCGCGATTAGCAGAGTTGTGTTTCTAAGGAAAAACACGTAACTTTTCCGCATAATATAGCTCACACAAAGGGAATTAATGTATGCCCATTTGCCCGCGTACACCTGCGAGCGCGAACAAATCTATTGACCTTTGTAATCAAATTGGTACGAGTATTAGCCACTGGCGTCAAAGCGCTGGTAGTCAAAAAGTGTGACTTGCAAAAAACCTGTGTTGAAATCAGTTTTTTTATAAACATAGTTTGAATTTTGAATTTCATTTCATTAGGCATTTGTTTAAATTTTGATTACTTCCCTCTTGAGGCAGGAAGGACACTCCGAAAGAATAATAAGACAGATTACGTTTATTGGCCACAAAAACAAAAAGAAATAACAGTATAATTACAATTAAATATTTAACAAACCGAGAATACATAGGTAGGTACGTAACTACACTTGCTCTACAAATTAGTTTTATGCGTGTGAGAGTTTTTGGAGAGTTTCTGCCCAAAGAACTTTGCAAGGGTTTTTAATATAACTTATTCTGACCACTCCGAAAATAAACATGCCCGAAATAAAATTACAAAAGGAGGTTCCAATTAGTTTTGTAGTTACTGTACAATACCTCAGTGAACTCTGTTACAATTTAATTTGGACAGAGCGATTGGTTGGTTCGCAGGAATTTGATCTGGATTAAATTGCTACAACCTGTGCGTACCACAGAATAAAAATGTTCCGTAGGTAGCAAGAATAATTTTTAATAATTTAATGTAGATATAGGTATCTACATTCTACATTAATCCTCTCAAAGGAAAGAAGAGTACGGATTGGAGATTTTAAGCCAAGAAAGATTTTAACTAAAAATCCCTCTTAGCTTAAAATTAAAAGCTGAAATTTCTAATCTTGACGGATTTTATTTTTTGTTACGTACGTAGGTAGTAGTTACTTAGTTTAGTTAGTAGGTTACTTCACCATCGTAATAACGGGTACTGGAAGTTTTTGTACTATGTTACTAAATTCCACCGTAGAGAAAGCAGTTTGGACTTAATGGTCCATTATAAAGTTAATGACACGTGAAATCTAGTCTAAGATTAAATGGGCAGGTAATATAGGATAATACTAGCAATATAATATTGTTATGTGGTATAGGTTGATTTATTGTACCCTTTTCTTTCGAATTGACAGTTATAGCTAACTAAGATTTACATACTAGTATTAATTTGCTACTATAGTGATGGTCTGGGCGGCCGCTGCGCATCAAGTTAGTAGATAATACCATATGGTATAAATACAAAAAACATATTACCTAAAATAAGTTGTAAATAAATTGGCTAACATTGGAAGAAAGTGATGGAGGAAAGAACAACAAAAAATCTTGGCAATAATAAATACCTATTTATTTGGGACTCTCAAACTATAATAATTGACGTCAATAATTTTATGGTACTGCGGGCATCGAGTGTTCCAGGTATAGGTTTTAGTACCTACATATAGTGCGAGGCAAGAAAGTGTAGTTATGACCTTGAGTGCGCAGAAACCAATTTTGATAAAAAGTCTTCTTTTTTACACGTGCGCAAAATAACGGTCATCGCTATACTTCCGTGCCTCCAGCCTTTAGATTACGCTACCAACCACAATACATATAAGTATTTTGAAACCATTATGCTAAAAATTAAATTACGATTCTCAATAATATTAGGTAGGTGACTGTAATTGAGTAAATTTTGTTTTTCAATTAACATTCGACAGATGATAGTGTTTTTCAATTATGTCGTAGGTTGGTAATTTTTTTCATGGGGTTTGAAAAACTCCTATATACTATAGGTATATATTCATCATTGGAAATTTGATGCTTATCTAATGCAGCCTCTTCCAAAATGGGTAATCCGCAATCCATAAAAAGGAGCCGTAAATACCTGAAATATAAGTGCGGGCGTGATGGATTGCCCTATCAGCGACGCTCTCGAGTGTCGGTGAAATAACCTTTGACATTAGATATATTCCAGTGTTGTACAGGGGAAATTTCACTGTAGGGTATACATCCAACGTGGGGTTATCTTTACATAGTTGAATATTTCGGAGGCACAGTGTTTTGTTAGTCGTCCTTTAAAATAATGGCTGCTCTTGTCCCAGGTGCGATCCTCGAGCCGGGCCAAAAATTGTACCAGTGTCTTGCTGAAAAAAAAACTCAGTTTTAGCCCCAAGTCTATATGCTCGACCCGGGCCAAAAAATTGTTCTGAGTTTTTTTGTAAAGAAATTCTCAGATTTAGCCCCAAGTCTATAAGTTGGCGTTGTCTTCCTGGCCTGCGCTTGGTGTCTCTTCGATCATGTCACACTGATGCTCCATCGAAATATGGGCACTTCTGTCTACGCATACACTTGCGCATCATAAAATGTCGAGAAAATCTCGCACATGAATCTGTGTCTGATTGACAACAGTTACATAATAAAGCCTATAGTTAGCCTTCGCTACCATTTTCCTGGAGCTGCAAAAGTAAACATTCAATAAAGTCGTTAGGAACTTTCAAGGCCGGTGATTAAGTATTGACCATCGGGTGACCTTTGCCTGTTAGCTTTCCATTTATTTGCTTATGTGTTGCTCTAACGCCATGCAGGGCGTAATGGTTTGTTTGCACAAACCTTTCTTAACTTAATGATGTGAATTTTCAGCACTCTTTATGGGGTTCCGTGGGGTCCGAGGGCATATATAAGAAACATTTTCTTGCTTTTTTTAAATGTAAATGAAAATCAAGCTTAATAGAACAGAATAATTAATTTGTTTTGAGATTTTCGCGTTGCGTTATAACTTTAAATAAGATATTAAAACGGGAACTAACGAGACGTTAATATTGTTAAATACCTACATTGTGTGTAACTTACTGCGTGACGTTTTGTCTACATTGCAGCAGCCGTGGTCACAAGCGGATCCCTTGTGACTCAGTCCGCTTGTGACCATGGCGGTTTTATAAAAAAAGAGAAATGATACCGAGGAAGTAATATTAAAACTAAAAAAATATTTTTAGCGCTTGCTGGCATTTAAATGCTTACTATTAGTCGCAGTGAACAAAATATAACCTTTTTTCTTCAGTTAATATTATCTAAGGAAAGTTTCTAGGTTTTGGTCCAACATCTGGTCGTGAAAAGCTGTTTCTAGGAAGTTAGGTACTTTTTATTGAGTAAGTTGCCAACTTCTGGTCTTGGTTCATTAACTACAATAATAAACTCAATTTAATAAAGTTAGCCAATAGATCCTTAGAATAACATAAAACACGATGAGCTTAGAAAAAAGACTTGAAATTTAAGAGAAACAATTCTAAAACATTTTTTTTAGTTTCCCACAGGCAGGTTATACTAGCTCAACCATGTTTTTCTCAAAAAAACAGCACAAAGATATCTGATGATACTGATAAAAAATTTTCAAAGATCGGCAAAAAGTCTATTATATGTCGATTATGTACAAATCGCTTGCTTTTGTTATCATATTTTTTGTAAGTAACTAATGCGTTTCTTTGATTAAGTTAATGTCCCAGAGATACTTCGGGCGAAGAAAAATAAGAAAGAAGAGAGAGCTAACACAACAACAACGACAAGTATTCTAAAAGCCTTGTCACACTATATGGGGGCGTTGTGCCATAAAATTTCTATAGAAAACAACGATGTCTTCCATGTGACACTTGCTGAGGATAGAGTATCTCAACTTTTACTTAATGATTGAGTTTCATGATAAACGTGCAAAACTTACCCCAGAAATCTACTCAAACGTTTATGAAACTTTTAAGAGTTACTAACAATCTCTCTAAAGTAAAATAAATGACGGATACGATTAAAATATTAGACTTTTTCACTATTTAAGCGTAATATAAGATAACTAAAGCGGCCTTTACATTGGTCGTTAGTACCCATATGCAGCACGCTAATGCTGCACTGGCAGAATGGAGAGGAATCGGGATTTAAACTTAAACTATTAGCTAGCCGACTTATCGACCAATGTAAATGACCCCTAAATTGTATTGGGTCAAAGACTCGAATTGTCAAACGCAACACTATCTCGAGTTCCGCCAGCACGTACCAGCGCGGAACACTGAGTAGTTCAGTTTGTTATTCGCAACAACAGAGTGGGGCCCAGTATTTTTCAGGCCAACGTGACTGGAAAACTGTAATGTCGCTCTAAACAGATGCAGTTACAGCCTAGTCCCAATATTTCTTCCTAGTTTATTTACCGCTCGTTCTCGAATATGCGTTCGCGTATTTCATTTGAAGTGGTTTTGCTAAAGCTTTAAAGTTGATAGATAGTGCACAAGTGTGCATTTGTTTTAATATTCCTTTTTCCAACTGATATGCACCTAGATACTATTGGTAATCGAAATTGGACTAGTGTATTCTATTTAGTGTACAACTACCATATTTCAAAAGTCAAAGTTAAAAAACACACATACACTACATACATCCCATATTATTTTAAAGGATTCACTCTGACAAAACATAGAGAGAAGACCGTTTCGGATAATTGACGAGAGAGACTTTTTACCATGGTAGAGTAATGCTGCGGCATAAATGGGCTGGTTCAACGGAGGATACCACTGCCTCACTAGAAAATTGACGTGAAGCAGCTCTTGCACTATGTTCCGCCGTATTAGTGAGAGTAGAGGTCCAATTCGCTTGTGAATTCACTGGTCCGCAGGTTCAGCGATGGCAATCTTAAAGCACCGGCTATCAAACGTAGCTAAAAACACTCCCAAATATTTTAACTTAAAAGAAATCATAATATTAATTTGCTCATCCGCTCAGGAGCTACAATGTCACAGACACACACAGTCAGATTGACGGACACGTCAAGGTTATAACACCCTGTCGGGGATTAAAAGGTGATTTACAAGATATATAGAGCAAGTGAAACATTTAGTTAGGTACGTTTTTGACATTCTATCTCATCTAATCCATGACAACAACAGATGTAGCCCGTAACTACTGCAAGTAGTTATTACTCGTAGTTTCCGAGAAATTGGCTTTGTTATGTTGGAACTTACCTAACTCTGTTACTATAATTCACTCCAGCTTCTACAACTATGATACTAAAGTTCACTTACAAGTATGAGTATAGTTCTTGCAATTCAGAACTTAGCTCTTGGCTACAGGCTACAGATGGCTACTTTAGGCTACGAGTTACGGAAGGCTACAGACAGATATAAGTCAAGCCATTTAAAAGTAAGAAGCAACACGATGTGAAGTTTTATTGTGTCACATAATGACTGGCCCGATTGCGCGTTGTTTCTGATCCTTTCTAGGACGCCTCGGTTTACTCGGATTCGTTTCCCACCCTGTAAACATTCGTGTGAAGAACACTTGCATAACATTATATTTGCAATTCCTAGGCTGTTCAGATGTTGATGGCCGTAACACAAGTGCTGCCTTAGCTACAAGTAAAAACATAATATTGCCTGATTTAAAATTCAGCCAGGTTTTGGTACAGTACAAATACCACAAATAAACACTGTTGAATCTGATTCATAATATTTAGGACTGATCCACGTACCTAAATTGTAATGCGGTTGATAGGTAAGATTAATGCTTTCAAACGCATAACAGTAGCAACGAAATTTTGATTCTGGAATGGGGGTATTCAACAGGCTATAATGACGTCAAAATACCCGCTGATAAATTACGTTAAAGCAATTGATGCTTGTTGCTACAAGAATCCAGGCATCTGTTGAAACTTGGGAGTTCCAAAACGCGAGGACTCAGGCTAATTGGAAAAGTTTGTTTACTAAATTAAAACGACTGGGAATTGAACTAGCTTGCGCGTAAACCCTTGTACAATAGAGCAAGACGAAAACTTTTAGTGTGCCTAATCCAAATTATGACAGGCACAAATAAAGTCCATTAGTACCTACTTCTAAAAAGAACGACGGAAGGAAAGACGAAAATGATCTGTGAGCACTTTAAGTCAATGACTGGCAACAAGTAGTGCAGGATGGACCAAAGTGGCGTTCTCTTGTTTCGGAGGCCAAGACTCGTTTCGGGTCGCTGAGCCAGCGGAGTAAGTAAGTAGGTACTTACTTCAATGGGCCGCTAACGGAAGCAAATAGGTGTGTGTTATGCAATAAAGAGGGAGATAGAGGTAGAATCAAAACTTTCAAACGAATACCTACATACATAATATATAATACTAATGCGTTGCATTTTTTCCAAGATAAATTATAAAATGCTCGTCTTAGATCAAGGTCTAGTCTACTGGCACGTAAACTACTTGTCCTCTACAGCTTAGAGCAACCCCTTAAGAAAACAAAAAGAAAATATAAATAAAGGCGATAAAATCGTTTAAAACAAGTGCGACGCTTACAAAAACAATTTTTCAGAGATTTTTATCGATAAGTCCCACCCCTTCCCAGGACGCGATCCCGCGTGATTATGTAAATATCACTGAATTTCAAATCACAAGCTAGTGCTAAAATTTTGTCGCGCTGTTCTGTGCATTTTCTGAGTCTGAGCTGAATATGAAATTTATGCCGAACTGAGAGGCTTTAAGTCTGCAAATCCCTTTATTATCATTTTCACACATTTTCAATTTCATCTTTGTTTCATTTTTGAGGGATAAATAGTAAGAAAAAAGTAAAGTGATGTAAATATCAGCCTATATACTTTCCCACTGCAGGGCAAAGGCCTCTATCATAGAAATCAAGTCATCGCTACTATGATGGGATTAGGTTTAATCACCACGCTTGCCTAATGCGGATAAGTGATCACAAACCCGAGCTACGAGTATGTCCGAAAATTCGAAACGTACTTGAATGAATCAAACTCAGAACCCGAGATCACGACCCGGTACTTAAATCACTAGACCAACGAGGAATTATACTGTATTTCATTCGTTTTCATCATATTTGCACGGCCATTTCTCAACTTCCCTAAGTTTAATTTTAAAGGGATCTTCTAATATGCTGCAACAGATGGGTCTTAGAGTCACGTAGCAAACAGGTGACCGTTTATTGAAAACGTGTCGGAAACATGCATGTTCCAGGCCGCACAAAAATTGTGAAGTCGATCAGATTCAATAAGCTTACGAAAGTTTTTGAAAAACATTTTAAGTCCGTCGCGGTTTGCGTCAAGAATAAAAGACCACTGACGTATACTTATGTGTTCGTTTATTGCAAAACGATAAAAGGTTACTCACATTAATTATTTTAGCACGTCACACTTTGATAAAGAATAATATAAGTAATTCTACTATGTCATCATAACAAAAGTGCAGGCGAGCGAACACATTACCATTTTCACAAATTCTTATTATGTTATAGCAGTTTTTTGCAATCTATTCTTAAGTAAATAATTAGTGACCATGAAAGTTTAAAGGCTTAAGCTTTGAACATACCGTAGTTTCAGCAGGAATAGTTCTAATAATGATAATTAATTTGGGGCTGAACCCTAAACCACCCATATAATTTTTCGACGCCTTAGGGCATGGAAAATGGTTTTTGTGTGAAAAAGCATGAATAACTTAAATGTTTGTACAGTTAGTCCAAACAAAAAAGGAAACGTAGTTCATCAGTTCTAGTACTAAATTAATCTTAATATCCGACATGTAACTGCCCAGGGAGACTTCTGGCTTCCTGGGTAGTGTTTAGTGAATAGTGTGAAAAAAAAACCATATTATGTAAACAAAATGTGCGAAAGTCACGCTAGTACCCGTGTCTAGGAGCCATATGTGAATTCAAATCCTACGAAGCTGCTATTTACCCAAATGGAACTTCGAACTATCTTATTTGCTTTGGCCATTTGGTTATTGAATCTAATGATCGAACTGAAACCATGGTGCTTCGGCATATTCAACTTTCCTGCATTTGATGGTAATGGATCCCATCAAACGTATGAAAGCTTTACTAGTTCATTCGCCATAATGGAAGGGTAAAAATAAAGCGAATTTAAAATCAAATGTTTGGCAAGTTATTCACGGGCTAGAGTATAATAATATTCAGGTTTTTCATTCGCTATTATGTTAACATTATCTACCAGTTGCTACAGCAAAAAAGAATGCTTTAGCATTGCAGGTCAAAAGCCTCCCTGCTTTGCTTTCCAATGTTTTCGGTCACGAAGCACAGTTATATTTCTGTGTCACGGTCAACAAATCCTTTGTATCCCTACGGTTATTTGTCTTCCGGCAAAAGTTAGAACTGATTCCCTTTTAAGTGTCAGTTTTTGATAATTATTTTCTCATAAAAATGTTGTACCAAGCCCAATTGTCAATATTACTGAGGGGCATAATGAAAAATATGATATTAGAAATTAAAATAAAACGTTTTCAGTTTGGAAAAGTAAGTAGGTATGTAGGTAGATACAAAGTAGTATAAAAGACTACGTACATAAGTAGATAAGAAAATTAAAACCAGCCAACAACAATGAAAAGTCTTTTTAACAGCATATTTGTTTCATGGCAAGCCCCATAAAGCAACATTATTTTGTAACACAAGCCAACATTGTGAGCGGGAAAAGGTGTGGAGAGCAAAACAACGGGGCGCGAAACGGATTACTTACCTCGCTCTGTTGCTGGGGCGTCTCATATTTCTTCGGATTTATGTCTTTTTGCTAAGTTTCTGGCGACTTTTCGCAGGCTTGTATTTAAGTCATCCGGGTTCTGGTAATATGCATAAAAAGTAAAAAAAAACACTTAAAAGTTGAATCCATACATTCTGGTATTTTTTATTCTACTACTTGTATGTACATGCCCGTAGTTTCGCTAGCGTGAACTCAGTAGCTAAGCTAAGTATTTTTCCTTAATAATTAAAGTTATGTTATTCAGGCTAAATAACTATGCTTGACAGATATGTTTATTGATTAACTTCTATTAGTATAAGGTAAGGTTCAATTTAAAAACCCAGGTTTATTTTTTAACAATAATTATACCTACTTGTTACATGTACGAGTCTATTGGTAATTTCGAGATACTGCATCATAATTCCTGGTAAAACCCATTCAGTTTACGCATTCCCGTTCCTTCTACAGACAGCAGCTGGGGCACGTACGTAACTGCGAATTCATTTTATTGGGTTTATGGTGTCAGCGCGTGTTAATACTGCCTGGCGAATGAATACAGACGAAGGCGCCCAGCCAACAATGCTTGTGATTTTTGACCCCATCTGCAACTGTATATCTAAGGGGTTTCTCCCCACGGGGCATTATGAGCACCGTATGATATTGGCAGATCTTTTGTTATCGCTTTTAGTCAGTTCCATTTCAGCCAAGGAATATAAAAATAATGAGCAATGGTAGCTCAGTGAATAAGCACACGCCATACACACGAGGAGGTCATGGTTCGCATCAAAACATGCACCACTGGATTTTTCAAATTTTGTTTATATTTCTACCATAAGCTCGGCGGTGAGGGTAAACATCGTGAAGAAACCTGCATGAACATAGTATACGAAACTCTATGTGATAAAACCAGATTGGATTGTATTGATTGCCCTAGACAATAAATGAGAAGAAACCTACCTTTAGACATCAGTGAACGTCACGATAATAAATTAATCAACTAAAATAAATCATGTTTTTGAATGGAAAGAACCAGAGAGTTTAATAATAAGAAGAATGACGAAAACGGTGTATGAATCTACGCGCATATCGTCACACTTTCCAATATAACACACATAAACGAAAGTTATAAGTAAATTGTTACAACGTGACTTAAAAGAATTCAACGCTTAAAATTTTCGCCCATACTCCTACTCCTGTATTTTGTGTACGAAAACGCTGCTATTTCCACCCAATATATACATTATACACGGAACACGTTTTAATTTCCTTCAAAGTTCGTTAACAGCGCTTTAGAATTACATTTAATATTCGCGTGTTATTTCCAAGCCACAAAATATATTAAACTTAACAAAGAGTAAGGGGAAAATTCGGAAGTCTCAGGTGCGTATACAGGTACGTTGTTGCCTACATGGGACCCAGTTTATCCATTTATCCGACATTAACAATGTAAAAGGCAAGGACCTTTCGCTGTTGTTGGAACAATCTAATTGGCTATTATTGCCAATTATAGTGTACTGTATCCTTTTTACTGCGAGTGCCGAAATGTTGGATGGATTATAAGGGCCCCACTTAACTTAACAGAACTACATATTGAGGAATGACTGGCCGGATAGCGCATTTAAAAGTGACGCTGCCTCATACGTCAAAGGTTGTGAAGGATTCAAGCCCCACCCTGGACAAAAATTCGTGTGATGAACACTTGTTTGTCTGTTTAGTGCCTGGGTGTATTATTAATGTATTTAAGTACTATAAAGATAGATATACTTTATTGCAAAAAATCACAACTTAAGAACTAGACATTACAGAAATTTAGTGTACAATTTCGGCGGTTTTATCGCTTAAAGCTTATATTTTTGTGTTTCTTGTCTGATATCTAAAATGCTTTTCCGAATCAGCGGTACTTAGCTTACACAATATTTAACGTTCATGTTCTGTAAAGACTTAAATTGAATAAAGAACATTTCTATTTCTATTTTATGCTACTTAGTACGGAGTCAATGAGATGTTTTGTGAATTATAAAGAATTTCACAAACTTCTGTGTTGAATGCGTCACCGCCCTTGGCCTGGTTAGTACCATAACGCCATACATGTACTTTTTTCAGGGACAGAGCTCGGGGTTGCCCAAACCAGGGTCGGTTGCAGCGACCTGAATTTATAGAGCGATCGATATTAAAATGAATTTATAATAAAGCGGTGACTACTCGTATCTCTTGGTTACTTATGGCGGCTTCTTTTTATTCTAGAGTAACTCTAATATTATATATTTTATATTATAATATTCTAGATGCATAGCTTGGATGTATAGAGAGAAAATACGTCTCTTAGCCACGACGTCATTGGGGATCGACTGGAATACAATTGTAGGTTTATTATTTACTAAACCTATGTACTTAAGAAATACAATTTCTATGAAATCTCCGTACATAAACCGGATCTAAATTTATTATTGAATTTTTAAATATAAAATCGAGCAGTTACTGATTTCCACTGTCAAACGCAACCTATCTATATAACAATAGCTCAGCGATTTATGATGTAATTTTGCCCCCTTAGGAAACGTCGTTTTAATAAGCCTCCAAATTAATATTAACTACTTGACGTCACGCACACGCGTGCTCAAGGTGAGTGGGCGACGATGGACTACAATGGCCTACAATGGGTGCCCGTGGTCGGCGCTGGTTATTTGGCTTAGTACTTACCTACTGCGATCGCGTTACGTTAAAGAATGTTAAATTAATCGTAGTGTCTGCCTATTTGAACATATATTTTTGACAAAAACAAAACACTCTCATTTCTATACGAGTTTTCCGATAAGGAAATCAAACGCGCACAGTGGATTACGAATGGCCGGAATAACATGTAGGTACGTGATACTATCACGCGAGTTTCCGTGACCAAAGGTTTTTTCAATTATAACATACTTTTGTCACATAAGGGGCTGATTGTACTGACGTGCGCGTTCGGACGTTGAAACAGCGGGTACATGGAGTGGAAGTTGCACTTCTTATCTACTAAACTGGAGCTTCCACACCTAGGTCAGGATTTTATGTTTAGCATCTTACAGTAATTCTTTGTATCAACGTAAAGCATAGATACAAGAAGAATTTCGGTCCGGAGATGACAATTTTAGGTATTCCTCCATCATCATTTTGCGAGAGATTTAAGCCTGACTGACACAACCGAAGAAGAATCTGGCTTAACGTGCTTTCCAACGCACGATGTTACAAAACTGCCAACGTCCATATCTTCGGGCTTACTCTAAGAATTTCTCAATAGAAAATCTCAGGTACAAACTTATCGCTTGGGGTTCCGGGCTCGAACCCAGGACCCCAAGCGAAGCAATCGTACCATCCTTTTAGTGTGGGGCGGTAATGAAGTTCTTCAGAACCTCATTCAGATCCCACAAACAAAAAGTGATTACGTAAACGATGGTAATATAACCGGCGACCTTCTCATTCCCTAATCTATTAACGGGCCCTATTCCTTTTTATTTACTATCTGTTGATGAACGCGCCAATTACCTGAAAGCAATTCCTTTGTGATAGAGATAGTAAGTAGTAATTATTTTCTCTTTCTATTCCGTTCCATGTGGTTAGCTACGTCGTTATGGGTTATTCTTCGGGATCCAATGTTCGTGGCAGCCCTATCAATGTATGAACGTCGTAAGGCCCAGACAGCAGACACCACAAAATAATTACACACAGAAGTTAGACTTTGACCTGATTTTGAATTAAGAAGAGTTCGTTTGACATATGCTAGGGTTGTTGCCCAGTATGAGTACATAGCGCGCGGCCGTCTACCATAGACCTCGATAGTTTGACAATCTTATGTCATAAGTTAGGATAATGTGGTTGAAAAGGCGTTTTGCCCGTTAGTGCGCATGCGTGAGTACATGACATATTTTTAGCTTCTAGGAGCAGTCAGCCTCTGTGTCGAATATTAGATTCGAAATTTGTCACGCAAGTTAAATCTCAAAGAATGACCTGATAATATGGGTGCATCCAAACTAGTCCTTATGTACTTTTTTCTCATATTTTTACAGCTTACTGTAGCATAAAGGTACTTAGATATTATATCACAATCCGTGACGTCCTTAAATAGATTAAAAACATCTACGTCGACAATATTGCAAGCATCCACTAGTATAATAATTACAGCTTTTTCCTTAATTGAAAAAAAGTCGTCAAGAAACGTGATAGTAGCCTGCAAATAGCACTCACATGATTTCCCGCTCAGAGCGTGACCTCTGCCCTTCCTCATCGATCACGCCAGATAGCGCTGAGTGGCTCCGCTCATTATAGGAACAAGACACCGATGCTCTGAGCGCAAGTGTAACCTTTTGTTAACCTTTGGATAACAATACAATTTCATTTGGTAAGCCTAATCACAAGTGGGAATGGGCAGGGCACATTGCAAGGAGAACGGACGGCCGTTGGGGTGGAAAGGTCCTTGAGTGGAGGCCACGCGCAGGAGGCCGCAGCCGTGGCAGGCCTCCCACCAGGTGGACCGCCGATCTGGTGAAGGTCGCGGGAGTCCATTGGATGCGGGTGGCACAGGACCGATCTGTGTGGAGAACTTTGGGGGAGGCCTATATCCAGCAGTGGACGTCTATTGGCTGAAATGATGATCACATCATAGTAGCAATAACTCGATTTCTTTAATGGAGAGAGGCCCTGCGGCACAGTGGACAGTACCTACTTTACTTTAAAAGTGAAATTGGAATGAAAATGTAACTTTATTGTATCGAAAGTTGAACAAACAAAACTACCGTGCACTTTACTCGACATTTTCTGCCACGCATCTCCTCATTTGGGGACCAACTTCCCGCAGTAGTATTTCCGAACCGGAACGATATTCGAATCGTTAAGAAACGAGCCTACACCTTCCTGAAAGGCCGGAAACGCATCCGCATGGTATAGCTGGTATGCCCTTGGGCGGTGGTGATCACTTTCCATCGGGTTACCCGTTTGCCTTCATAAAAAACATACTTAGTTATCTTACAGGAAACAGATTTTTCTTTTATGCGATAGGTGGCAGACGAGGAGACGGATCACCTGATGGTAAGCGATTGCCTCCATCCATAAACACCCGCAGCACCAGTGAAGTCACAAGTCACCGCTAACATTTCTCTGTCCTCTCGATTTGGCCTTAGTTTACTTACAAATTGGAGCTTAGTATCACCTATCTTATCCTACATAAAACACTATTTAAATAACTAAGTCACCTTTAGAGAATCATGAGGGTAACATCGAGCGTGCTCACTGATCAGCGAAGGCTTTCAGCTGCCGCCCGATTTAATCACAACACTTTGGAGGCGCCCATTATTCCACACTTTGTAGATAACGTGCTTCTGGGGTAGAGCTGCCAACTTTGTCTTACCTGGTACCTAGTTGTGCAACTAGCGGTAATAGTTTGGGTCTCTTATAGGAAACCTCGGCGGTAGAAAATGAAAAATTGGATTTTCTAAAATTTATTGCCTGGGCATGTTGGCATCTTGAGAACTTTCAGTGTGTGAGTGTCGCTGTTGACAGACTTTTGAACAGTGCTGAAGGATCTGGTCACTCCTTTTAGGTTTAGAACTTTGTTTTATTGTGGGAAAGCCACGCTTCGGCATGAATGGACCGGAGTGATACCACATCCTCATAGAAGCAGTGAGTGGTACGGAGGCCAATTAAAGGTTGGTTAAATGTTGGCAGCGCACTTGTGACTCTACTGGTGTTGCAGGTGTCTGTGGGCAGCGGTAATGCTTACAATCAGGTGATCTGTATGGTCGTCTGTCTCTCACATAAAAAAAAATGTTCAACAGAAGTAGAGAGTGAAGGCAAGTGAGTTTGATTGTATAGCCTGGTAATCAAGAATACATCCATGTTAGTGGTCACACCATTAGTTCTAGTGGTTTGGCAAATGTTTGTAATGGCCTAACATAGAAATTGTATACAAACATTGACTAGTTTGATAGTTCTACTGTAATACTAAACGTACCTAACGTGACTAAACTAAACACATGACTGCCACAATTTATAGGAACATGAAAAGATTGAATTCAAAATAAGTTTCCGAGAATGATTACAGTACCTGGAAAAATAGTTCATAAGTAAACTAATATCTATTGGACTCGTTCCGATGTGATTTGTATTCCAAGGTTTATGAGTTGACCTATATTTAAAGCATCGATCAGTCCACCCATGGATTTATAGGAGCCATTTTTCATCCGTCACTGCCATGAGTTACTATAGGATGTTTATAAGTCGCTGACGTCTCCATAAGGGAACTGTGCGGAGTTATTCACGAAAAGAAATTGCATATACAACTATATAGTAGGACAACGATCAAAGGGCGTTGTTTACAATGTTGTACACAACATTTTTACTATGGGAAAATGTCCCAAAGACTGACACTATTAAGGGAAACAGTATTACTTCGTACTTTTGCTGAGAGTCAAATAACCGTAGGGCGATTGTAAATGAGCAAATTAACAATTTATGAGAGAGCACAAATTGCTATCGACATTTGATAAATTTCTAGAATCAGCCGAATAGACCAACAGGGGTATGGTATATTCTATTTTTGTAGAAAAAAAACTTGTGGTAAGCCAACTTCCTTCATTGGGGTCTCATCTTAAAGTCAAATATATTAGATTATTAACAAATTAGGAAAATTTTAGGAACCAGTTTGGTTTTCTAAAATGTTTGCATCCTACGTTACCGTATCTGTTTATGACGTTGCCAAAATTCATATACTAACCTGTCTCGGTGTATCATCATCCATTCCAAACCATATACCGAAATTTCCGAGGCCAACCACGTATCGGATGGTAAATATAATTCCGCAAATAAAAGTTTTTTCATTTTGAATGAAGCTAGAAGTTTCGAATTGGACTGAACTTTGTTAACAAAAAATGTGAAGGGGAGCATGTTGTACATAAAATATTTTTAAGCTGAGTTTTTTGATCTACAGTGAAACTGAAAATGTAAAGTGCACATTAGCTTTTTTATAGACTCAAAAATAAACTTCCAACTTTTTGTAGCAACGTGTCAGCAACCACTATAATATCCAATGAAATTTGGTGACCACTATTTCCTTGCCGCTTCAAGTATTGTAATAATGAATAGGTGTAGTGAAAATTCTGTAATTCAGTTCTAAACAGAAATTAGAGAATATCTTAGTTTTAACCAGAACCATAGAGTTAACAATGTACCTACTTATATGATGTTATGTCAATTTATTTATTATTTTATTCTAAATCTCGAGACCAAAGCAGACATAAGCTTAAGTTCAGTTATTAATTAAAATGTGAACAAGAATAAATTTAAAAAGATGGTCCGATAAATGTAAATCTGTACCTTTTCAATATTCAAAGAAGACGTTCAACAACAAAGTAATAATAAAATTCTAAACGGCCCCAACCTCCGTTAATGAGGCTACAATGAGGCGCATAAACGAAGCTTTCAACATTTATGTTAATTAAAGCTTGTTACTTGCATGGATAATTTCACACAGGAAAATCTTACGAACACTCTGCCACTGTCCGTACACGTTTTGTTACTCGAATCATTCGAATGATAGAAGTAACTCGAGTTACTTTATAATTTCATTCGAATACAAATCGTTCTGTCCCTAAATCTCTCCAATTATCAGTTCACCTGACCAAATTTCGCTAGCCGGTCCTTTATTAGTTACCTAAAATGGATAATAACAATTCTTTTCGAGTTAACGATATCGTAAGCATTACTAACACACTGATATATAGTAGGATATTTTCTTCTTTTTTTATTGAAAATGGGCTTGCCCTTCCTTGGCTTCATACTGAACTCTAGAGTTGAGCCCTAGAGTTCTCTTCCAAACAAAAGTTTTCACTCTGTTTTTCATTCATTTTAGGAAATGTGTCGATAAAAAATCGTTTGCCGAGTGTTCTAACATTCTGTGTGAAAATCGACTTATTTGACCACTCGAACGGTGATCGAGACTTCCAAGTTACTGAAAGAATCGCTTGTCAAAATTAGCAGTCGCATCACTATTAGCAACGTGACTCTTGTGAACCGTGCAATCAATGATGAAAGCCGCAAAGCGAAAAGGACGCTTAGTGACAATGGACCTTCGATTGACCTGTCTTCTAATGATGGGATAAGGCGAGCTTGGAAATCTATTTGGGAAAGCACTTCAATAAATTTTGGGGGGTAAAGTGACGGCAATTCTTTTGCTGAGATCCGATCCGCCTAATGAATTTGATATGTATGGTTACTTGGAGGGTTGTATTTAATGTTAGATGACAAAGAAAACTATACTTTAATCCCAAGTATCATGGTAGTATATTTTATTTTATTAATATTATCATGGACAAACAAAATAACGATCATTAAAGACCAAAACTGTCAAAGAGACATAAAAGTAAAACGACTGGTCAATAATGGTCAAGCTTGGCACAAATTGGGACGCTTTGATATCGTATGTTATGGCTTTGATCCACTTTGAGACGGCAACTATGTTTTAACCACCAATTTTTTGTGCTCAAGTTGAGCAAAAGGTATTATGTTTCAAATTTTTCGGACATAGCACGGTTTTGTGATCACCAGTCAGCATTAGGCACACTGGCTTAATAATTAAACCTAATACCGTAACAGTATGTGATTTCTATAATTAAAGAGGTCTCTCATAGTTAACTTCAAGGCTTATAAGTAGGTGAAACGAAAACACGAAACGCTTTGGACGATTTAATTGACTTCCAGCGCCATCTATTGGTTAAGCACCGAAATGAAGTGAGGGCGGCAACTACTATAATATTATTATGATTAAATTAAGTAGGACACGAATCATGAAACTACACATTAAGAAAAAACGCAATGAAAGGAAAATGCTTTTGAAAACTAAGCCTTATGGCAACGGAAGATGATAGTACCTACACCAAAAGACGGGACGGCAGCGAATGCATTACCCAATTAGCGTAGTCTACAGTGATCACCCGAAGTTGGTAAACTCTCTCTAATTCGTCAGACTAGTTAGAGAGATCCAAATAACAGACGTACAGAAGTACCGAAGCATAACAAAACGGGGGATTGAAGATACTCAATTACAGTAGTTAGCTAATACATTACTCTGTTAGAAGTTAGACACGCATCTATTCGCGGATGGTATCATTAGCAAATGAGGGCATTGATTTTCATTCAAACATCGGTTTACTAGATACATAATAAAATAGCACAACTACACATACATCATATAATTAAGATTACCTATATAATTTAATTAGATACAGTTGAGTCGAGTATGTTTTAGTATTATGATGCTACTTGGAAACGGCCGCAGGATTAATGCTAAAATTAAATATTATTATAACGGCAAACATGTGGATGACTAATTAGTTATTTTGGCCTAATTATAATTGATCAATAATTTTGGGACACAATCAAGTTGAAGAGGTCACGTGATGGTATATTAAATACTTTTGCTAGACCCGGGAATCGAACCCAAGACCCCTAGAATACGGCTGGTGCTTAAATTTCTAGACCAACTGGTCGTTCGTTTGAAACTACACGGAAACAAAAAGAGGACATTTTTAATTTTTTACTAAATGCTTTGTATGACGTGCAAATAGTATGACGTATCTTTCTATTTTTTATATTGAGGACAATCAAGATGACACCACTCCGCCTGATGGTAAGCGGCCGTGAGATCCAAATATGAGATTGACAGGCACAAAAGAACAGACAAAGTGTCCATTGAGTATGTCACTCTCACCCTGAAGGCCTGCTGAGATGCCGTTTCACGCCCCGCCTAAAAAACTGAGGATTGTAAGAAGGAGGAAACACTGAACTGGAAGGGCATTCCATGACTTGACTATGCCCTTTGATGTCATTATAACGGATTCCACTGTAGATAGAAAATGAGAAAGTTATAAAACTACAAGAGATTCTACTCAATAAAATTAACTACATTCTGTTGCACAAGGACAAAGAAAACCCGCCAGTTAGCAAACACACTCCTGCTAAAGTTGGTCACGCAATCTACTGGCGAATTTATCATGTGGATAGGTGTGTCCGGCCGTCACATCGTTCCCGGGTAACTTTATTCCCCCAAGGTGTAATTTTTGTTAGTAAACTTCCAGTTTCAACACAGATGAATGTCGTTTATCATTTGGAGTTACTTTAACCTTCTACGTGAGGAGATTTACTTTATAAAGACTCGATCTTTATAGTCAGCGACAGTTCGATGTAGCCATGACTATTATGTAACGGGATTGAAACGTCCAGTACTAAGCCTACCTGGTCATTAGCATTGTATACAATGCGTAGGCAATGTACCAATAGAATGCCTAAAACGTCACAAAAAAAAACAATTTTGACTCATGAGTTTGATGTAACAACACCTAATCTAACTTTTGAATTTTTTTGCCATTATTTCTTTTGTTTTTTGGCACGCTTGCTTCGGTCACTTGGCTCGCGCGCTGTGAGACTACCAGTTCTAACAATTTTTAACTTGAACCATTAGGCTGAATTTTCTTCTTAAATAAATTTAATTAAATAACACAAACTTAGATATATTAATGTACGACAGAAAAGCAAAAGAAAAATGGACATTTGCAAAAAAAATATCAATTTATCTACAAAGTCCCCCTGTTACGTGTTATGAAATGTGCTTTCCATAATTTGTTGAATAAAGTCGTTCAAAATAACAGGTGTGCGAGTAAAACCTACTTAATTGGACTGGCCCAACGGCGCATTTGGTAATGACCCTGCCTCACGCTTCAAGGGTCGTGGGATCGATTCCCTTCTGGCTGGACAAACATTTGTGATTCAATTTATGTTGGTTAATTGTCTAGATGTTAGTAATATTTTTTTTACTCGAAATAGAAATAGTATACCGACGTAAAAACGACGGAATGTTATAAGTTTTAAGTTTGACGTGTCTGTATGTGTGTGTGTCTGGCTGTGTCTGTCTATGGCATCACAGCTCCCAAACGAATAAACCGATTTTGATTTATTTATTTTTTGTTTGAAAGATGAATAAAGGGGGAGTGTTCTTAGGTATGTTGGATAAAAATCGATCCAAGATGGCCGCCGTCAAAAAATTGTATCGGGGGTTTTTCAAATGTTCAATTTTGTATAAGGCGATACAAGATAAGGATAAGATTAAGTGGATTTTTTGATATTAGCAAATATTTGAAATGATATAAAATGGTATACCTAATTACTCAAATATACCTACTTTATTTATCCTTTGAACAGTTTGTTTGCGTGAGATTTAGTTCGATCGAAGGTCCATTGGGGTTAACCAACTCCGCGTTGAAGAAAAACATCGTTAATCTGCACGGAGAGATAAGATCCCATTTATAGTTCGTTCTGGTCCAATCTAGCGAGTGCTTAATTCTTCTAAGAAAAGATTACGGAAATCTGTTCGTCAATAATCAAGACTAACAAAAATACATTTGCAACGATTCTTGGACTTTGATAAAGTAAAGAGTAGATTTAAACTCTTTTTCTTGAAAAAGAAGAAACACAAACTTTAATAGCTCAAGACTACTCCCTTAATAGTTTAAAACTAAACTTTTACCGTCTAAAAATCATAAATGTAGGCAAAAATTGTGCAAAACCGTTCAACTTCGTATGAAGTTAACCGGAGTTTAAGCGTCGATTAACCTTATCCAGGACTAAAAGTTGTTATTGATCTCCAGACTCGCCCGAGAACTTTGAGATTGAATCAGAGTGAAAATTACTACAATTTTACTTATAATTAAATAGTTAATTTATTTAATTAAATGTTTACATATTTAAAATTAATTGAATTTCGAGTTTGATCGGATCAGGCAATAATTTTGCGGAAAGATTCCATTAAAGTTGCAGACTTTGTGTTAATGAATTTTCTTAATTTCCTCTAAAATTATTGATTAATTGGCTTGCTTAACAAAATCCATATCAATATTATAAATGGGAAAGTGTGTCTGTCTGTCTGTAGGTATGTCTTTCTTTCACGACAAAACAGAGCGATGAATTGACGTGATTGTTTAAGTGGAGATAGTTGAGAGGATAGAAAGTAACATAGGCTACTTTTTGTCCCTTTCTAAACCCCCTATTTTAGGCGAGTGAAGTCGCGGGCAAAAGCTAGTGTATTATACACCTTACAGTGATATTTTTTATAGTTGGATATCATGTATTATGTGTTCATACGGAGACCATTACAGTAGTTTGATCTGTCTACTCTAGGATATTTCATACAAATAGAGTAATATCGGTTGGCCGTTACAAATACAACAGCAGAATTTCAGCTACTTCCCAGGGGTAAATGAAAACGCTATCCATGCAGAGAGCACTAACAGCCTCACAGGAGACACGAAATGTTTTAGTCACGTGCTGCCTTGTTAGCAACTATGTATAGGTATAGAGAACTAGTGTTTCTTTCTATGGAGAATTCTACCTACTTACTACTACTACTATTATTTTTTTATGTGATAGGTAGCAGACGAGCAGGCGGATCACCTGATGGTAAGCAATTGCCGCCACCCATGAACACATGCAACAAGTGCGCTGCTAACCTTTTATCCCCTTCTCCCCCGATGGACCTCCGGTACCCTCACTCACTCGGCGAAACACAGCACAGGAGCTGCTTCACGCCGGTTTTCTGTGAGGCAGTGGTATCACTCCGGTCAAGCCGGCCCAGTTCATGCCGAAGCATGGCTCTCCCACATTTGAACTTGATACTATGATTAAAATCAAAATAGCCTCAAAGTGATTCATACAGGTCCAACGCAAACACCGCTCAATAGTGAGTACAGAGTTTTTGATTTTGATCATCTACTTTTGCTGTTGACTGTACATGACTATCTTTTATTCCTCAACCTAGGTAATTCTCACTTTCCCCAACAACTTGCGGCAAAAAGAAACCAAGTGGGGATTATGGGCCCAGCAAAAATTGCGCATAGCTTCAAGGACCCACCCTGATAAATCGGCGCTCCGAATGTTAAACATAAACTAAGGGGATTTGCGTTATATGAGGGTAAAAAGGTAGGTCAGAAAGTACATGAATTATGCCCCCATTTGTTGAACTGACTTCCTCATAAAATATCGCAAGGCTGACCCAAAGCCAACGAAATACTTAAAAATAAGGAGGGACCCATGATGGAGGTATGCCCAGTAAGTCATGTGGAAGGATATTGGGAACGTAGATAAGAGCAATCCTGCTGAAGTATTATGTTGGATTTACTTTTAATCGGGTAGAAGAGGGTTCTCTTATTTTACTTGTGAGTATACTTATGGTGCTCGCATGTGGGTATATCTATACTATTTATGAAGAGATAACTTCTATGGACAACGACAAGGCTTATAAGTAAACCGAAAACACGAAACGCTTGCGCGATGTAATTGGACACAGCGCCATCTATCGGTTCATTTCTGAATTACGGTCCCGAAGCGAAGTGAGGGCGGGCCACTAGTAAGTAAATAGAGTGGAAAAGACTTTGGGCCCTGGAAAGAAACTACCTACCTTAGATTTCTAGTTAGCACGTTTTACTAAAAGAAGGCATTTCAAATTAAAAGTATTTTTCAATAGTGCTTGTATTGATCGGGAATTGAACCGGGATAAAGCAAAAAAGAAAAACAGAAATTCGGCTATTGTATTCTACCAATCGAAACAGTAATTTTAAAAAAATATTTCTCTAAGAAACATTAGTTCTGAGAATTGTAAGTATGTCGTATAAAATATCCTTTAAACCGACAATTTAGTATATCGACAAGCGCTAAAAAACCAAAATTAGCATAGGTTTACGTAACTCCTCGAGAAAAAGTATTCGCATAATGAAAAAGGTAGTTAATTTTCAAGAGGCTCCAGCAATTCGTTGTTTTGTATCTGAAACTCGTTTTAATTAACAAACTTTTTAAAACAACAAGCAAAGCTTCGGGAAAGAACCTAAAACACTCGCTGTTTTTCGGTCACTAAAGCCGATTTAAGAGTATAAAAGGTATACTTCTCCACTCGATGTTAAAGTAAATTCTACTAAATAGATGATGTTGACTGGCCGGATGGCGCATTTGGTAAAATATCACTTGTGTTTGTTCACGTTCTTATATCACGTTCACGTTCTTACATACCTATAATATATTTAAGTATTCAGAATCAGTAGCGCTACCATGAGTTGACATTCAAAACTGACATAATGTAAACTATTTGCTCTGTCTCTTTCAAATGCATCACAATGAAAGAGACATAGCGATAGTTTTCGATGGCGAGGATAGTATTTCAAACTACGGCTACGGCACGGCTAAATAAGGCTACGGCATACAGGACAATGTATGAGATGTTGTGTAAATTTATTTATGGGTAAAAGTGGCAGGGTAAATCCAATGTGTAAAAAAAAACAGACGGGCTGTTGGGATGGAAAGGTCCTTGAGACTTTGGGGGAGGCCTATGTCCAGCAGTGGACGTTTATTGGCTAAAATGAAGAATGATGGGTAAAAGAGAGCATTTTAATTATAGTTGTTTGGAAGGGTTCATGTTAAATACTAGTTGGTTCTTTATCTTAGATAGTTTTTGAAATGCAGGCTCTGGTATTATGCACTGCGATCCTGTTACATAATTTTGCTGATAGGAGTCCATACACAAAATATGCAAAAGCTACTTTTACACATGCATATAACTTTTACATAAAAGAAATATTAATTGTTACGATATTTTCATACAATACCAAAACAATAATGAAAATTGGAAAATACGATTGTCGTGATTTCAAAGGCATCGTGGCTCGGATGAATTTCGTATTGTTTACACGTATTGGAATCCGTTAACGTGATCAATCAGCCTGAGCAGCCCAGTCGTCATTTTAACAACTTTTTGAACAGTAGAGGAAGAAATACAATATTGTGTGGAGTTACTGTGGGTATTATTTACTTATATTATTGTTTTTAGTAGCTAGATTATTAAGCTTGGATTTTTGAAAATGAGGCCTTTATCCTGATACTTGTGTATAATATAAGTTTAATTATAAATTCATAAAACAGTATAATCATTTAATTTATTAATAAATTAGAGTATTGTACCGCCTTACTAACTGTTCTTCACTTAAAGGTACGTTAACATCTCATACATTGGGCTGACTCTGTACTAAGCAGCTTAAGCACTTGTGTTACACATATCAGATAACAGCGGTATTACAATATAATACTTAAACACATATACCAGACACTGAACAAACACATCCAAAAACCTAAAAGAAAAGAGAATATCTATTAAAAATCGTATACTTATCCGTTTATAAAGCCGTTTGTAAAATAGTAGGCAATAAAATTGTCAAGAATAACAAACACACAGACTCAAGTAATTAAGCAATTAGTTCTCGTTTGGTTTTGTTTTCCTCCTATCCCTACTCGTCTTTTAACAGCGAGTAATTTTAAACAAAGACAGTCAGTCAGTCAATAGGAAGTTTCTCCGAACTTTCTGTTTGAACACCTCGACGACAAAGTAAAGTGGAGAATAAAAGAAAGTAGGTACTTATAGTCACCTAAGAAACGTGTAACAGGACTGTAGCACTTCAGATATCTGCTGTGTGTGACCATAGAATTAGAACGTAGGTATAGTCTGCGGCATGAAACAATAGCGATGATCTTGAGTGCGCAGAAACCAATTTTAGTAGAAAGTCTTCTTTTTTACAAGTGCGCAAAATAACGGTCATCGCTATTCTGTCCATGCCGCCAGCTATACATTCCGTAAGCGCTACCAAACACGGAACACACAGTAAACACATGGATTATTCCATCTTGTCATATGACAACCACTCAGGTGTTGTTCTTATAGCTCTATTATTTATTTTAAAAATAAATATAGTACGAGGATTTTCTATTATTTCACTAAATAAGCTTTCACGAATTTCAAGCCGTGGTGATACCATATAATTGATGACGCGCCGGTACATTATCATCTGTTTTTTTTTACTTTAGCTGTGTCCATTAAAAACTCAAGTAGATTTTTTTTTCTGAATTAGTCATAACCATTTGCTTCCTGCGGTGTCAGCTTATCCTTGAATATTGGGTCATCCTTTATATTTGAAAAATCCAGTGGCGCATTCTCGATTTTGAACCTACGACTTCCCGTATTGAAGGCGCCGACCTTTGAATCCACTGAGCTTGATGTTTACAAGTGTTTGGCCAAAGGAGCCACATAAGTAATGTATGATTTTATATAAGACATATCGGTCCTTAGGTTTCTCCTGCCATCTAAACCTATCCTTGGCGTCAACAGAACAATCGTCTAGATACGAGAAAATGTGGTTTCATCAAGTTTAACAACATTTTAATTAAATTTTGGGGTTTACAAAGGGTCGTTTGACGTTCCGACTGGTTTACGGATGGCGGAATCTGTTAAAAACAGCCGCTGGAATGTAGGGGAGGCACGTTAAATTACAATTATCATGTTTACTGCCCTACTGCCCTCCAGGTCGGGCCATTTTGGGAACGTAGCCTTTTTTCCAGGGCAAATTCATTGATAATTCGTTTGTGCATCATTGGATATTTGGGGTGCGTTGTTTTTTCATTCGAGCGGGCACAAAACGGATGTAAGATTAGCCGCTGGGGCGTATGCAGCACGTGAAAAGGTAAATCCGTCTTTGCTGTCACAAAGTATTTATATCTACTATGTACTTACATTGTTTTGGGTTTGATCCTTGGAATAGGTCTCAAGTGTACGTTAAGCAGGGTTACGTTTACGATGTGTAATGAATAAATGACGAAGGAAATACGAGTGATGTATCAACAATAGGTGAAACATTTAGAACAGAACGTCTGTTTGATAAACCTCACTATGAATTACAATCTATCTTGTTTGCAAATTAACATGAAAATCACAATTGGCATTAATTTAAATATTGATTAGGTATTTCATTTAAACCGATGTTTTGGCTATGGCGGGCAATTTCAACAATCAGCCATCGACGCAGGACATTTCATTTTCATTTCATAGTGCACAAGTGCCCACGCAGACACAAGTGTACTTCACGCCGGTCTTTTGTGAGGCCGTAGTATCCCTCCGGTCGAGCCGGCCCATTCGTGCCGAAGTTGGCTCGCCAAATAAAATGTTAACCGACCTTGTATTCAAAGTCTGCTATCGTTAATACGAAGTAATTTACAAACATAGGTAGGCAGATATTAAACCGAGTACCTTCCGTCTATCATTCAAATTCAAGTGGCGTGTCGGACAAGGCGATCAGCTGTCTCGACCTACCCACGAGGGCCCTACAGCCCGTAAGCCGGCAAACCTACTTCGCACCTATATTATAGATATTCTAAATAAAGTGTGTCTACTGAAACGATTTGGGCTCAAAATGTATAATTTAATACACAGCGCTTAGCATACACTACCAGCGAAAGAGGTTACCCATAATGTACATGCATTTTTATAGGCAACCTTCAATCATGATCATCACCAAAAATCATGATCATGATAAATTATGATACCTTAAAATCTAGCCACGTATTTAATACTTATTATATGTATGAAAACGTCCCGTTGGTGTAGTGGTTTAAGTACCGGGGCGTGATTTCTGGGACCCGAGCTCGATTCCTGGATCGATCAAAGCAGGTTTCGAATTTTTTGAACATAGTTCGGGTGATCACCAATCTGCATTAGGCAAGCGAGATGATTAAACCTAATCCCATCATAATAGTGATTTCATAATTTATATGATGGAGGCCTTTGCCCTGCAGTATAACAGTATATAGGCTGATACTTTACTTTAATTTATGTGTTTGTATATTATACCTTTTAATAAATAATTGCGCCACAAATGTTCACATTGATCGTTTCACTTTCTATCTAGGTTATTCCCAGTCTTAAAAAAACACTGGCCTTCCAGTAGGTACTGTGATACAAGATGATGGACGGTTGCCGGGGGCGTCTCCCCCAATTTGTAAGTAACCATTTAAGTTTAAGTGACGGCGTAACAGCCTGCTATAAATTATGCACAACAAAGAAAAAAAACGCATTTAAAAAGAGAACGCCCGCGAAACTCGTAAACAAAAGATGTCTCAAGTCGTTTTCTTTTTAATTACACTGGCTGAAATTATGCGGCCAGAGTATGCAAAAAACTTTCGCGTTCTGAACTATTTTTTTAGGATACAATAGACCTACATTATACTTAATTAAAATAGAATTGTTTTTGTTAAATTAAAAGAGACACATCAAAAATACAATTAAAACCTTAATTGCTTTTACGTTTAACAGAAATTGTTGTTGAGTACTTACATGAGACAGCAAAATTAGTTTATAAATTTCATTAATTTCCCTATGCCGTTTGTTTGTAGATAATTGACTTCGGAGCTAATGTGCCTATGAACCCTGTAATATTGTAAACCAACTAACGTTATGACACCACAAAATATGGCGTAGCTGCATAATGATATATCATGGACAATCTCTTTCCCCTATTTCGATTAAAACACACATGACAAAACTATACAAACAATAAATTTTGTATGAGAACATCATAAGTTACATAAGTTTTAAATAGCAGTAGCAATGAAACGTATATGTACCTATCATAATATATTTAAGATAAAAAAAATTACAGTAGATAATATTTTCTTTAAACTACTACCTATAGGAAAGGAAACGTATTTTTGGTCAAGGATAAATAAGGTTGAAAACAATTAAACAGCCAGGAAATCCCACCAGTTAATTGCTCGGAGAGGGAATAAAAGGGTTTTCCACGGACACTTAATCTTACTTACCTCACACCAAAGTCAACATTAAGTTTAAGAGGTTACTTAAATGAAGCACTTAAAATCGTCATTCTCAGTTATCTAGTTAAAATATTCGAGTTACTTTAGTTAACTTGCCGTTCCGTGGCTCTTTACAGTCATGCGAACGCGATACAGTCGCGGTACAGCATCGGTATGGTCACAATGTCGATTTGTGAAGACATCGGCGCGGCGTTCGTGTGATGAACACTTGTGTTTGTTCTGTATCTGGGTGTAATACATATATTTAACTACCTACTTATATTTGTGTTTCATCCGTTGTATTACAGATGTAACACCTTAAGATACTTAGTACGGAGTCATGTCAATAACTAAATAATAAATTCACACAACATCTCATACATTGACCTGACTCCGCACTAAGTAGCTTAAGCACTTGTGTTACAGATATCAGTCATGTCAATGTATAAGATGTGAAAATTTATTTATTTATCTTTACTATAATCGAATAAGCGGAACACTAACGCGATGCATTCGACGCTAAGCGTCATCTATAGTTATGGAGCGGAACTAATGTCACGAAACGAAGTGAGGGCGGGTCACTAGTTTATAATATGTAAATGTAATTAAGTATTCGTTTGCCCTCGCTATAGAGCGTTGCGTCTTTGATTTTCTGATAGTAGTTGAGAGAGAAAACTTATATATTTTTAAACAAATTTAAGTTATTTCTATATCCAATAATCCGCAGCCAAACTAGTGTCTTATTATAATAAGGCAAATGAATAAATGAATATGCTTTTTATTGCACACAAAACAGAGGTATAATGATGGATGATTTTGTTTAAGCATTAATTAAAATACAACAATCAGTAGCTAACGTAAAACAGTCACGTCTAACGATAAAATCAAAATTTCTAAATATGGACCGTAACGAGTGAAAAATAGAAATGATTTTGGAATGGCGTCTTTGTTAGCAGCACCTTGGAGCAAAGTCGAGGGCTAAAAATAGCTGGTTTTATAGGCGACCCTTGGCATAGAAACAACTTACATTTGCGGCGCGATGTGTGGCCTCTGTGTGAGCTTGCCAATGTTGCCAGGCCTTTGGACTTTACTGGATAGTCCGTTGCAATTCCGTGACTCTTATTTCACTGAAGAAAAAACGATATTTTTTGATGATATGGTGACGATTTATTTTTTTAGTGAAAAAAGGCTTTTTATTACATAGTTTTATTTTTCGCTTTAATCACTTACCATCAGATAATCCGTCTGCCACCTATCATATAAAAAAATACAAAGAGTTTACTACAAGCGTGAGGGTAGGGGCTCATAGTCCAGGTTAAACTTAAGGTCACGACATATTTTTCATACGCGGAGTCGTTCCTAAAAATGTTTGAGAAACACTGATCATTGATTTACCATCATTACTAACTCTACATTCAAAATGGGTATTCATTTCCTACCATATGGATAGCAGCATTAGTAGAGACAAACATCTACAGTACTTACCTACCGACACTTTATCTAAATCCGATTCTACTTTGCTATCATCAATACAGTTGTAGGTACCTTGAAAATATCAAGCACTAACACTTATTGTAAATATCTAGCACTAAATACTTGTTGTATTTACCTAGTACTTTATATTTTTAAGGAAAGTCCCGAAAAAATACTTTGGAGGACCACCCTCCACACACCTGAACTTGGATAAAGATTGTGTCCCGAATCGAAATCACCGGCTAAAGTGCCGTGACTTTCGCCCAACGAAACTGAATGTGCTGGGAATAAATAGTGCGAACACCGAAGCGTGACTATTCGGTAATGACTGTGCAGAATGTTTAAATTAAAGCTAACTTACAATTTGAGCATGTAAAGGCTTATGATTGAAACCTAAGCATGAACATGATTTAGCGATAGTAGCTCAGTGGATACGAGCTTTCCATATGGAGAGCCTACTTATGTATTAAGGGATGTACCTACGTGTTTGTATTTTTTTTTGTACCTAGGTATATATTTCATAGCATTAAGGTAGTTCTTATTTAATCGACCATTCTGAATCAGCGGTAAATTACGCAATATCTTTGATACACAACCTCATGAGACAGTATTTTTCATGAACATATTTAATGTATTAATAGCTTTTACTATTAGAACATTCTAGGCTCTAGTTATCTATAAGTATCTAGTGTACTTTCAAAACCCTCGACCAAACACAAGGTGACTTCCTACATCCGTCCCCATCATGATTAATCATTATGAGCACCAAAATACGAGTACACTTAGATAACACAAGTTATAAAATACAGGTGACCCAGATTAAAGGTGTAAAAGTGACTTTGTTTCATACCGAAAACAGTTGGGAATCGTCCATAAAAATTTAAGTCACCACTAAAATGGCTCACAACAGGTAATTTAAAAACGTGCTTCAAGAAATTCACAGCTGGAAAATATTTTATTTAAACTCTAGAGGGCCTGCTCGGTCTACTAGCGAGACTCTTTTATTTCTATTAATTGTTATGTTTTTACTAATATTAACTATATGAAAACTAGTGGCCAATAAGTCAATGTATGAATAAAAACCCTTTCATGTTAAAATAGTCATAATGTTCATTAGCACTTTTCGGTGACCTTGTTATATGTGTGCCAAAAGTATTTTGTAAAGTTAGAATTAATTATCAATTACGAATACGAGTCTCTGGTGACCACTCTGACGTGAGTACCCATCAATTTTAAGTCGTTTCAAAGCCCTCGGCGTTACCTAGTTTTTTTTTTAATTTCCTAATTTATTTTACCTAAATACATCTAACTATTTTGCTTAAAATAAGGGCGATAAGCTGAAGTTTTAACCGTGGAGAGCTACGCTTCGGCATGAGTGAGCCGGTTCGACCGGTGAGAGTAGTCTCACAGAAAATCGTGTGAAGCATCGCCTGCGCTGTGTTTCGTGTGAGTGATGGTACCGGAGGCCCAATGGGGGGAAAGATGGTTAAAGGGAAGTGGACTTGTGACTCTACTGTTGTTGCAGGTGTCTATTGGCGGCGGCAATTGGTTACCATCAGGGGATCCGTTTGCTCGTCAGCCACGTATCACATACAAAAAAGCCTGGGAATTGTCGATTTTGAACTCTAACAGTAACTTTAGTTCAGCGACAGATTCTATGCGATGTCATCTGCCTGCCCAGTGTCTAATACGATTTTAGGGTAAAGAAATATATGCAAATACAAGCACATATAATATATAATATAATAGGAGTTTCTTTTAGGGTGTCATGTAGCTAATAGAGCACACGTCTTTGGGTCACTCTAAACACAGACATAATGACATTGATCAGATATTTTAAACTTTGTCTATGTACTACGAGCAACTCTAAAAACTTTCATAAGTGTATCAAAACAAGACTTAAGTGTACTAAGTAGTCACGCCACGCAAGTGAAAATATAAATCTACCCCTACCAATAGTATACCCACGCTCCGGCAAAGTTTACGTGACATTTCAATTAAACGTTGGATTTCACTAATGAACTCAACCCCGCCTCTGCTAAACTTTACAAAAACTCCGACTAAGACTTTAGTCACGATTAATTAGAAGTAAATATGGCGATTACCACAGTGTAAAGATTACGTGGCTCGATATGGACTTGGAAATGCTGAGTAACGCAACTGAAAGCCGCTTGAATCTAGCTGGACATGTCGTCGAGTTACCTGTTCACGTTTGGTCGTATGTATTGACTAAACGGTTTTACGGAGTTCGTACTCCGGAGGCCCGTTTAGTCAATTTTAGGTGAGAGTGTCCACTACTGGGGAGAGGCTAGCTCAATTATGTCTCCGAAGTTAGGTTCTCTCGATTGTACCATCGATAAACGCCCTCGATTCTCGATTGGTCTAACATCAATCAATTGAATCAATCAAAAATTCTTTATTCAATTTAAGTTCATTACTGATTGTTCATGCTGATTCTATTGTCCGATAGCTCCCGTACTGGGTACTATGTCTCGATACGTCGCGCTGCAACAAGTATCTTTATGTAAGAACTAGTAGCCCGCCCTCACTTCGTTTCGGGACAGTAGTTTCACTGTCTACTCAATAGATGGCGCTGGATGTTGATTGTATCGCGCAAGTGTTTCCTGTTTTCGCCAGCCCTGGCGTGAAATATGATATTAATCTCTTTATAAATAGTATAGATTTGGGAGGTGTTAGGGCGTGGCGTTCGTACTGAGGTGTAAAAATATGCTAGGTATAGAATATCTTACACCACCTTATTCCCTACTTGTGAAAAGCTAATAGTTCTGCTTGGTTTCACCTGGGACACCAAAAAAAGCATAATCGGCTGTACTGCAACGCGCTCATAGACATAAAATTTTCACGCAATTGGTAAAACATTTCCGTTTACAAGTCCAAGGTTCTAAATGTTGCTACTGAAAGTATTTGTACTCTGCTTCTACGGAAATACCTGTCGGCAACATACTCCAATGGCCAACTTTGTGGCATATTTGCAGTCTTTCCGGAACTAGGGCACATTGAACTTATGAGTTTTACTTCGCAGAGTTGCGAAAAAAGCAGAACCAAAACCGAAAACTAGTTTCGTCGCAGGAAATGTTGTTCCGATTTTAGCACAAAAAAGTAAACTTTCAATAAAAAGTCGATAAAAAATCGAATGACGTAATAGGGAGGCAGCGGGCGTGTGTTGGCTGAAGTGATGATGAAAATTGATAATTGACCGGCCGAATGGCGCATTTGTTAGTGACCCTGCCTCACGCCAAAGGTTGTGGGTTCGACCTGGACAAGCATTCGTGTGATGAACACTGGTGTTTGTACAGTGTCTGGGTGTTATATTAATATGTATTTAAGTATTATATTTGTGATTCCTCTGTTGTCTGATACCTGTAACACAAGTGCTTTAGCTATATATGAAGTCAGGTCAATTTATTAGGTGTTGTGTATGAAAAAAAATAGTTATGACTTATCACATTGTATACTCCTATTTCCATTCAATATAATACCTAGGATATCTACAGTTCCATCATAGCGCAGAATTATTCTAGGTAAATACTCCTGCTAGGCAAGGAAAGGTAGACCGCGAAGATATTAACGAAGTTTTTTTATTAAAATTCTTCCACCAGATTCCGATGTGAGTGGATGCATCTCGTTAATATTGGATCTTCACCCGACCGAACTTGCTATGATTAAGTTTGACCGCATATTGCTTCGAATCTTTAGGAAAGTTTAAGTATAACTGGGGTGTTTTGTGATACTCCAGTGTCCAGATTCTAAGAAAAAGTAAAAGTATCAGCCTATATACTGTCCAACTCATTTGTTTGAAACTACAACTCGTTTGTCACGTGTTTTAAATATTTATGTATTTCTAATAATACTAGTGGCCCGCCCTCACGTCTTTTCGCTACAGTAGTTCCACTGTCTACCAATAGATGGCGCTGGGCGATTGCATCGCACCAGAGTTTCGCCTTTTCGGTTTGTATATAAGGTTTGGCGATGTTATATGTCCTTTGTAAATAGAATAGAAGAATAGATTAAATAATATTCCATTACTGAACTTTTGCGGCATGGGTCAACGCCCTTTCCTGATACACGTGTAGAGCACCTAAAAAGTGTTGACTATCAGTAATACACTTTACTACACCCAAATGGCAAGAAAGAATGAAGTCATGTTGGTGACAAAGAAGCGGCTTGTGAGGAGCGTAAATTTTTTACTCGCATACTTTCGTAGTTTAGTGTCGTTTCAGCGACATTGTCGGAATAAAACGCGGTTGCGGCCTTGCCCTGGACATAACTCCACGCACCACGTACACATAAATATACCAGTTTGTAGTGATGTGTATTATCAACTGACCATCGACTACACTCATTTTACTATTCACGTTAACGCCCATTGGTGATTGGTGTCGTAAAGAGATCTGACTTTAAACTTTCGCGTTGCATTGTACAAATAGTTGATAAGAAGCGGCCAAATGAGTCGGCGTTGCCCGTAGGGGTACCGTAGCAGCAAGTAACATTTATTTTCATATATGAGTTTTCATTATTAAAAGCCTGTCGTGTCTCACTGCTGGGCAAAGGCATTCCTATCCCTCCTCCACGTCTCACGATCCTGGGCGACTATGGTCCAGTTGGGGCTATAGATGTCGAGCTCATCCCGCCATCGCCTCCTCGGTCTATCCGCAATATAATTTAAGTCCAAACATCAGCTTCACCGTTCAAGCAGCAAAGTACATTTGTGACTGAGTAGACTCTAACGGACAGCTTTTTCATTCGATTACACTTCTCTCAACAGGATGCTCAAATCAGCTCGAGTAAAACTAGACTCAAATCGCATCACTAAATAGTTGTCTGTTTATTTCGCGTAGTCCGTTGGCCATTTACATGCAATCAGGGACATTTTACAGTAGGAAGATGGACCGGCCTAACTAGTTAGTGTAAAATATTAATGCCTTTGAGGTCGCAGCGAAGGACACTTTGAACTATAACCGGTTTTAATTAATTAATTGGACGTTTGACGTCATAACAAGTGAAGACAACTTCTGGAATACGGTCACTTACGTGTGGTACTTACGTAACAACTTACGTACGTCTATAGTACATCAACATACCTATATAGAAAATTAGTGGTCCGTCCTCACATTTCGAGACATTTCCAGTTCTTTCTCAGCACCAATAGATGGCACTGGGCGTGAATTGCATCGCGCTACTGCACTAGTGATCTTACCTAAAAAAATTGTACCTGAGTTTTTCTGTTAGATATTCTCAGTGTCAGCCCTAAGTCAGTAAGATGGCGGTTTCGTATGTACCTCCGTCCGTGGCTCGGAAAGCACGTAAAATGCATGATCTCTCTTCGGTCGTGTAACACTGGTATCTCATCGAAGTATGAGGGTAAGGGAATACAGTTTGTTTGTCATCTCATCAAAGATTCGAAGTCAAGATCGATCCATTAGTGACTCACATTTTATCGCACCTATTCAATTGGACGATAATGAAACTATTTAATTGACTATTCCGATAGTACAAAAACTCAGTAAACGAATGTTGCCAAAATAATATTAGCCACCTGTCGATACAGAAGCCTTGAAAGATAGTTACAATGAGAGTCGATACAATTGATGTAAAAAAATGTAGACTCGACATTTGCAAATAGTGTTTGTGACGATAATACCGAGTAGGTATGTACATCAATAGTTATAAATTACAGTTTAAGTTTAGTAGCTTTAGGTAAAAAGGTTTTAATAGCAATTCTATCGACTGGCGTACCTACTTTATAAGTGGTTTTATTGAGAGACGGTACATTGCTCCATTTCGTCTGATAGATTGTAAGGAGCTCAGTTTAATTATGTTGATTCTAAACTTAGGACAGGTCCTAAATGGGCTTCAGTAGGCTATTCGATTCGATTGTTTAAATAAAAACTACAATAATAGTAATAACAAAATAGTAATATTTTTGACACTCTTAGGATTCTTCATGATGTTTGTCACACAGCGAGCTAATGGAAGAAACTCGCTCTTAGGTTTAAAGAATGCAGAGGTGCATGCTCGAATACGAATCGGCGTTGTACGTACTACGTTTATTGTGACTTCCTTGGCTGTCAAGTTGATGATCTGATCTGCTGATCGCTGATTCCTTATGATAAATACTGTAACTATCCCAATTCTTACTGACAGGTATAATAAACACGCGCGTATATAAGTATGTTAGTTGCTCTTTCACCCAAAAACTGCTAAATAGATTTTGATAAAATTTACAATAATATAGCCTACATATCAGAATAACACATAAGCTACAATTAAAAAAGATAAATTGTATAATAACCAAATTATAGAGATTATTCTATCATCATGTGGTGCAGTATAACTTTATAAATACGGTCTAAATAACATATTTTAGCGACTATATTTATAACCTTGACCCAACACTAGCAAACCAAATAGCGGTGCGATCACCGAGATTGATCTAAAGTAATTAACACGACCGTTGAATCGGATATTGTTTGGTCAGACGCGGCCATCGGCTTACGGCAAATGAAAATGGACTCATTCCGACCGCACGCCCTGGATTCACTCGATAATTATTTTTCGATTCAAAAGCTATAACTGAGTTTGCACTATCTTACTTGTATCAAAATGGGACTGTGTCAGACGGGCCAAGCCGCTTTGCTCGGATGTCAAGTGTAGGCGTACAATAAGCCTACATTTATCACTTTCCCAATCCCTTTAAAAACAAACGGTGGGTGGAGGACAGATGAGCTTTTTATGTGACTGGTGGCAGACGAGCAAACATATCACTTGATGGTACGCTTTTGCCACATTCCATGGACCATTTAATCCCCCTTACCCTCGGATTGGGCTTTCGGTACTCTCACAGCGCTGCTTCACGTGCATTTCTGTGAGACTGTCGAGCCGGCCCATTTATGTCGAAGCGTGGCTCTCCCACACTCAAAAGGTTTTCTCAGTTTGCGTTGCGGAGTCTTGGGCCGAAATCAGACTTTATCACCATCGACTAGAAAAAAAGAAGAAGTTAAAAGGTATGGGAGTATACAAGCTAGCCGCTCGTTCAACTCGTATGTCGTTACGTACTAGCAAATTCGTGTAATGTGGTCCCCCACGGATTGCCCTTCGGTTCGTTCTCAACTAGGTCCGCTTTTTGTAGGTTATTTTAACGAAGACAAAGGACATCGCCCTCGCTTGCGAGAGGAGAGTGATTGTTGTAGGCCCGTTGTACGTCCACACACCACTTGATTCACGCGCCTGAGGCTAGCTCGTGCTTGGCTGCTCTAGCTTTAGACCCACCTTTTAGTAAAGACCGTGATACAGTTAAGGTTGTTGCCAGGCCAATCGATCGATTGTCGATACTATACGAATACTTCCTTTGAGTGGAATAAATAATGTAGGCTTTGCCAATGTGTGCGTTATGCTGCCTTAGGAGGGCTGATACTGGTATTGTAGTGCTAAAGTGATGAGCAAAGTCTGAGACAGACATCTATAGCGCACCAAAAAGATGATTTTAAGCAAATGTTATGTTCTTATCATAATATTTTCTCTTATAGACTAGCAAACATACGGCTTAGACGGTTTCGCAGTGAAGGATTTACACATTTGTCGCGTGTACACTATTGTTTTGGTGCCCCTCCTGGTTTTTACAAATTAGATACCCTATTATTTACTGGTTCACAAATGAATGAGGAAGGTGTTATTATTAGAATATTTTTAGTCAAACTTCCAAGTTCCGATATTGACGATTTAACTTTCTTTCTAGGAAGCTATGTGAAATCTGCCGCCCTGTGGCTATTATGGTAACTCTTCCACTGCAGTTTCGTATTTGATGATGTGCAATGCTAATGCTAAAGGGCTGGACACTGGTTCAAAGACTATTATAATAGTTCATAATGATGAACAGAATAAACACCACGCGCGTTCCGTACAAACATACTCGTATACCGATAATGTACGTGAATAGTTGTTTAAAGTAGAAAAATATGCAATAAACTTAATGTATACTGTTGTTCTCGAACATCAAACGCTTTTTTCTCTGTATCGCCGTTTAATCATAATAATTTGCGAATGAAGATAGCTCTTCATTAAATACAGGGTGTATCTGTGAACATTTTCATCCCTTTAACTACGTGTTCTACCAACCATTCTAAACAAATGTTGTTCTATGACTTTTGAAAATTCGCATAAAAAATTTTCATCTTTCCATACAAAGTCGGTCACGTGACTTGGTCATTTTGTATGGGGAATTGAAAATTTTTTCGAAGAATTTAGGAAAGATGTTGAACAAATGCTGTTCAGAATGGTTGATAGAACACGTGGTTAAAGGGATGTAAATGTTTACAGATACATCCTGTATAAGAATATAAATAAACAGTACAGACCAATCGATATTCATAATTTATTCATCAATTTGACATTTTTAAAACCATTTCATGTTTTCTTTGAAGTGAATTATCAAAACCTCTTTCATAAAATATTTTTCATTTCGGACTTTCAGAAGTAATCTACTGCAAAAAAATTTAAATAATTATACTTATTGAATAAATTTTCCTGCTCTAAAATTCCCCGTCCTCAAAAATAACAAGGGGAACTTTTTCCCTGAGAATCCTTTGCTGTAGATGTGAAGTGTACCAGGCGAGAGCTAAGTTAACATTGTTTCTTTAGGAACACAACCTTCCCACTTGAAAAGTCTGAAAAGTTCAGCGTAAAACAACAGAGCAGATAGGCGTAAGGACTTGCTTGAACGGGCGGTAAACGAAAAAAAAGATAGGTTTCTAAGAAGTCACCTAATGACCGTTACTTTTCAACGCCTTGGATAACAATCTTACATTGTCTTTCTATTCCACTAACAAAGGCTACAACAGAAAAAAAGGATTTATTCCCACGGAAAATTTTCATTCAGTCAAAGACCACCATGCATATTCTTCATAATTGTAAAAAAAAAAACTATTAAGAGTTCTTCGTGAACTACGAAACCCAAAGACAATTTTGTTTGTTCGTTCATCCCCAATAAGAGTAAACGAAATTCAAATCATAGATTCCTTGATACTGGTGATTGATTGAGCGTCGAAAATTGGCCATATTCTGTTATTTTAAGCTTTTGAAAAATCAATACGAGTAAATTAACCTTTCCTCCCACGTACTCACGCGAGTATGTATTCGTACATAAACGTAGGAAAAAATACTGGATTTGTTTCACTGATAAATGTACTCTAACGACCGACCGGTCCGTATGCTTACTCTGATGGGCACATAAAGAAAAACAGTCTTAGAAAGTTGGAGATTCATTTAATTATTTCTCTTTCACTCGTAACTAAAAATATAATACTATTATGGAAGCAGAATACATTACAATAGCTTGTTATTTTTTATATTGCTATAGTCTTAAAGTTAAATAAGCTCCATCATCAACTTTATTGTTTAGATGCGGGACCTTACGTCAGCGAACTGTAAATATAAAGACTTCATACTCTTTTTCTGGAGAAAGCAGGAGAAGACACGATATTTTATGCGGGTAGATACATACTCATGTAGTAGTGAGACTTAGCATTATCTATTAGAGCTGAACTGCTGATGGACAAACAACAGAAACACTAGTGTGTGTTCCGCTGTTTGAGAGGCATCTCATCTCCTTCATGACCTTCTTCAGCATTCGTTTCGTTGCTGAACACTTATGCCTCTCTTTTTGAATCTGTCAACTAGAGAGGTGTAAGCACTCTGTAAACTAGATTGTAGTCAGAGTCAGAAATAGAGGCATAAGTGCTCAGCAACGAAACAAAAACAGACTAAGGTGTGTACGAGTAATTCCAGCAAGTATTGAATGCAAAGACAATCGCACTTCTGCGGTCATAGGTCGAGTTTCTCCTCCCAGTTTTGCAAAAAGCTTATTCTTTTACAAAGGTAATATACAGCCCATTCCAAAATGGACAAAACTCGCAAACTGCGCGCCATAAGTCACCTGCCGCTATCAGCAGCTTGAACAATATTTTTTCCAAACAAAACATTTCCTGCGACTTCCATTTCGTAAATTCGCTGCAAGTTGTAGTGGCATTGATATGGACGCGCCTTCTTTCTAACGAACAAAGCTTTGAAAAGGTTTCTTTTCCAACAAAGGAGGAAGGACAAAGGTCTATTTAGACAGTATATGATATCTATCAGGCGGCTGAATGCAATGCGCTTAGGGTTCACATTTCAGAAATCGCAACGTTGGTCTAGTAGTTTAAGTATCGGGCCGTAATCTCGGGGTTCTGGGTTCGATTATTTTTATACTGGCTCACCTCCTGATGATAAGCAAAATGAGAGCCCACGTTGCAGTTACAACACGGCATCACATTCGTTGCCACTGCCATACTGGCCCGCGAGATGCTTCTTCATACTTCGTTTGAAGGAGTGCTTAAATAGGTCCTCCTATTTAAGCACTCGCACATGCGTCAGCAACGAGTTCCATTTTTTAATGGTGCGGCAGAGATATGAGCTGCTAAACTCATCCCGATTCCGGGGTCAAACAAAAAGTATATTTATTAAATAAGAGGTTTTCCAACAATCCGCATTGGGCAAGCGTATTGATTAATCAACACGCTTGCCTAATGCGGGTTAGACTTTAAGTCTAATCCCATCATAGTTGCGATGACTTGTTTTCTATTATTTATTTTATTTATTTATATTAAGAAGACCAAGATTTTACAATTCAAGATAGATAGATAGATATATATATACAAGATTATGGAAACCTTTGTCTTGCTTGTTGATACTGTAATGTAAAGGTTCAAAATCTAGTTATATCCGGACTAATCTGGACGGGTGGTAACCCTAAAGCCTATGGGGTTGGGGTGTCATCTTTGAAACTGACAACGCACTTACTTTAAGCATATTAGTAACAGAAGTTAAATGGAGCTGTCTAGGCACCGAATATTCCTTCCTTAGTCTATACTATGAATACCTACTTTATTTAACCTACTACATATGTATTATCATTATTTATTTATTTTTTTATTTAATTTTCATATATTTTTAACCGTGGGAGAGCCACACCTCGGCATGAAAGCGTCGCCTACGCTGTGTTTAGTCGAATGAATGAGAGCACTGGAGCCCCACTTGGGGGGTAAAGGGGATTAAACGTCGGCAGCGCACTTGTGTTTCAGGTGTCTATGGGCGGCGGAAGTTGCTTACCGTCAAGTGATCCGTCTACTCGTTTGCCACCCAAAACATAAAAAATAATCTGAAAATCAAGAGTGACGATGCAATTATTCCTCACGACATCTTTGCTTCGGTCTTCTTACTATTTTATTTCTAGATGTTTCTCTGTATTCATGACATTACATGCGACTTGTCTTGCGTTTGATGGTATGCGCAATATTAAATTCCTAGCATACTATGTTGAGAGAACGTCATAGCAAAGCATCGTAGAGATCGCCTTTGAGTGAATGCATAGATAGGTAGGAGTTACAACTAAAGGGACCTCAATATCTAATACATTTTGCAGAGAACTAGTGCAGATATTGGGAATATTTCTCTAGTTGAGCTGAGTAGTTTAATCTCAGTCTGAAAGTACCTACTAAAGATAAAGCTAGTAAGTACGATTTCAGAATTCCACTGAATACCGTCCCTAATTTGCGATGAATTTTTAAAAGTTGTAGAACTAATGTTGTTCAAAATGGTTGAAAGAACACATGGTTAAAAGGATGTAAATGTTCAGATACACCCTGTAGGTACGTCGCACGTGTGTACGTCTCAGAGGTTTTGAAAATTTGAAATTTTTCTTGTTTCGAATTTTTAGAGCGTGTTTTTAAAAGTTGAGTTTCAGTTTTTAAACTTTCTTTTTTATTAAAATAAATACATAAATTGAGAGAATATCGCATATTCCCTTGTGCTATGGAAACCAGAAACAACGAAGGAACCACAAACACCCAGACCCAACATAAATATCTGTTTCATCAACAAACATTTGTGTTGGTGCGGGAATCAAACCCGCGACCCTTACGTCTCAAGCGGCGCTCAAACCATTGCGCTAAACGGGTCGTCAAATTATAATATGTTAAAATACATATCAACTTCACTAGCAATAGCGATGCGAACTCCTGCAGGCTACTAAAATCGCATTCAGCGTGGCGAAGTATTGTACTGAATAAAATTATTATCATCTTGATGTCATCGATACGAGAACAATAATAGGTACCAATACTTACAATAATATGATGAATAGTCCCTGGACTGACGCTTCGCAGTCTAGGGTTCAAATTTCAATCCGCAGTGAACATAATTCGTCTACGGTGGTGAACTAGTGCACTCCAACCCGATGCACATTGCACCTCGTGTATCAATCCCTTTACTTGCACGTTTCCATTAGGGTTTTAACGGAGAGTAACACGATATGGTTGACTTAGTGTTTAATGCGATTTCGTACTGACGTCGCTCTTGTAAACAATCTAAGTAGGTAATTAAATCAGATAGGGTGCAAGAATCCAGTAGTTATACTTTATAATGACTAACAAGACTTTTTTTAAATAAACAATGAAAAAAATCTATGGTTTGCGCACCGACGCGACAGTCTGAATAATATTCTGGTTCGGAAACTACACATGTTATGGAAAGTGGTCGACAGTCTATTATAAAGCATGTGTGTGTGTGTGTGTGTGTGTGCGTGTGTTGTGTGCGATGTGTGTGTGTGTGTGTGTGTGCGTGTGTATGTGTGCGTGTGTGTGTGTGTGTGTGTGTATTCGGTTTGAGTGCGTGTGTGTATGTGTGTGTGTTTGTATGGGCTTCATGTATCTAGCCACTGCAGAAGTGCTTCTAAGCACAGTAACCTAACGTCCTACTGCTAACTGTCCTAACGCGAATGTCGGTCCTACGACAAACTGTGACAGCCCATTGCCTCTTGGTGCGTAAGCACGCTGGAATGCTGATACCCTAAGAAATGACAGTGCGGTTTTGGTGCCAATATGACGCGCCGTGAGAATACTGAGAACTAATAAATTGTTAAATAAATACATAAACTTTTCAGCAGAATTAGTTCCGAGTATTCTCACCACTGGTCTCAGTTGCAATTAGCCCCAAAATGGCGATTTCCAAAGAGGATCGAGTAATTGGTAGCAATTGTTGGTCCAGCTTACTCGTTAAATTGAAGTCAGTGACGAGGCTATCTATTTCTATAGGGTTATTTAGGAGGCAGTGCTCATATTTTTTATTTGTAATCAATATTGTTAGTAGGAACATGTTTCACGAAAAATAATGTTTTCGCTCATCCTACGCATTTTTTAATTCAATTTTCTATGAAATCGCTGCGCTGCGGGCTGAAGTGAAACCAAAATAGGGATATTTTTATTTTTAACCGCGTTCCAAGAGGAGGAGGTTCTCAATTCGTCTGAATTTTTTAATTACCTACACGTATATTTTTAGAAAACAACACTGACTCCGAGGTAATCCTATATATTGCAAATGTAAGTTCATCCCTACTATAGGGATATCGTTACAGCAGTGAGTGAACATCAAACAGTAATTCTGCTGCAACACTGCACCGATATCTAGCCTCACCTGCAAGTTTCCATCAGGCATAACTGTGTCTGTGTTCCGACAGGTAATGTCATTGAAAATTACGAGCCCGCATCCAGTAGGGAGTTAACGGGTTGACTTGCTACACGGTTTTATTGATATTGAACGTTTGGGAGCAGTGCATTGCTCGTATTTTGTAGGAAGAGATCGTAAAGAAATACCTAACTAGGTACTAGCATTTTGGCGAGTTCTGTTTCAATTTTTTTTTGTCTCAATATTGATGTGTGTATAGTAATTGTTTTTTTTTGTGAACTTTGATTGACGTCCGTATTTTTTTTCTGTACAAATGTATGTTTTGTAGTAGAGAAAGAAAATGGAAAACAAACCGGACTAGCATATAAAAGGTTTCGTACCAGTGATTTTAATGTAGCATAATTCATGATTTAATTTCATAAAAATCGTCGTATTTAGGTGAGACTTAATTGTGGGTTTTTGCAACTGCATTATTTACATAAGAATATATTGCAAAGAATTACACTAACATAAAAAATATCATACAACTTGTTTACGATACGTATGTATACGCTACGATTGCATTGAAATGTTCGCGCTAGGTCCTTTGATATGGATATGTAATCACTTATGTCAATTAGCTTAATGTTTCTTCTATTGTAACTTATCTACGTAAGTGGCATGGTCGCTGCGAACCAATATTTCTAGGTAATAACTAAAGTGTGCATGTGATTATTATATGCTATTGGTGGGTACTAATACAGAATTCTCGATAGAACATAATGCTAATGGCTATCAGTTAATTGTTTCTATGGAAACTTTACAACTACCCTAGCAATAGTGGCATTTCTGATGGCCCCAGTTGTAGATACTGTCATAGGTAGACAAGTGTATTTAATGTTATAGAGAGCAGGTTTAGACATTTAAGTTCCTCTAAAAGTAGTCAAAAACTATTATTATTATAGACGGGCGTGAATTTTTAAGCGCAATAATTATGTATACTGCTTGACGTTTCGACTGCGTTACAGCAGCCGTGGTCACAAGCGGACTGAGGAGAGCATTAATTACTGTCTACAATAATAGTAGTTATAATGCAACGCCAAAATTTAAAGGTGAAGTAAACTAAACAATAGTTCGTGTGTGTATGTGTGTTTGTGTGTGTATCTAAGTGTGCGCACGCATCATGCATGTGATGGTGTGTATGTGATTGAAGATCTATTTGTCATTCCAATTAGTCAAAGAAGAAAACGAAGGGATCTCATGGATTACTTATTTGCAAAAATACGCAAAATAATTAGCTATTTTATTAGAGTAATGTAAGTCGCCTCTTTTCATTTCGTCTTCGCAGCCTCCTCCACCCTCCTCCAACACTCGAAATTAGCATGAAAATTCAGACAATTCTCCCTGAGGCGGTATTTGTTAACTAATTTGCATGTGCAAACTTAAGGTGTATACAACTCTATGTCAGCCATCAACTTCAATACTCATTCCACTGATCAAATTTCGCATAATATATTCATTCGAAAAAAATTTTGTTAGTAACTATCAAATTGCACACTGTTAAATATTTGCGTACGCATTTGATAAGACCAATCGCATACTTACCACATTTTAATTTGTTAGACAACAATTTAAAGCACCTAGGTACACCTTAAATAATTATGCTAAACGTTAGTTTTATCACGGATATTTTTGATAGCTTTGTACATTGAAATAGTTTTGACGCTGATTGTAGGCACATACCATCAACCGATGATTAATATAAGACAGCAAAGCAAAGAAGATTGGCGTAAGTGGTTCAACGAAAGTTGGTTAATTTTCTTACCAAATGAGAATATAATAGTTTCGAGAAGGCGAAGAAGTTTGCCAGGTTTCTTTTCACCTAAACCGATATAGTAGGGGTACTAATAAATTACTATTTACCTACTAAGATACTGCCTAAAGTAAAATTTGTTTGTTCTGTGTATGGGTGTAATTGTAACGTTACGCTTATATATTATTGTATTGCATCTTGAAAAATCCAATTTACTTGGATCTAAGTCTGTAATGTTTTATTTTCTTCAAAAATATCATATTTTTGCCACAATCAGTGTAAATAGGTTGGCGGCGCTAGTTTCATTCGTATAGCCCCTTAAGCTATTTAGTAGGTACGGATTGTCTGGGAACCGTATTTATTAAACGGTTTTTATTTAATACGATAAAAATTTACCGCTCCACAACCGCTGACTGACGTGAAAAATGGAAAACACAAAACCTACTTTGAGGTAAGCCGGCTTGTATTCTTCAAAAGCAGATTTCACGCTCCCTCCCACGCTATTTTTCTCCTCGTTCATAAAATAATGATTCGCTGTTGCATTTACCACGTAAATACCCGTCTCTGGCTAGATTTGAATGATAAATGTCCAGAAAATCCCCCGACAGCATACATCTCGGGTGCCCGACATATTCCTGTCTTTTAAGCGAAGTGTGGAAAGCGTCCCGTATTTAATATTTATGGTGCTCTATACTGTTTCCTTTAGGAAAGCGATAAATCATGACAGACGTGACGGTACCTGCGCATAATTTTCCTTCGTCTACCTGTGAAATAAAAAACAAACTTTATTTATGAGTTTAAACGGGATATCAGTTTTGAGCCTATGAATATACCTTACTGCTTACCCACACGAGACAATGGCGCATTAGCTCTGCCTCATAAATGCTAAAGGTCGTGGGTGCCATTACAATTTTTATTTATTAACTGTCTGGGTGTAATTTGTATTTTAATTATTATTGTTTCAGAAAATAGGTATACCACTTTACTGTAATTGATAATAACTAACTAAAGGTGAAATCTATTATACAGTGTGTGTCTCTACTCAATATTTTTATAGATTGAGCTAAAATCGCTTAATTAATTAGAGTTGTCGTTGCATTATAAAGAAAATATTTGCAGATACCTTATTTTTCAGACGTAAACTTCGCTAATTCCCATTCTAGTATAGGTTTGATAGCATTGATAACCTTACTCCAGTGGGTACACATGCTTTATGATTCCCCCTGGGCTGCAGCTGTAGGGACAAAGTGTATCCATCAGCGTTTCTGCGTAAATAACAAGTAATAAATTTACTCATCAGAATGATGTAGATACAAAAATATGTAGGATGGTATAAAAGGCTTCCTAGAGTAGCGCTGGTGGCCAAGTAATGAAAAACTAAAGTTTTAAAACCGAAGATGAACATTAGTTTGCGAGCGCACCGGATAAAGAAAACAATTTCTGCGCTACGGTAGCCTCGAATAAAAAGTAAGTTAAGTATCAGCCAGCTACTATCCCACTGCAGGGCCACTAAAGGGCTCCATCATAGAAACCAAGTTATCTCTACTATGATGGGATTAGGTTTAACCACCACGCTTGCCTAATGCGGATTGGTGATCACAAACCTGAGCTAGCAACTGCATTCAGTTGCTCTGATAAAACATACTAAATCAAATCATTATTTGATTTAGTATGTTTAATGTGGTATTGTGTGATGAAAAACGTTTTATTTTTTATACCGTTTTCTTGCTGTGTCATTTCTGAGAAATTTCATATAATTAAGGTGCGACCCATAGCCACTGCAGTGCTAGACACAGTCGGACATAGGCTGTTCTGGGATTGGCGCGCAGTCGGACGGCTGAGCTAATGCCCTTGCACAGTGCTGCCGCGGCGCATGGCGCATCCTCCTGTAATTACGAAGAGTGGTTTGTCGTGTCGTTTGACGGGCTTACAGACGAGCGATATTGTACCAGTAAAATAGAATTAAAAGAAATAAATGCTTTATTTCATTGTCCCAGATATACTCGTAGTTACATAATAAGTAATTAGTTAGACTCCGCTGCTCGGTTTTTAACATCATACTAACCCATTTTCACGTGATAGGATATCAAATTGACATAAAACATTTCATTTTGTTAGTATAAAACAGAATCTTGTGCGCATAATTTACATAAATTATTGGGTTTCAAGTTCTATAATTTTTTAACATTGCCATTCACCGATATCTCTCTGTATGTATGTCATTCTATAATACAGGATTTCCCATATAGTACCAATGCCAGTCTTTCCAGTTCCTTAAGAAATAAATAAAAAACTTAAATTGTGAAGTATGTCGTGTCTTATCACGGAGACAGGTTTCCAATGTTCAAATTGCCGTTTTTTATTAAAATTTCATCAATCAAACATTAAACTAATTTTACTTTCTATCAGAAGGGATGGATTGATTGTTTAGTTACTAAGAGAAAAGTGACTGAAGACGACTTCTATCACTGTAACCAATTTCTTATAATAGTATTTTTCTTTGTTACAGTTGATGGCGCTCACAGGCCATTGAGAGGTAAGTACAATCATTGTTTTATTTTCCGCAGCTTGACCGGGCTCCCAACAGAAGGTTTTCATCGTCCCACGTAGAAGGTACCTCGTAGTCACTCGTAGCACAGAACTAGTTTCGTAGCGTTTCGTAGCAAATCATCGTTGCTGAGAGAATATTGCATCGCGCAAATATAGTACTAGACGCAACACCGCAACGTTTATTCAATATTTGTATTGTGTATCATCGACAGTCTAAATAGATAGTGGTTTTATCTTAATGTTTTTAGGAAGATAAATAAAAGATAAAAACTCTTAACTAAAAAGAATCCTGAAATCGTTAACATGCTACTATTCGTTCCACATTTTCCCAAGACATGCGACTCTTAGATTATGTATTCACTGAGACAGAAGCTGCATCTATACTGCAAGAACGGTTTATGATGTCATTTAGAATATCTTGCTCTCACTCGCTCTTTGGCGGAGAAACACCGCGAGTGCGCTCTCTTTTTATTTATTGTTTTATTCAGTTGCTATTAAAGGTGGTTGCAAATCCTATTTGAAAGCGATTAATTTATATTATTACTAGTGACCCGCCCTCACGTCGTTGCGGGACATTAGTTTCACTTACCAATAGATGGCGCTAGGCGTTGATTGCATCGCGCTAGTGTTTCGCCTTTTCGTATTGTCTATAGGATTTACCTCTTTAAAAGTAGTAAGTAATTATAGATTTATCATCCAAGCTCCTATACCACACATGTGTGTATGTGCAGCCACTCGTATCTACATGAAATGAACATAAAAATCTAAAACATGCTACCATTTTGTTCTACGTCTACCCGCAATATGCGGACTGCTCTTAGATCAGGTTATTCACTGAGACAGACGTTGCATTAGCATAAGAAGTATGGTCTGTCTGCATTATATTCTGGAAGGTTTATCGAGTCACTTAGTGCTTTTGGCTCTCATGCGTCTGTAGCGAAGAAACTTCGGGATTGTAATTTCGGTTGATACGAGTAGTTGCATCTTATTCACTAAATAATATAGTCATCTTTTTTGCATTAAAAATAAAAACTAACTTAACAGTAAATATTAAAATTAAACCTCTAACGTTATGTAAAACAAGATCTCTATATTATGTGTCTAAAACAATAGAATACTTTTCGTTCACTGAAAACCATGAAAATTCACACATTTATATGATGAGTTACTCGTACGTAATAAAATCATACAAAATGTAATTACTTTTTAAAAGTATGTTTGTGGTGTCTGCAGTCTATATTTTTAGAGGTGAAGAATTCCATATGGGCTCAGGAATTTGAGTCACTTACAAGAAAATGTCTTTGAAAAGTCCTGTTGCTAAATAAATAACCTATGTAGAATTATAAATTGGTAATTAGGATATTCACACTACAAGTACCGGATATTTATGATGTGGCCACATTTGCGGCATTCCACAATAATTATAACGCTAATACTAATTAATGCTTGCTCACTGAACTGAAATTTAACGTCAAATGCATTTAGAACAGATTCGTCAAATATTTTACGTTATTTTACCTATAAATTTGAAATGATACTTTAGGTGTCAAAACATTGTTTGCGTTTCATATTGATTAACAATTTCATTGCTGCCGACAGATCTGAAATATTTTATATCTATGTTACTAGTGGTCCGCCCCACTTTGTTTCGGGACATAGTTTAGCTATGTTTGCAGTATTTCGAATCTTTAGAAAAAGATGGCGCTGGTTGTCGATTACATCGCGCCAGTTCGCCTTTTCGGTTTACATAATTATACATAAGCCTTGTGATTTTCTTTAAAAGTTATCATTCAATATATAGTATAGAAGATAAACAATTTAAGTAGGTACCTTATAGTTATCACTAGTATATGACTCCATACAGGAAGCCTAAAATGTTTCTCGTATCAGTACAACCTTATATGTAGTTTACCTTCTGACGACGTCTTCAGTGCAGTGATTGATGCGCCACCTAAGTAGCTAGCGCGACCCCGAAGTTACTTCGGGGTTCAATACTCACTCCAACATAAGAAAACTTTAGTTTGATTCCAAGAAAATGTATGTGACGTTCATCTAGTCAACTATTTATTACAATGACACGACTTATCATCAAGAGAAAAGCGTACTCCTTTCTTAGAATTTCGGAAACGCATCAGCGACTCCTCTGTAGCACTACCATGAGTTTGAATACTATCCTCGCTCTCGAAAACTATCGCTTTGTCCCTTTCATTCATTCATTCAAATGCATCAAATTTGAAAGAGACAGAGCAATAGTTTACGTTATGTCAGTTTTAGATGTCAACTCATGGTAGCGCTACTGATCTCACAGATGTTCATGGACAGCGGTTATTACTTACAAAAGGTGACCTGCATGCTCGTTTGTCGTCTGTAATAAAAAAAATGCCTTATATTTATAAATCCTTTGTACATTTTTTTTTTTAAAGATCGGCGGACTTGTAACTACTCTGGTGTTGCCCATGGGCGGCGGATAGCTTGCCACCTGGTTATCCGTCTGTTCGTTTGCCCCCTGTGTCTTAAAATATACTTTTTGGATATAATATAGGACACATAAACATTGAACAGAAACACGCCCTGAACTTTATAAAACCGAATAAATAGTAATAATACGTTTCTCTTTTATATAAATGTTATTCAAACAACTTGAATAGAAAATATTTCCTATTTTGATTCTATAGCTACTTTTAATTTCCGCTTCCATGTCATAACACACAATATGAGTATGTTAGATGTCGAATCAGACCGGCTTCGAGACATCTTTATTTAAACGTGACGTCAAATGCCCATTTGATATAGGTAGTTTTGGGCGGGCAACGTATTGATTAAATCGTTTTGGAAGAATTAGAAATAGTTGCCCCGTTCACCACATCATTATTCATATAACCTTCGTAGTTAATATTTCTAAGAATAGTTTATTTTGGTTAGTTAATAGTTTTAGGCACTTTCTTTTCATACTTTTAAAAAGAGATGCAAACTAACTGGTTTCTGCTTTCTGAATTATCGCTCAGTATTTCCGAAAGCAAAATCCACAATATGCTTCGTTTATTGAACCAAAAGACAATGTGCTCTTTTTTATGTAGGTAAATGTTTCCTTTACCATAAAAAAAAATCAGGGTTATGATTTTTTTCTCCCTAATTTATGAACAATATATTTTTTTATATTTGAGCAAGTCACATTTTGCTCTCGCCATGTCCATTAGCGACGATGTCAATTGAATAGTCCGAGGTCATTAATATACATCAAAACGTTGCTACTCTGCAGGACAGTCACCACAGGACGACAATGGATTATTATAATGAAAAAGAAAGTAAAAATAAGTATTTCGGATAAATATTTCGTTCTTGAGTACTTAATAGCTTATATGAACGATACTCAAAGTAAGTAACCGATAAAAAAAACTGAAAAATTTGAGTTATTTTTTGAACTGAGACGAACACTTACTGACTGTCTTTTTGTTAGCCATTAGCTATGACAATAAAGTATTTTTAGATTTTTCTCGTATAATGTCAAATACGTACAGTGTGTTTAAAATACGCCTCCCGCTAAGTTATTTCATCTGTCTGTTATAAGAGTGACATTTCCAATCTCAAATAGACTGATATTGCAAGTTTACTCTAGTCTGGAGCTATGTACGACTAAAGCCCTGAGTCATTAATAGGCTGTTCACTCAACTTTATTACCGCCTAGAGACTTGTTTGCGGTTACCACTCCATATTATCAGAAAACTTTCGCCATTCTCAGGGGTTGCTGTTGTAAATAATTTTTCCCGAACATAACATTCCCGCGCCGAATTAGTAACAGAAAAGTTATCGGGACGGATATAAATTATGCTCCGTCTAACAAGAAGTTGCGCAGCTGTGATAGCACCTTTTACTCACTCCTAGACATAAATCTTGCTTCTTTGATTCTGCGCGTAAAGTTTCTGATGGATAGATCTCTTTGCTGCTGGAGTTTAATTGTTTGGTGTCTGTTAGTTACATGTGGAAGAAATATAGTTTGGAGATAAGTTTATTTCAGTCGAAAGCTTGAAAAGGGGAATCTGTAATTTACAAATTTATATTCTGGAAATCTACCACATTAGGTAGTTCTAATCATTCTACATTGAAAGTTGTATCCTAAAATATTATTCTAACTGTCGCTTTACATGTTACAACAAGAATATTTAGGTGATAAGTAGGCATTTACTTCAGTAGTTCCATAATTCATCATCAGCTTGAAATAACAACCTTAACCTTCGTGGTTTTGATTAAAGAATCTCCTCTTTTTTAAATTCGGTTATAATCAGGTATTAACGCGACGTTAATTTTTATTAGTTTACACATAAGTATGCTCATTGTGTATAAAAAGTAGGTTAATATTATTAAAAAAATTGCTTGATTTATCAATATATTCTTGATTTGCTTCATATTATTGTCAATATTTTCTTGTATTATATTTTGCGCACCAGACACTAAAGTGCAGTAAACCGCAAAATAACGATTATGAACAAACGCCATTTAAATTTAAGAATTTGATATAAAAAATAAGCAGATATTATAAAAACAAAAAAAATAATCCAGAAATGTTCTTTAGACGTTGGTTCACACGCCATCTTTATATTGAAGGCGGCTCTATAATAAAAAGTTATAAATCCAGTAGTATTTTTTACAATTCTTTTCACGTAACGCTTTATAACAGTTCATGCGAACTAAAGAAGTTACAGAAGCCAAATAATTTTGTAATACTTACTTAAGTATTTTGCTTTGAGTTGAATGTTTTTCGGTTACTGTTTATAATTTGACTCTAAATTCTGTTCATAATAAATGTGTTTTCGCGAATTTAAAGTGGTTAGTGTCCGATCATCTTCAGATCAAAAAAATCAGTTCTGTAGCTAATCAGTATACTTTTTATTCAAGCAAACTTAGTGCAAAATGAATGTGCCACTAAGCCATTCGAGGGTTTCAATGAGCTCCAGAACTGAATGATTAAAATGTAAAAATGGCTGGCAAACTTTACACTTTAAATATCGATAGTTGGTCTCGCGCAAAGTTTTTTTAAACCATCGGTTGACCTAGTTCGTAGTTTCTGACCGATAGTTTTTAAATTGAATTAGGTTTACCAGTGTATTTTTAAATTCGATAAAAGCATAGAAGTTTGAAGATTAAACTAGACAGACGAAGAGTAAAAGTTATACCACTTCTGCTGGGGTAATACAGTACTCGTCTAATTAGGATAAGTACAGTCGGCCAAGAAAGTGGTTTAACAGTTTCGACAAAGTTCCGTGTGTAAAGTTAACTGGCGATTTTGTTGCACTCGTCCACTTAGTATCATTTTAGGATTTAAGTATGGAAAAAAAGGAAGCCTCATAACTTTCATGTTTGTCAGTCTGTTTGTGTCCTCACAAACAGCTTTTTCAAAAGTCGATGAACTCTACAAGTATATACTAAGTTCGTAATTATTAACTCTTGCGTTTATTACATTGTCAACGACTAAGAACTATTATTTTACAATCATTGAGTTAAATAGATACTTATTGACTACCTACCTATGTGACAAGTTGTTATAGAACAAAAATTGTTTGGTACATTTAAAGTGTAATCATCGTAATTTCTAAGAAATTAAAAGCAAAATTGCTTTAGCATGAGCTTGTAGTAAAAACTGTACCTAAATAGTCCCTAATTAGTGTTGGATAGACAGATTAATGGCATATGGCAGAAATCGGCGCTTTGAAAACATTATTCTATTAAAACCAAATCTGTTTTTAAAAAAATATTATTTAAAATCAGAAAGCCGCTGTGTTTTGTTTGCAGAGTTTGTTTGTCGGCTGGGAAGGAAAGTGCTTTGTTTAATTTGTTACGAAATCAGATAAAAAAGAAAAGATAAAAGGATGCTAAAGCAAGATTAATTTGAGGATTTCAAAACAGTACCTTTCAAGTTTTTTAAGCCTTTGGGTTAGTCTGTTAGGTAATTACTCAAAGTACGTAAGGAGATTTTAACGGTTTTCAACTGCGGACTCTACTAGTATACTCGTAGGATAATCAAATGCTACTACCGTAAATACCATACTAAAGAGGTATCCTAACTACCGGAAAATTCGTTAGCATAGCAAGAAAAGGCCGGCATCTATGATACACGTTAGAAATATCATACCTAGAAAAAATGCTCTATGACATACGCTACAAATAGATACTACAATATACAATAAAAAATGTAATACAATATGTATACGATGCTATAGGGCGTTGAGCTGAACCAGTTATTGTGATGTATCGCGCCTCCATCATGGTGCATTGATCAGCTGTATATGACAGCTGACACACGAGTCATCTGATTGTCTTGTACGAGTAATTGAGTAAATAAACAGACCTTCAACAAGAGATTATTATTTATTTCATCCGGCTTACATAGAAAATTTGGAAATATACGACCATAAAATAAAAGATTGGGCTATTTTTAATGGTTTGAGCAATATCTGAAAATTAATAATGTCGAACCACAAGGTAGTTGTTGTCTTGTGGTTTAAATATCGGGTGGTGATCTCGGGATACCGAGTTCGATACCCAAATCGAGCGGATAGTATGTTACGAATTTTTAGAACAAAGGTCAAGCTCGGGTTTGTGATCACCAATACGCATTAGACAAGCATGGTGATTAAGCCTAATTCGAAGGAGCGATGATTTGAAATCTGTAACTAAGTAATACTTTATTTTACTAGCGTAGCTGTGTATACCATCCACAACGGTATGCACTGGAGCCCCATGATTGCTTTCACATGGAATTCTAATTAATATTCCGTGTTTGAGAAGTTCGTCTTAGCGTCTATGTGTTCAGTCTCCGTTGCAAGGGAATGCAGGCTAGATTTCCTGCCCTATTAATTTAGAAATATACCCCACTACTGCCCCTCCAGTACTGCCCTACTAAACTAGTAAACTCCGATCTGATTAACATATCATTATAACTTATGAGATGATCTAAAAAATGTTACTTGCTGTCAATTTGTTCTTTAAGTAAAACGTGCTAACTGAATAAAAATATTGAGTTTCCCTCCCAGGCCCATTGTTTTTTCCACCTTGTATAAAATAACATCTCACTCATTGATTATGAGTACTACTTATTTAAATACATATTGGGTATTTATGGGTTATGTATGGGTGTGTGTAATCAAAACATTCGAGTCATGATTTCTTTTACTGTCCAGTATCTACTGAACATTAAAAGAATTGTGAAGCAGCGCCTGCGCTTTGTTCACCGAGTGAGCGAGGGTGCTGGAGGCCCAATGGGAGGAAAAGGAGTAAAGGTTGCGCACTTGTGACCAAAGAGCTTGTGACTCTACTCGTGTTACGAGTGTTTCTGAGCGGCGGCAATCGATTCCCGACCATCGACCATCAGATTATCTATATGCTCGTCTTGTCCACCTATCACATAAAAAAAAACCTCACGAATGATTGTCCAGAGTGGGAATAAAATCCATAACCCTCCCAAGCTGAGGCACATATTGCCAAATACCCCAAAGAGCGATTTCGACTCCCAAAAGAAACCATCAAGCATTTTACGCTTAACAACCAGGTTTGTATTTCACTTTACGAGGCAGCCTTAATCTCACCTATCGTATTTCACTCACATGAAACGCTCGTATATTTTAATAAATCTAATTAATTTCTACCCGTTTCGTATTTGTGAAACAGTGAGGTTCCGAATTTGTCGCTACTCCGAATTCTGCTTTGACAATAAATAAATTATATCCGTCCCTAGTAAACTCCGTATAAATTAGGATAATAAGTCCTACACGAGACTGGAGAGACGTCCTTCGCTTATTCAAAACCAATTGTGAATAAGGTTCTGACGATGTACTGGCGTGCTTACGCAGGACTGAACAACTTAATGGCCTGTGTAGGCTTGGAGCCAAACATTTTAGATTAAATTTCAATGGGTCACATGTAGGATTGGGTGCAATGCAGTAGATTGAGTTCTAAAGGATTTAACCTACTTAAGTTGTACCTACTATGTTAGCATTCCTTATAGGGAAACCCTTAACAGTTTGTTAAACTTTAAGTAAGTGAATAATTTTATTATTAATAATGGGCTTGCTCTATGGCTTCACACTGAAGTCTAGAGTTGAGAAGAAGCCTATGTATGGAGCGAGCTCACCCAGTAGTAGCCTTAAAATTAATTGAGTTTGCTATAAATTCATATTATTTGGGGAAAGCAAACATAGGAAGGGCGTTCTACTCCTTGGCAGTGCAAATCCCGAAGGAGGAGGAAAAGCACTTTGTAGCCAACTTACGAGGCATATTCACCAAGAAAGGAAGGTAACCCATAGTTCGTCAGTACCTTTCACGATAGTTGAAAGGGTGGGAAGAGCATAATGCAGCTCTGATTGAGAAGCACTCTCCGAAGTGAATTATTAAGATTTATGTAGTAGGTACGAATATATGTAATCTTACCTACGTGAACATCTGTTAATTGTTTGGTTAACGTACGCGAATCGAAAAAAAATATTTCTGAAGCTCTGACCGTTATTATGTTATGAAATAAATCCTTAAAAAATCAAAAAAAAAAGAACCCTGCCCGCTGTGAAGAGACCCAAAAAAGAGCAAAACATGTAAAAGATTGAATCTGTAATGTTATGAAAACATTTTTTTTTCGGTAGGGTATATTAAAAATATCTAATAAAAAGGATGAGCTCAAGCTTGTCAGTTCAAACAGTTTGTCCCCACTTGTGCGGGTCAGCCTTTTGAATGCAGGCGGGTGTTATCTTGCCCTTAGAAATTATTTATCACTAAGGGGTAAAATTGCGTTACGCGGGTCCCCACCCTTTTGTAGAGGCCGGATTGTGCTATGGTGCTAGTTCAAATTATTATATACCGTGCCCGCGATACCCGCGACGGAAGACTTAAGCTTCCGCGGGTGTCCGCCAAAGCAGTTTCAGCCCTAAATGTCGGGGGTTAAAAAGAAAAGAAAGGGTTCAACGAAACGAAAACAAAACGGCTTAGCATTTCCACTTAGTCTTAATGCCCCGCCGAAAGCCTGTGCTGTATACTTAATCCTTTACACCCTGCTTAAAGCCCAGGATTAAGATTTAATTAAAATATTTCTTGTTGCTATTCTGAAGATTTTGGTATTTATGCTTAGGGTATAGCGAACTTTGGTATTAGATTAATTGCCTTCGTGGTAGATGCTTGTTCTTTGTGGGAAGATGAATTGGCGAGTTATTTGTAAGCGATGTCTGGGGATCCTAGGCGACCATCTGTTTGCACGATGGGCGTGGTTGTATAATGGCAAAGAAAGATAATACATTAATTAATCATTTCTTATTACCACTGACATATTGATATTAGGTATACTTATAGAGTATAGGTTTGTGACAGCATCATGCTTTAGAGCATTATTATCGATGGCTATTTCAATGGAGCTAATAAGTTTACTACTAACTAAATTGCAACTAATTGAACTGCTAACAAATGCATGTCCAGTCGGAGTCATATCAAAGTAATACGCCGTTTACATATAGCGACGTTAGTTTAGAGTTAGAAACGCTCGGTTATTGTGTACACGTTTCTGACATGCTAACTGTAACCATAGATATTCAGGAAAATATAGTCGACATATCCAGGGAGAAAACAGAATTCTACGTTTGTATTGCTAAGCGGCCGTATTAAATACTTGTATTATGCATATCAGAAAGCAAGATTTACAAATATAAGTAAGTATTACACCCTAAAACGGAACCAAAATAAGTGCTTATCGCACCGATACTCAGGGTATAAGCACGTATAAGGAATGAATGAAAACTTTATTGGGCACAAAACACACACGGTAGAATACACACAATATAAAAGAAAAAATACACAAAAAAAAGACAAGAACAATGATGATATTTATGCGCCAAATAGGCGGCCGCTCAGCAAATTGTCGGTGCAGGTCCGAGTGACCTGCCCCCTATAGGTAAGGTAGGGTTGCTGCCAATTTCACCATCGGGCCAGTGTCACCACCGATAGAGCGCCGATCGACTGCAGGTTACCCATAGACTATGCACATTGGAATAACTAAATGTTTATTTTTTGATACCAGACGGGTTAAGTAATCACCGCCGCCCATGAACATCTGTGAGATCAGAGAGGTCGGTGATGCGTTATATTCCTTGAGTTGTATGCGGTATATTGCGGGCATCCATTAGATAGCCTTCTCTATGCAACGTATATGTGCGGTCAGCTGGCGTTTAGTGTTGCCGATCGATTTTAACGTCATATCAATAGTATCGATAATTCGTAACCAGGCGATACCTTCTATCGATAGGGTCGTTACGATAGTTTATCAATATGTAATAGGTAATTCAATTTCTTGTGATCATGTAGGAGATACGAGTAGTAGTGGTAGGTCTATACGACATTCTAGTAACGCGCATCACAACCCTACACTACTACGAGTACATGTCATGACGATCTCGACTTCGCTGCACAGAGTGTACCGGAAAGTAAAAGAAGAAGAGTATAAGAAGGCGTATAGTCTTTTCCACGCTAAGCTACCATCGCTGTATAAAGATTAGGTTAAGAATCTTTCTTAACATTTAATTTGTTAGATTAGTTGTAACCTTTTCATCCTTCCAAAGAAAATCGTAAAGACGAATTAGGGAGCTAACTTAAGCAGTCAAAACGGTTTACTCAGCTAGACTACGTACAAAAGCTTTTCTATAGGACAAAAGTGCAAAAAATAACAATTACCATTAGCATTTTCCTCTGAAGCTAAGTTTAAAACTTTCAATCCCAAAGCTTTGAACTCTTGCAGACTGTTAAATGGCTAACTAATGTTCAGCTTTTGCTGGCAATGTTCAAAAACCTTCTTTGAATGTTCTCTGCGAAATTCCAGCACCGGATTTGGAGCAAGTTATAATAACTATTTCTATAGTGTTGTGACCTTTGTTATCTGATGATGTGATTTCTTTCATGGTTGTCCGTTGAAGCATCTCAAGCTATTCAAATAGCAGATGATAATTAAGATAGAGTCAATACAAAAATAATGTCCTCCTAACAGATATTTCGATTGTGGCGACCAATCTAAACGTAGGACATTTAAGTATAGTGCAAATGTGTGAAGCGCAGATAGGGAATACGCTAATTTTCACGTCAGTGTGACATAACTGAAGAGGGTTTAGGCGCAGGACCAACAGCTTAATGTGCTTTCCGAGGTACGGGGGTACAAAGCCGCCATCTTCCAGACTCCTGGCTTTCGCTGAGAATTGCGTAAAAGAAAAACTTTAGTACCTACAAAATTTTGATCCGACCCAGGCATCGATCCCAGGACTGCAAGCGCAGCGAGACCCACTACCCACAGCGCCAGTCTATACAAACTCATGACAAAGGATACGAGTAAAAATCACTGGTCTATTGTTTATCATATTAACATACTATACAAATACATTTAGGCTTCATGATATTTCCAAAGTTTGTTGCGGCAACTCAAATAACAGTCCGTCGTCTCATCAATATTCCAGCAACCAGCATTTCCTTCTCTTAGACCCTATTACAATTTGATAAATAATTTGATGACTTAGCGCCAGTGGAGACGTAAGGATTTTTGGTTCAATCTCACCAACAGAGTTTTTTTTATGAAACATAAAAAAGTAAAGTATCAACCAATATACTATTCCACTATAGGCAAAAACGCAAGCTATTATTTTTTAAAAGTAGCTAGTACTTTTGACACGAACTACAATAAATGTTATATAACGTAACATGCTAGATTAAATTTTGGTCCATTTCCTACAAAGGAAGTAAATTCAGACCTGTTAAATTTTCTGTTGAACAAAATTTATTGAAATTGAATGATGTTAAAAGGTTTTTTTATTGAGTAAGGTGCCCGGTCCCTATACAACATGGTTTATAGGCATCATAAAAGTGATTGGTATTGTTGTTCTACTGGTTTAAAATGTACTTTATTTAGATTTTAAAGGTTAATGCGTGTTCCACGGCATAATTTTTTTCTTTGCATTCAGATAAAATTAGTCGAAAGGTGAAAGGGGAAAAAAGTATTAACTAACTGTCATTAACTGGATTTGAAATAATAGGAAACGTTTTTTAGCTTTAAGATAGGTACTAGTACGACTCACCAAAATTTACAACATAAAAAATGTCTCTGTTTATTGAGAAAAATTACCTGCAAAACATGAAAAAATTACCTCTTCTTGTAAAAAAATGCTCCTCCTATTTATTCAGGCAAGTATTGATTCGAAGATTGAGGAAAATGTCATGGTAAAATGCGTCAGATATAACAGTTTAGACTTCATGATAAGTCATGTGGATAATATGAAATGACTATCGAGTCTACAAATTAAGCTGTAGCCGAAAAAACAAACAGGTAAAAGAGTATAGAGTTCGTTTGAACTTGTCACTCAAATGTGCAAATGATATTTTCTAGTTGTTTAATTAGCCACCGTGCAGCGGTGCAAATATTCAAATAGAAATACTGTAATAGACATAGTATCTTTAGTGGCGAAGATTTTCCCGGCTAGTGCGAAAAAATCCAAATAAAAATGGTTGAAAAAGTCACGCCTCTGCCTCCGTTTCGAACCTAAAAACAAATGGGAGCAGATAAAAACTGCGACTGTTCCAAAACTAAAAAACTATCTAAATATCTGTCAGATATAGCAGCGATAGAACAAGACCACCACAACAAGAGCTTCACACCATAAATGTTTGCGGTACAGGGCTGTCACACGCTGTCACGCCGGCGCACTCACGATTGTCATGCTTGATTGAGTGACAGTATTATTTTTGGCTTTCCCTACACGCAACTTTTTCATCAAAGCAAAATTACACGGAATGTCAGGAGTGAACGGAAAGTTTGTTGGGGTGCGTTATTATGTCGTTTCGATAAATGCGATAGAAACGTAAGTTATTTATAGCAAATAAAATATGGAATCAAAATGGCTAGCAAATTGGCAGGTAGAATTTTTTGGTAATTTCAGTTAGAACAGTTAATTCTTATAGACGGCGTAGGTATGGCGAACCAGATCACGTGTTTGTTCTGATTGTTATATTGGATTTTTTTTAAATAACTTTTTAAAATACGTGGCTCCGCTACCACTGCAATTTAAGATTATTACAATGACTGCACATTACCAATCCATTTCAAATTTATCAACTACTTTTCGCCAATCTTTAATAGCCAAATACATAGATTTTTTTATTTCTAAGTACAACAATTCCTTTTTATTTATTTACAAAAAAAATGAAATATCATGCTATAATCTCTGCAGAAGTTTCGACCCATTGAGCGAAAGCGTGCTGTGAGTGAACCCTAGCTAGGGATGTAAAATAACCTCAGTCTGTGTCTGAGTTTTTCTGTTGAGATATTTTTACTAGCCAGCCTGAAATCTGGAAGTCGCCAAAAAGTAGTAATAGTACAGGGGATAGATATATGAGAGTTATCCGGCGCATTTATTTCTGCTTCCTACCGTTGATGCACCCCTAGTGCAGTAGCGTGCTGTGATCCCCAGTAGGGGTGTGAAATAACGTCACTCGGCTGACGTCACTGGTAACGCTCGATTTCTATTATTACGGCCACGGTCTCCCGCGACGTAATCGGACAAGGATTTTGTGCTGTGATGTTAAACAGTGATTTGCTCTTTTTCTGGTTCAATTCATTTTGAGATGCTCAGTTGGGGAAAGGGTTTGATTTGTTCGTTTAGAGAGGTGTCTAGTCTAGACACCAGAGACATTAATCGCGGATTCCTAATCGGGGAAAATGGTTTGGCGTTATGTGCGATCGCAAAACGTTGAACGGACTTATGTATAAAGCAGCCTTATCTCAGAAGATTAGAATGGAAAGATAGCTCACAGTAATTAGGCTCCTCAGGGCATGGATTATTATAGAGGGCGGTTTAAGATGGTAAGGGAATAAAAATTGCACTTACGTTAGCACACACCTACTCGTATGTAATACGAATTTGTAGTGAGTACAATTAATCTAAAAAATAAGACTGCTACCTACTAATCGTAGAAATTAATTACCGTTACCATTTGAGGAGCATTATTCGTATGACTGACGTCATAATTTAGCTTTCAACATTCAAAATGACCGAATGAAAAGTGTTATTTTAATCACAGTCGGTAGATTGTTCTGCAGCAAGATGTCACGGCGCAGCTGCGGACTAATATCGGTCGGGCCGAAACAAACCCAATATCCGCAAAAGTTTCGGCGCGCTCCATTATTTATTCAGAGGCTTCTGCGTTTCTTTAACTTTCGAGAGCTTAGCCGCCGTTATTATAAGCGGGCGGGGCACAATTGCCGCTTTCCTAGTCAGGGTTAAGCCGCCACAGCTATCTGTAGCTTGGTAATCAGTAGCGTATAAAACCTGTAACTTTATGGCAACTTCGGTAAATTTTTCTTTATACTATACCGTAACGCAGCCGAAACGTCCAGCAGTAGTACATAAATGTGCTTAAAATAATAATATTACTTCAGTAAATTGCAGTTGCTTTTTACGCTGTTAAGTCTAACAAAATGGAATAGGAATGCGTAGTGTAAGCGTTGTAAGCCCCCGGAATGGAATTATGCACAAGATTTAAAATTTTCAAATATAATGCTCTGAATACATTTAAGGTTAATTATAGGCTGGCAAATTATTACGTGGTTCAAAATTCCGGTGGTTATTTAATACCTTCCAAATTTGTGTAGGTAATAATATAATCTATGTTGCTCTTACTTGGTCCCCCCGTCTACCCTAGTTTGACCCTGTAACGTCTTTCCCTTGTAACTGTCATCCCTAAGGTGAGATCTGTTGTCGTAAACGTACCTAGTGGTACAGTATAAATATACTCAGGAGCAGGATATTAGAATCATCGACGACCGTTCTGTAAATGGAAACATGGATAACGTAGCCAAAATGTCGCTCTTCTAATACTCCTCACATCCTATTTTTAATATACATAATTCACGAAGACTAGAGGTAGCCAAACCAACAGTATCTCGAACATTTTTGCGGTACCTATACCTTAGCGCTTTGACGAATCGCTATACATCTATCCTTCAATAGAATCTCAACTTTATGTTCTAACAGTTTAAGTTCAATATCAACCGAGGAAAGACAGATCTTAGTAGCTTATCAAAATCTCATTTTTACATTGGTGGACTATCAGCTTAATTTTCGCCAGGTGCAATATTTCTCTTAGCGGAAAACCCCGGTCTTACAAATAAAAGGTTTTTCGATTTCCGTAGCCGGACAGCAAGCCATTAATAAACGAAATGGCGAGTTGTTTAATGCGGGCTTAGCGCTGTCTTTGAATTATGACAACGAGTAATTATAGATAATCTTCCCTGCCCCAACCCCTGCCTACAGCAGACAATCTGTGGTGACCGGCTTTTCTTTCTAGTTAGAATTTTGCTCATTCTTTGTCTATCTAATTAAGTGTGCTAAAAATCTGAGATACTTAAATAATGTAGAATGGAGAGGGTAATATCTAAATAATATTATCGTTCAATATATCAATAAGGTGTAGGTATGCTAGTAATTTCTGAAATTTCGCTCAATATGCCATGCGATAACGTCGTGTCGTTAAGTAAAACACACAACATCTTATACCTACATTGACCTGACTCCGTACTAAGATATCAGGATAACAAATATAATACTTAAATACATATATAACACTCAGACACTGAAAAAACAAGTGTTCATCACACGAATATCGGTCCAGGGTGGGATCGAATCCACGACCTTTGGCGTATGGGTCACTACCATTATGCGCCCTCAGTTCAACATAGGATAAATTTCATATTGAAAAAAAAAATACAATGATTACAATTTAAATACTAAGTGCGTAAGTCTGTATTTTGGAAAATATCATATTTCTCCAGTTGTCATTATAGTTCAAAAGTTATCAATTTCAAGAACAAATAGTACAAAACAGCTACCGAGAACGATCCCCGAAGCTCCAACACCTGTCTGTCTAGACCCGGCTCTGCAACGGTCCAGTTCCTTTATGTTGGAATTCCGCTCCTCTTTAACGAATAACATTTCTCTGTATTAATTGCCTTCCTTTGATCAGTCTGATCAAATGCAAAAGCTAGTTGACTATTCAACGACCGCTAAGCTTTGCTAGTAACTATTTTGAGTATTGTTCGATTTGAAATGTTTGAGGGAGGTACGTTCAAATCAACAGTTGGAATTTGTCTATCTAGCTTGTTATTAAAATGAGTTTTATTCTCATGAAAACATCCCTTTATACAAATAGAAATAGAAAATTCTTCATTCAAGTTAGGTCCATACACAACACCTATGAATGTCACATAGATTATGTCTTTATCCAGAGGTAAGTCTGAATTTGGAGTACAGTATAGTATAGTTTTAATACCCTAAGCACAATACATTTAGAACTTATTAATCTGAACAGGAACATCGTAACGAGTTTGAGTCATAAAATAGTACTTGAGTAAAATATTTAGAACTGCATTATCCATGTTAATATACATCTATACTAATTATTAAGAGGTCAATTCTATAGACATCGCCAAACCTTTTATACAAACCATAAAAATGAAACACTAGCGCAATGCAGTCGACGCTCAGCGCCATCTGTTTAATACAGTGTAGAACTAATGTCCCGAAACAAAGAGAGGGCAGACCACTAATAGAAAAAAAAAGAGGATACAAAATGTCCTTAAAATAAATAAATAAATGTTTACAATAGGCCATAACAATTTATAAAAAAAAAATACCTACCGGGAATCGACTTTAGAACAGTCCGCTGACTAGGGCTCCATCCAAAATTTTCTTCTATTCCTTCATTTTAATAATGATCTTTACCCTCATAAAGTAATAGATAGGTACATATTACTGCAAGATCAACGCATTAGATATCCATAATGGCTTTGACTTGGCTGCACCTGTGGTATTCAATTTAATTTGTGTAGTATGATATCCGATCAAATTGAAATCTACGGCTAATTGTAATCAGAGCTACATCAGTGGACTCATGAATGCTCTATTAACATAATATCAGTTATATGAGCACTGGAGCACAAAGGAAATTTAGTTCACGTAGCATAATATAAGGAAATTTAGTTCAGGTAGCATAATTAGTGACTGTTTTCGTAATTGGATGTAAATGTTTATCAACAAAATGTATTTATTTTTCATGAAATCTTGTCTCGTTTCTTTAATCTTGTTTTTGTTACTATTTTTTCTAAGACGTCGCATCATCGTAAAACTTTTCTTCTTCTTTTTATTCCTTTTTCCCTTTTCAAACGTAGCATCATCGTCAAACTGATCTGTGTTTGAAATAATGAATTATCTTCTTCATATTTGAGGTTCCTACAAATCCCACATTAATATCACTGATCCTAACAAACATAATCCCATTTGCAAACGAGCAAGTACGACAATAGCAGCTACTGTCGGTCAATTGATGATCGTATATTACGGATGAATGCAGGTTTCACGCTAGGTCTGAGACGATTAGCCGCCGAAAATGCATTATGTTGCCCCGTGTACCAAGCAGACGGGCTGCAAAAGGGACACCAGTTTTCCTGTCTTCATAATAAATATCTGTTGAAAATTTTATGCTTTAAATTATCTTAACTAACATTTTTAATGCATAAAGTAACTCTGTCTGTCTGTCTGTTACTATTTCACGCCAAAACTACTGAATGGATTTAAATGAAATTTGGTATACAGATGATCTAGACCCTGAGAAAGGACATCGGCTACTTTTTATTGCGAAAGTGGAGTTGTAAAGGGTTAAAAAGAGGAGGGGGTGAATATTATTAAATAATTAAAAATGCTATCCAATGATACTAATCCACGCAGACGAAGTCGCTTGTAACAGCTTATGTAAATAAAAACAGCTAGAGAGTAGGAAAAAGTAAACAAATAATATCATCCTACCTGGAACGGTAATATGTTCGAAGACCCGTTGGCCGTCTAAGGTAAGGTACGTCTGAATGTTTCATTTTAATGGATTTTAATCCATTCGGTACTTTTTGCGTGAAAGAGGAGCAAACATCCATCCATCTATCCATACTTATTTATAAACTTTCACGTTTCTGATATTAGTGGGATCATCATCATCATCATCAGCCTGTCTCAGTCCACTGCTGGACATAGGCCTCCCCCAATGTTCGCCATTTCACCCTGTCTTCGGCGAGACGCATCCAGTCTATACCAACGGCTTTTCGCAAATCGTCACTCCATCTAGCTGGGGGCCGTCCCACACTACGCTTCCCGAGTCGCGGTCTCCACTCAAGAACTTTTTTACCCCAACGGTTGTCAGTTCTTCGACAGATATGGCCAGCCCATTGCCACTTTAGCGTGCTGATTCGATACACTATGTCGGTCACTTTAGTCTTTTGTCGGATAACCTCGTTTCGGATTTTATCCTTCAACGACACCCCGAGCATAGCTCGCTCCATAGCACGCTGAGCGACCTTAAGCTGGTGGTGTGATTAGTGGGATATCTATTCAATAAATATTAAAGAGTTTAGTCTTGTTTGCAACACTCATTAAATCCCAATGTTTCTAACAAACGCGATAATCTCGTTTCCAAAAGAGCAAGTGCGACATTAACAGCGGGGGCGCCGCCGGTCAGCCGCTGCACATTCATTATGAATGGATGCGCGTTAAACGCCAGCTCAGGGACGATTTGCAACCAAAAATGGCCGTTCCATGGGTAACGATGCCTCTGTGTATGCCAAACAGGACAGAAAAAGCCCGTGTTACCCGTTAAGAGTTAAGATGACAAGCATAACCTATAGTGAATAGGGTTGTGCTTGTCATATTCTTAACTTTTATATGCAAATAAATTCGCTGAAACCTAAAGATAGTATCCCTTCATATTTATGTTAACACAACGAGTGCCATCCATAGAAAAAGCCCTGATACTGGTTACTGAGAGGCGCCCCAGATATCGCTGTATGGACCAGGTCAAGAAGGATCTTGGTCACCTTTAAAGGCCGGAGTGGCAAGAGGTGGCTGAGAATAGAGCGGAGCGGCGAATTCTCGTGTCGGAGGCCAAGATCCACGTCGGGTCGCTGAGCCAGCGTAGTAAGTAAGTAAGTACTGGTTACTGTTCTGTTTAGTAAACTTACGCTGTTTCATTTATTAGGTTATGTAAGTAATCATTTAATTTATTATCCACCTTTTTTTAATCCTATCTAAAACTAGCGTGAGTTGCATCATTTAAATGAATCCTCCATTAAAATGATACTGCTCTGTCATTTAATAAAACTGACAAGTCAGCACAATACACCATAATGAAGGATTAACTTTAATTACCTACGCTTTTTGCAACTCACAGTGATACAAACACGGGTGGAATATTTAAGCGCAACCATCGTTTATCATTGCAAAATATTAAGTACTTTTAATTAATTTGTATGATGATGTTAAATAGCGACGTACTCGTAGCTAGGTACGTGGTATATGCTAATTGGTTGTAGGACAAAGTACCTACATTCTCCGTTCTGTTGTAAACTGTTAACAGTTTGAGGTCGTTTATTTGTGACTGTACCTGCACCACTTCTTTCTCTCTCTCCATCCTTTCTCTTCAGCCTGTATCGACCCTTCTGGTATAGTTGGTTGGAGTATAGTTGTTTAAGTATCAGTTAATTCTGCCACAATCGCTTTTGCAACCTAGTACTATTCTTCCAATATACAATGGCGAGCCATGTTGTGTGGTTCACGAGCGCCCCATCTTAACCGCTATAAGACGAGCAGCTGAGACCCCCAAGTCGTATTCGATATGACGAACTGCTGAGACCCCCCTCGTAGACGTCGTTTCTTGTGCGGACCATTTCACTTCTGAAAACGGTCTCTAGATATATATCTACTCTATAAACTAATTGATGGCCCTTGGTCTAGACGATTGGTATGAATTAATCTAGCGCATTTATGAATGGACTAACAAGCACTGATTGATCGACACTAGTTGGTTTTCTACATGCAAACACCTATAGACAAGTACCTACTGCCAAAAATTTGGCAGTCGCAAACAAGCAAATGGTCTGTTTCTGTTTGGTAACATCAAATCCGATAATTAAAGCCTACACCAGCTAACGAGGCTGCGTTGTCCCGATGCTCGCTCTCATGACGGCATTTTATGGGTACATAGTATGATACACAGTGCAAACTCGACATACTGGTAATAAGCAGTATTTCGAGTGAACGCGCGAAGGACAACACTTCAGTAGCCTTACCATGAGTTTGAAATACTATCCTCGCTATCGAAAATGATCGCTTTGTCTCTTTCATTGCGATGCATTTGAAAGATACAGAGTAATAGTTTACGTGATGTCAGTTTTAGATGTCAACTCATGGTAGCGCTACAGTTCGAGCTGTCACGGGAGCTAGTGTTTAGAGCTGAGTCTGAAAGACGCATATTAGTTGCAGCGTTATACCTACACGTGTAATAGATAGAAGCGTTTTGTGCAATATTTCTCCATAGAGCTGCTCTTCCGGAAGAAAATTAACTTCAAATCAGCATGTCATGTAGGTAAATTACGCTAGTAAAACGCTTCGTCATCAGGACAAGATCTAAGGGACATTTTACATTGCGACTTTTTAGCGACAAAAACGCAATTTAGTCTAGATGTAGTAGCAATACAATTGCAACTGACATCTGCCACTTAGTACTAAAGTAGCGATACGATTGTGATACAGTCGTCGACAGTCAAACGCGCGTTTGTTTCGTTGAAGAAAATCGCAGTTTAAAATGTTCAGTCGTTTGCGGATGAAGTGGTCAACACACAGCTTGGGCGAGTTTTTGTTTACAAGGTTCCTTTTGCTATACTGGAGGCCATTCAAATGTACAATATTTTTCTACTGTGTTCTTTTATACTGTGACGTTACCAAATTGATGGAACCTTTTATGTGACTTTGTTAGCTTACTCTCCTGTTCATGAGTGGCGATATTTGCTGAGTGTTCTTGATTTTTTTTCTTTTTCCTCTTCCTTATTTGAAGTTTTTCTAATATGTATTTTTTATGAGCGTAATTAAAGTAGCCCACTGTACTCGCAGTAACGGCTGCACTAACTCTGCCTCCCCGGGGGAGGTAACTCTGCACTCCGGGATAAAATAGCCTTTGTATTTTTAATCTGGTCTCGTTAATTTGCCTCCAATCTAATGTTCTTTTATTAACTTTGTATGATAATAAACGCGGGCAGGTGCATTTAAAGTTTTTGATTAAGCTACAGATAGTGGTTTTTTAAGGTGGTATTCATGGTTCCATTCTAGAAAAATAATAAATAGAGCCCTTGTTCGATCACTTTGTTGTCCATCTGTTCTCAAGTTGTGGTGAAATAAACTCTCTGAAATAGTCACCGCTGTTCTTATACCTACACCAATAATTCCAGAGCATAGTCATGCCTCTATCTTCCTCAAACTATTTCCATACTCGGACTCGTCAAATAAATTTTATTGACACTTAAGAAAACATATCGACACTTATTACAATACGCATAAAGACTATCCATAATTAAGATACTGAACATTAAGGTTAAATGACGTCTCTGAGTGCGGCAGTAAGTAACAAAAAACACAATTAACATCATTACTCCCAGGCGTAGGCGTAAACTGTTCTGTTTATCTTCACCAAAAAAAAAACAGTGACTTTTCTCGTAGAATCATTTGTACAAATGGAGCTCATTTATTATGAACGAATTCAGGTTAAGCTGTACCCCACAAACAATTCAGCAGTGTCTAAATCGTCCCTCGCTCCACTACTTACCTCGATACCCAGAGGGACCCTATAAATTTAACGGCTATGTTAAATCGACTTTAAGTGGTTTTTCCAATTGAGGCTTTACGCAAGTTCGGTTAACTGATGTTAGTGTTAGAAACTTGAAATGGAAGATTCCTTATTTTAATGTCGGATTCAATGATTACTTTTTCTTATTTCTCATTTGATCATATTTTTTCTTATTCGACGATTATACTACTTCTTATTTAACACTTTTAAAATGGAATTTTCCGTCTATATTTTGATAATCATTCAGAATGAGAAACAAAATATTTTACCGCAGTAAGTAATTATTTTTCATCAAGATTCTATCGTAATATTAAATAACTCATATAATATTACCTATATTAGGATCAGTCGTCACCCGTATTAAAAACGGGTACCTACATACATAAACGTTTCATAAAGTGGATACTGCGGTTGGTCTTTTTTTATAAGAAAGCAGACGAGCTGATGAATCACCTGATGGTAAGCGATTGTCGCAGCCCATAGACACCTGCAAGCAAGCAAGCTGAAGTGGCAGTGGGCTGGCCATATCTGCCGCAGAACTGACAACCGTTGGGGTAAACGAGTTCTGGAGTGGAGACCAGCGTCTTGGTAAACGTAGTGTAGGACGACCTCAGGCCAGATGGAGTGACGATCTGCGCAAGAGGGCTGGCTGGAGCTGGATGCAAGTAGCCGAAGCTCGATCAAAGTGGCGAGCATTTGGAGAGGCCTATGTCCAGCAGTGGACTGCAACAGGCTGATGATGATGATGATGATGATAGACTCCTGCAACACTAGTAGAGTCACAAGTATGCCCATTAACCCTTACTTGGTCGGAATATTGTCAACTGCAATTTACTGTAATTGCGCAAATTTAACTTTAGTTCTTCAATTTCATTATGACCCTTTATCTAATCCGATTAATCTAGGACAGTTCAAATTTTGTGTAAATCCAACTATTTTCAATCGAGGCACAAATATTTAGACAGAGATCCAAGCTCCATCACCCCAATAGTAAACCTTCTAACTTATTTATCCCCAACTTTCGTTATCTGTATTCGTAATCCATCAAAGGGCTTTCAACCACATTATTAAATTCCCAGTTCAAAAGTATCAAGCCGGATTATGTAGCTACAAATAAACCCAAAGAACATAACAAAATTATATTAGATGTCCTTTACGCTTCCGCCCGAGTTACGCTAACTTTGAAGGTTTTCCTAAGCACCCCATCTGAGAATAAGTCCAGGATTTGTCTATTACAATCGATTCTCGAGAACGCTTCGAGATAATTCTTTGAAATAAAGCGAAAAAGAGAAATTCTTTGCGAGATTGGACGGGAATAGGGGGAAATGCGAGTATGACTTCAGAATTAGGAGCTTCGTTAATAATGAATCAGCTAATATTGTACTATTTAGTTGATTTTTCTTCTGTAATGTCGCACGATTATAAATGCAGAAAGATGGCCCTAAAAAAAGTACTTATTAGACTTAATACCTACTAACCCACTGAGGCCATTCTGCGCTTGAGGTCTTGGGCTTGACCCCGTGTCAGGGCAAATTTTGCACAGACTCTTAGTGCTAACTCTTGGTGTAAGCTAACTCTTCTATCTTCTATCTATACAATTTATAAAGAGATAACTTCTATAGACAACGCTTTTAGGTAAACCGAAAACACGAAACGCTTGCGCGATGTAATCGGACACAGCGCCATCTATTGGTTCATTATTGAAATACGGTCCCGAAGCGTAGTGAGAAAGGGCCACTAGTTTCCTAATAGAGCACAATTGTATCTGCGCACACACTTGTGCACTATGAAATGTCCTGCATCGATGGCTGATCGTTGAGATGCCATTGTTAAAAATAGACGGCTGGACCATCCTCTTTTACATTGCATAATGTTTTATTATGTTTATTATTGTTTTGTTTTGCTTTGATCGGCCTTGTCTATGCTTTGCTCTCAATAAAAAACACTGTTTTAAAGGAAATATTATTAGTTTTGCCATTAACACCAGCGAAAACCCCACAGTCCACGTCTCTATAGCAACCATAGCTGAAGTATCGGGTAGGACATTAAACTGACTGGGTGTAACATGATGAAGCATTATGGGTAGATCTAGCGAAGTCCAGCCAGGTATCTCCTAATTGGCTGGCTCGTCGTTATATCCTAATCACTTCGTATATCACCATCGTATCCAGACAAATCGAATGTAGATCCCTGTAACATATTGCTGCGATAAATAACGGACTAAATCAGACCTAGCAAAAAAGGGGCGGTTTGTGGAGCGACCTTATTTAGACATGCAAAATGGTGTTAATTGTTTAATGGATCACATCACGGGTAACATAGGGACTGACAGCAGTTGGTTGTCACCCTATTGAGGGAAAATAGAATCATTTCACACTTATTTCATGATTTATTGTCAGTGTTAGTATCTACTCATTTATCTTGTGGAGCTAGCAAAGAAAATTCGTACCTACCTTAAGTGGTTTATGATTTACTGTCATATCTACGGTATTTCATGATTGTAATAGAGGAGCAAATAATGTTAATAGTTAAGCAAATAGTGTTCTTATAGAACTTGGATTGTGAAAATTCGGAGTAAACTACTATATATCAGTTTATTATTATTAAAAAAGATCTATCCGTAAACTAGATAGCTATTTAATTAAAAATGTAATTAATAAATAAAGCTAAGAATTGCCATTTTTTTATAAATTCATTATTACAAGAAATTATGCATTACTCGTTCCGTATACAAAATGTTTATTGGACAAAATAAGAAATCAAAAAACAATAACTGAACACTAAAGCTAAAAACTATCAAGAAGAATAATCAAAGCAGAGTAGGCCCCTGTGGCAATGTCCCCAAAATGCTGGCAGCATTACCTCGTTTGATAGCGAAATGCGAAATTAACACAATCAATTGATTGTGTTAGTTTGATTTCGACATTACTCACTTATGCCACAGATGATAGTAATATATACTCTGTGCTTATGCTACTGAAATTTTGACATAACCATAGAAAATTATGACAGTTTTTTCCAGTGATCTGGTTGGTCGGCGTAAGGCAGGAACGATGCGACCCCGTATTTTATTTCAAAAGCTCAGTACCGGGTTGCGACCCACCATTTGGGAAACGCTGCGTATAACATATTGCCGCGATAAATAACGAAGTAACATTGAAATTCGATCTAACTGAAAGTCATAAATAAAATCAGACTTGATTATAAAGGGGACGGGTCGGTAGTTAACCTTATTGCAGATGCAAAATGATGTTAATTTTTAATGGATCGCATTACGGGTAACATGAGGGAGCTAAATCAGTTTTCTGACGTCACAGTTTATAAAAGAAGTTGCATTGTGGCATAGAGTCGTTTATCTAACAAAACCGTCTAAGTCGGAAATTGGCGGTTTTAACTTTTGAATGATATAGGCGTAAGGTAGCGTGTCTTTTGGGTTTCTGCAGGTTACATACATTTTCGAAGAAGTTTGCGAAATGTATTCTTCGCACACTCTTCTTAGACTTAGGCGGTGAACGACAATAGGTTCTTATACAATCTCAGCATCATACAATTTCGCCGGGAGAGCTACATTTCGGGATGAATGGGCCGGCTCAACTAGAGTGATACCACGGCCGTTAGGCCTTCCTTTCTGTTAAAAAAACCGGCGTGAATCTATGCCTGAGCTGTGTTTCGCCGAGTGAGAGAGGGTTACCGGAGGCCCAATCGGGGGAATGGGGGTTTAAATGTTGGCTAGCGCACTTGTGATTCCGCTGGTGTTGCGTGTGTCTATGGGCGGCGACAATCGCCTACCATCAGATGATCCGTCTGCTTGACTGTCACCTATCACATAAAAAACATACTTTGTTGAGTTGTTTCTTACGTGATTTGCTTGCTAATTAACATATCTAACTTTTTATTCGCTATAAGACCTGCGTTTTGCGGCTAATTAAAATATACGTAAAAGCAGCACTATCCCAAATTAATAATCATATTTTAATGTTAACCACTTTAAAGATGTCACATAAAACGCTTCTGAACATTTGCGGTTAAACGTCTTTGAATTCAAAATAAGCATATCTATGCAAATAGACACGAATGCTAGCCAAGTCTTTAGTTGCATTTATAGCTACTTAAACGCTAGTTGGTCGTTCCGAAAAACACCACTTAAATTATGTAAATCTAGAAATAAGGACACTAACGTAAAGGACCTCCTCGGTTTTTGAACTTTTCTGCCTGCGTTGCGTTTGCATTTTAAACAAAAAATATTTTTGTAATACTTTCCTACTTTAGTTTATCGCTAATCACAACGTTATTTCCTTTTTTTAACTGTCCCATTGCTGGGCAAAGCTGCGAAATAAGATTTTGTTCGATATAATTAATAAAAGTAATAAATTTGATATATTTCAGTCTTCCTGATTTATAGGAAGATTAAAAAACAATGTAGTACATAATACAGTGTAGTACAGCTGTGAGCACTCATAATCACACTACTTACAAAAGGAAAAAAATACAAATATTGTACGTGACCAATATTGGGGTTATTTGTTCACGTAGCTATGTCACAGAGTAAAACTGTTACAAACTTGTGTAACTATACGCCCACAAATTTAAGTTTTTCCACTTTTATAGGTTGCTATGGTCGTACTTCCTATTTCTTCGGAACTTGATTCTTATGAAGAACGAACTACGATTTACATATCCACAACTTTGTAAGACCTTCGGTGCGCGACGTGCATTGAGAAGCGATAGACTAAGATCCCACTGCTTGATTTTGCAGGCATTTTTTTTTTGATAAAATAATTATTATAAATTTTGAGAAGGATTTTAATAATGAATAAGTGATAAATTGTTAAAGAAAATAGCCGCAATAACCTGTTAATTCATTTTTGAATTTTAATGTGTGTTTTGTTAATTGCAACTTTTATATTTTATTTCAATTATTTTTATTCCCTTTTTAAGAAATAAAACATAAATAAAATGTTCGCCAGCTCTCAGTCACTTATTTTAACAAGTAATATTAAAATAACGATGTTACATACCAAATCATCAATGGCAACAATGTAAGACCTCGCGCTTCCAAAGTCTTTCAGACTTTTAATTTGTAAAAACCCTCTTTAACCAGTTATTTTACTTTATTATAACATTTCCAGCCGGTGAATAACAATACTCAAACACATTCCTTCATTAAGTGTATTTGGGTATGGAAACAATCTCGAACTTTCCAATATTGGAATAATCAGAAATGTCCGTAAGAATTACAACTTCTTCATCGGAGTTTACAATGGTTCCAAGAAATCCTTAAATCTCAGAGTGCCGTTTACAAAGTTTGTGCAATTTTACACAAAGGGATTAATACAATTTCCGCCAGGGAGCTCGAGACGAGAGTTTCAAAGTTCAACTTTGCTAAAAAGCAATCGTAAGTGCATCTAAGTACCTATTTCTTAGCAGTTAGGGTATATTGTTGAACTTCTTAAATAGAATGCGTAGATTTGACCATACTTGAGGAGCCAAACGAAATTAGCAGATTGTCTTTTAAAACGTAAAAGGAGAACAGACGGCCGTTGGAGTGGAAAGGTCCTTGAGTGGAGGCCACGTGCAGGAGGCCGCAGCCCTGACAGGCCTCCCATCAGGTGGACCGACGATCTGGTGAAAGTCGTGGGAGTCCCTTGGATGCGGGTGGCACAGTAAATAGTAACATACATTGAGACAATACCACAAACATTTTCTAGGCTATTTTCTAAGGTTTTCCCTTGTACTATGGAAGACAGGAACAACGAAGTTACCACAAACATCCAGACATAACAGAAACATCTGTTTCATCAACACACATTCGTGTTGGTACTGAAAGCGACCCCGCTACCCCTGCTTCTGAATAAAAATCTGTACCTTGAATACTAAAAACTAGGCAAGTTAAATAGCATCCAATTTCCAAAGTTACATGAGTAAAAAAAAAACTTTTTCCCATTAAAAGTATAGATTTACCCAGTTTACCCCGCAAAATAAAAACAGTTCTATTTTCGTATCCGCAGTCCCCAGTCTTTCCCATAAACAGCCGGGATAGTACAGCCACAGAGTAAAAGATGGTAGCGAGACGTTCTGAAACGCATGACGCTAAAGACTTTATATGTGGAAACTGGACACTGTGTAATTGGTGAGTTTTGTCTTCATGACTGATTTGTCACTGTCACAGGACCTTTATGACGATGCGCTGCACATGGAAACAATACTTGTGGGTATTTTTTTAGTCCACGAAGTCAGTGACGAGTCTGTGACAAAGGTTCAAATGACCTTGTGCGCGTTCTAAAGATCCGTAAGGTGACAATGAAAAAGCAGCCACGCTGACAAAAGTTGCCAGTGCGTCGATATAATTTGCAAGAGTATTTTTTTTTCAGTAGTATAAAGCGATCCAAATGTGTGTTCTCACAAAGGTTTAAAAAGTACGGTATATATGTCACCTACTGAGTATATTAGCCTGTGGTATCGTTTAATCCCGTCTGGAACACTGCGTACAAATGGATAATCGATAAAACCCTCACACGTAAACCTTCTTTTAAATAATGAGAGGCGAGGTGGACGGGATACAAGGAAAAGAGAAATTTTATTTTCAGTTACGATGTTAAAGCTACAAGTGTCGCGGCGAGAGAGGTTATAGGAAAAGGATTATTAGAATATTGGATTTATATTTCCCGCCTACAATTTTACCGTGACTTTTGTTTACTCATAATAAATATCCACTTTGTATCCAAATTGTACTGTCGCTTCTTGTCAAAATGAAATAAATGATTTTACGAAGAGGAAAATAAAAATTCGCTCTCGATTCGTTTCTCATGATGTAAGTGCTAGATTTTTTTAAATATACTTATTATATCTCAAAGAACTGCAAATAAATCGAGCTACCAGCAAATTTTCATACAAATATGCTCTAAACAAAAACCCACAATATATAGAATAGATATAGAGCAATGCAGTAATATTTTTACTCGAATATTTTCTAACGACATAATGGTTAATGGTTGATGAATACCTACAAGTTCCTGACGAATTAAAAATATATAGAAATGTTCATAACGGAGAGAAAACTATTTAAATTTACTTCGGGTCTTGGCAAAAAGAGAAGGAATAAATGAAACTCTAGAGACTTTCTTGACCTATGTTATTTAGTTGAAGTATCTTTTATCTCACTAAAGTTTAAAGTTGTTACTATAATATCGTCAAGAAAACTACTTCAGAAACCTGGAACAAGGAAGCACTCCTAAGGGTGTGAGTACACTTGCATGCATTACAAAGTGTACGCCTTAACTCTTATGACAATATGGTAAGGTTCATAATTGGGGTCGTATAGTTATATGCGAGCAACCGTGCGTAAATAACTTGCTTGTAACTCTGAGTTTAAAGTGTAAGTTTGATGGCGAATCTGGAGGTGCCTTGCACATGACTTGATTATTTATTCATGAGATTGTTGCATGTAGCAAGAAGTGAGTGGTAGTTTGGAAATGTAAGTACCTGGGTTGATTTAGTAGAAAACTGAGCAAGTAGAAGACAACATTCTACGCTATTTCCATCTTTGAGGTACATTTCTCTCTATCTAAGCATAATCTTATTATTGCACCTTGCTCGTCTGGAGCTTTTCTAACGACGCACTTGTACAAGTTATTTATGTACCTCAAGTAATGGCACCTGCCATATTACAGTGTTAAAATTCGTTGTTTTAATTCCGAAACCTTTTTAGTACGTAAAACGAATACAACCTCTTTAGCACGTTATATTCATCAAAATACGCAAAATAAAACTTAGCTGTTCCATACATTATTTCCCAGTGAATATCCTTTTTTTTACGCTTAGGCTCTAAACATAGAATAGGAACAAACCTATTTCCGCAATTTTTATCGCAGAAATACATTTACCATTTATGTGCACGAAAACCCTTGTTATTGTATTTCATATTATCTCTCAACTCTTATGACGCCCTCATAGTTGCCTTATTTTCCAACCTTTTTGCCCAAATTATACACTAGTAAGTTGTTTGTTTCACGGTCCCGTTACAATGTAATCCCTTGCGCTGGTAATAGAAGGTATTCTCTGGAACATAGACTTGTGCGAAAGTGTTCACTCAAGTGAAAAGATTGATTAAGATCATTTGGAGATACACAAGTATCTGAGTGACAACTTAATTACATAGTTCAATTGAGTCAGTGACTCCACACTTCTTATACGCGGTCTATTTTTTGTATCTACAAGTAGGTATATTATATAAAGCTGGATTACCACTCCACGAGTGACTGCCTTACTGATCAGTGGCAGATCAAAATGGGTTAAAAGTTGGCAGCGCACCTTTGACCCTACAGGTGTTGCAGGTGTCTATGGGCGCCGGCAATCGCGTGATTTGTCTTGTTGTCTGCCACCTATCACATAAAAAAAATATCAAAAAAGCTTTCAAAAGACGCGGATTTCTGGACAGAACTTAGAACAGAAGATGCATCATTGTACTTTTAATATAGTGCCTGATATGAGGTAGTATCATTATTTGCAGCAAAAAAAAATATGACAAAATAAAATGGTATTGATTTACAGTTAGTTCACATTTTGACATACTGATCTAACTCGCAAGATCTGGCTGGTGTGAAACGAAGCGTGTGAGCTATTTATTCAAAAGATACAACACAAGCAGTTACTCTTCGACCACTCAGAAGCGGCAAGGAGTGCAATAAATCACATCTGGCCCAGCAAACCCGCGCATGCTTACATTAGCTTGCAATATGTTTGAGCATATCCTTTGTTGCGAACTAGTTTAAATGAACTAAAGATAGGAGCTTCTCTAGTGTATTCCTAACCGGCAAGGGACGCAATAAATCATGGCTGGCCCACTATAATTCCCTGTATGCTTACATCAGCTCGCCTTATGTTTTGCGAGCTTATTGTAATATGCTTGGGATTTTGCAAAATTACCTACGTACGCCCTCTCTTATTGGTACGGAGATTTGGCGGCTTATTTACTTTATCTGCGGTCAGGATAGGAGAGAAAAAATACACGTGCCTTGTGCATTGCGCTCTTATAGTGAATCAACATCATTACATAAGCAAGGTTAGTATCTACTGATTAGTATACAGAACCTCCTTTTGCGCTAAAGTACCCAGCCCTGAGTTGTTGGGTAGTCTCCCAATTTTGGTATTCGACATAATCGGCTATATTGTGCAATGTTGGTATACATTTATGGTTCTCTCAAGCACTTCTTGAATGGCTGAATCCATGTTAACTAGCGGTCTGTATCCAATGATACCATTGCGCTCTTAATTAATTATATCCTTGGTCTGCCTGGCGAATTTTTCTCGGGGTTAAATCTCGATAAATTGGGACTTGGGACTGGGTCAGTCTCGCACGAAACATCTGGTTTAAGTTTCCAAAAGCTAGACGTCTACAGTTAACTTTTACATTAGATGGCGTAAATAAAGTAACTACTCTAAACCTGTCCTATGAGGCTTTTAACTTTGCTCCAAAAGTCTGGAAGTCTGGAAAAGTTACTGGCTTCGTGTTATATTGAAAAAAATATTGCACTAGCGGTCAATTCGTGTTTGTCTTGTTTGTGTGTCAATATATGTTTGAAAATGTGTTTGTCGTTCTCGAATAGAATAAAAAGCCAAATAGCATTTCGACCAATGGCAAGACTATTCCCCAAAACAATTTCTGTTTTTCACCAAACATTTATTATCTCGAAACACTTCGTTATAAAAAATAAATGACGATCAAGTGCGCTGACTGGAATTTATTTTAGAGAGGCGTGTTCCGTACAAGTCCCCTCGAACAAGAGTCAGCGGTGTTTATTGTCTTTCATTCAGCACTAAATTTACATAATTGTTTTCCTACGTTTCGTATTTTTTCATTGTTTTTCCCTCTTTGTTGTTTAGTTTTTGTAATCGAAATCTGTTTATGCCGGGAAATAGAGCTTTCGGATGTATCCTCCTCTTTTGGCCCGTGCGTTCTTGGAAAAGTTGGCATATTTATCAGGTAAGATAATAAAACCGTGGAAATATTCTTCTTATATTCTATTATATGTGTTTTTACAGATGGTTTCGTATAGCTCAAAGTTGTTTTTTTAACAATTTTAATAACAATCAATTTGAATAGATAGGGTAAACATATTTTCGATGGATTCGATTGATCGAGAACAACCCATTTGGTGTAGTTCGAGCGCTGGTTGTGACGCAAGGGTTGCCCTTGGTTAGATACTGGCACCATGTGAAATACTTAGTTGGTAAAAAGGATATTTTCCTAGGTCTCTGTGACAATGGAAAACCCTTGGTAGGGGTCCAGTACAATGTGATCTTCAATTGTTAATTTACTTACGAAGAATAGAGATCGTTCTAGAGTAGGATACTTAATAGTACCTCTTTCATTGCTTAACATTGATTTCGAACCAAAATTACCTAAGTCAAGAACGCAACTTTATCTTAGATATTTAGATTACCACGCACCGCTCGCCGTAACCTGGGATTCCAGCCATACCAACTGGAAGGGTGGCGGTCTGCCAACATCGTCCGTTGTACCTGGTATTTAGTTAGTTAAAATAAAAGCTTTTTAATATTATGTACTTTTTTCTATTTTTGTTTTCATTGTTACTGGTACAAGGGAAAACCTTAATTTAGGACCAGGACAATGTATTGTGTGATGTTGTCTCAATTTATTTATGTATCTTCAAAGTATACCTAGCACTGTTACTGTTTTTGAAACCACTTTTTTCCGCGAAGTTTTTGACGCAATCCCTTCCGTTATTCGGTATTTTTAAAAGGAATACCGAAAAATATGGAATATAAAAGTTATTTCAAATGAGAAGATTAGAATTAATGTTTGAAATCATGTAACCGAGATGTGTGTTTGTAATCATCATTGCGTATTGTGTGGGTTTTTGGTCAAAATTATATTTAAATAACATACGGTTCATTTTGCGCCTACGTAATTACAAATGTGCAGTCATTTTCAGGCCACTCTGTAATTTTGTTGTTAAGTGCGTTTTGGTGATTACACATTTGTTAATCTGTTGATGCTGCTTTGTTTTTAGGTTAAAGCTATTTAAAGTGAAAATTGCATTCAAATAAAATAAAAAAACTTACTGACTAATAGGTATATGACTATACTGTTAAAACCGGCTTACATGAATGATAAGCACCTATAAAAAATAAATACATAATTAGGTACTTGTAGATCAAAAGCTAGGAAGTAATTTTAATTTTTTTGAGCTAGTACAAAAACATTTGATTTAAATTCAATTACTTTTTAGTGACTCCTCAGACTGCGCGCTGAACTAAACGATTTCAAAGTTGTCTATCCTTAATTATTTAGTAAATCGTACCTGCAGAGATTGAACCAAGTTTTATATACTCGTGACTAATTCAATTTCATCAAACACCCGCCGACGGCTTTGAAAACCTTTCCCAAATATAAAAATTGTACGTGTTCCCTTTCTCGAGGACGCAATACCTACCTATTTCTCAATTCATGCACGCGTATGAATCGAAAGAAATAGATTCCACCTCTCCTATCCATAAAACATGACCGTTAGAGAAATTGACCCAAAATCGCTCTTTTTTCACCCTTATATGACCAACATTATTGGGTTTGCTACTGATTTGATATCATAAAAAATATCGGAAAAAACCGAATAAATCCAAAATTATCTTAATCCTGAGGAATGTGGTCATAAAGCGCCATGAATCTTTTTCATTGGCTGAATTAATAGAGCGAAATCATATCTCAATGTCTGAAATAGTTTTTGGAATACCTATTAAATCATATAAATACTAAATAATATAAAATTAGGAGATTAACAAGGCATAAATTATTTTGGATGTCTGTAGATTTTAGTAGCAACTCCACGTATATAGCGACTATTTTTTGGTTAAGTTTTGATTATTGTTTTATCCATTGGTACACGGAATGAGACAATCATTAGGTACTGCAATCGTTACAACATTTTGACAAAACAACAGTTGACATCAAACTGACGATAGTTCGTCAACATTAAACCAACTACTCGATTATCAACCGAAATTGAAAGCGCCGAAACAGGTTAACCGCTGAAGTGTAAGAAATTGTCCGGAAGACATAACAAAGCGGTCGTCTTTAAGGGCTTACCATTATTTCCCGACATTAGTAGGGAGGGCCTAAGTCGCATGTTTAGGCTCAGTATCGGCCCAAGATAAGATTAACCGCCACAAATGCTTCCGTAATCTTGTGTCTTGTTTCCTTTGTCCCTAGATATTGACCTGATTGAATTACGTACATGAAACCGGCTGCCCACTTATTCATAATCCGCTTAAGATTTTGAGGGTCAGTTGTCATATTTTATTTATGTATTCCAGGGCAATATATTCCTTGGCCTTTGACGGAGGAGCTTTTTAGGGGAACAAAGAATGAAAAGAGGATTGTAGCCGGCAGGTCCTCTGATAGATAGTATATGTAATGCGAGTATAAAGGAAAATGGAGAACTTTAATAAAGGCTGTCCGGTATTCGCTCGAGTCATGCATTAGTTGACTTCTAGTTTGCTAGCGAATATTGCCAGTTGTATTTTTCGTGGAATTTTTCAGAAAATTGCGAGACTGTTTTTGAAAAATAATACGTTAACCTACTGCGTAATTAATTATGTTTTATACACTTATCCGTACCTCTAAGCACAAAATTTATTTTGTGTCGCAGGTACATAATATTTTGTATCAACTTAATAGTTACCTTTACTTTTCTATACCTACTATACTCGTTGAAGAGATTCGAGATAACAAAAGGTAAATTGTATTAATTATAAAATTTAGATTTTCTGATTATCGCATTTATCGTTGTACAGACAAGACGGCAGACACAATAGAAAATCACACTATTTTATGCCTTTTAAAGGGACTCAAAAGCTACTGGACTGATTAGGACAATTTTTTCATCATTATAGAATGTTACAATTAATATCCTTCTATACTTATATATTTAATAAAATGAACGGATATAAACGCGATGATATTTTTAAGTTAATTCTACTTGCTGCTTGATTTTAAGCTAGACTACTTATTTATACCTAGGTTTGACCTATTTCTACGAGCAAATATCAATGTTTCATTTAGCTACGCTATCTACGAACAGTTAGTACCTAAAATAAAAATGGTGCCAACCTCTTATAAACTCAGCATAGTAACTAAATTTAAAAGAAGCAGGCGTAGGTACTGTTCATTTGTTCAAGGCCCGTGTTCCGCCAGGACGCCCCTGTCTTGCCGTGGGCCACGCATTATTCTTTCAGAAATACTCCGTCTAATTAAGGAAATTGTATTTGAGTTAAAACAAAGCCCCGGAATATCGTTATTTAGACCGCTTAGTCTTTTATCTCCGAATTTACAATGGGCAGGAAGAGTAATTGTGCGGGAATTAATATGAACTACCGCTTAAGGAGAGTTGTTTCCGAGTTGTTGTGAGTATTAGCCTCCATTGTGGCTTTTATTCGTATTTGACCTACCTACATCTTATTAGTAATTGTGTTTATTATTGTTAATATGCAAATCTTCTATCTATACTATTTATATAGAGCTAACTTCTATAGACAACGACAAGGCTTATAGGTAAACCGAAAACACGAAACGCTTGCGCGATGTAATTGGACACAGCGCCATCTATTGGTTCATTTCTGAATTACGGTCCCGAAGCGAAGTGAGGGCGGGCCACTAGTACTATTATAAAGATATAATATCTATAGACAGCGGCAAGGCTTAGGTGTATGCTACGTTTGCGCATCAGTGATCCGCATTCGGTGATTATGGTATAGGGATTTTATCTACCTCCTGCACATTCACACATTCTGCAGATTCTAGTGTCGCTCAGACCCATAGTGGCCATGTGCTTGTTAAGGCAACAATGGCCGGTTAAAGTTCTTACTAGGATGCGCATACTGTTCCTACTTAGCCGAAGGAGGTACTCTACGCTACCGTCACTAATCTGAAGCTGGCTTTCAATAGGTGCATCTATTATAGACGTGGACTAATGTGCGTATTGTGAATTAGTCCACATTGTACGTTATGGCTGCCGTAATAGACAGCGTGATCGATGCACATTGAATGGGCTCTTGACTGGTGTGACATATGACATATCACAGGTCTTGTATTTACCTACATTATACTACGTAGCAACACGATTCACACCGTTAACTGCAATAAATTTGTAAAAAACCAAATCAAAATTGTAATACGTATATTCTATATTGTAGGGTAGTCGATGCGGTCGTTAATGTTTGTATATGTAAAGTACTTACTTTTTCTGAAATTAAGATCGTAAGCCGGCAGACGTATTTTTACTTAACTCCCGTAGAATTCATGTCATGGCGTTGTAGAAACCCTGAATATCATAAAATCAACATCACCTTGTTCTGGTTCCAAAGTAAGGCTAAGAAGTGAGCCTAAATGATATCGACTTTTCATACAAAGTCGGTCACGTAACTTGGTCATTTTACATGGGCAGTCGAAAACAATTTCGATGTAAATGTTCACAGGTACATCCTAATACCTAAAGCGCCTTCTCACGTAATAGGAGGTGTCTTCAACTACTCCTAATGTTAATTGTAGTAGTTACGTAATGTATGTGAATGCACGGCGTAATAGACAGCTTGATCGATGCGCTAGGGCTCTTGACTGACTCGCTCTGTCATAGGCCTACGGTGTTTACATTATCAAGTAGGAATCAATACGCTTCAAATATTTATGCATGTGCTTGAGCTTTTCATATGATAGGTGCGTTTCACGAGCTCGTGCGATGCACAATACGTATGCAGAGAGGTAACAGTCAAGGGATTTTTGAAGGAAACATCTTTGTGTTTTTTTTTTCAATGCCCGGTTTTCAATTGCTAATGGCTTGTGTGGACCTTATGTATACTCAAATACAAATCGGCTTCAACAAAAGCTTCACATGTATCATGAAATGCGAGGGCTGTAACCAAAGACTACTTGAGTAAACCGCGTTAATGGTTCGCATTTTGGATTTCCCTATAAGCGTTAGCGTAGTCTATAGTGTTACACTCTTAATAATAGTACAGAGAATTAATATACATTCATTAGACTATATCTCGGGACATTAAACCTAATACCTATATTAAAATGAAGTTTTGTTGGTGCACAGTGTATTTTTAGAGGTGCTTATTCACTAGATAATAACGAGATTTCAACCCATTCCTGTACTCCCGAAATAACAAGGAGAATTGTTTCATTATTATTTCTAGATCTTAGTACGATTACCTTACGTGTTAGTCCAACTAATCTAAATATTACAATCAACGGTAGATTACTCATTTGACAATCCTAAGCGTTTTTAAACTGAATAAAGTTTCTTTAAATTTGATTCACAAAACTGTTCCATCCTGAAATCCTTTGGAATTTTTTAGCTAAAATACTTTATTTTGTCACTAATTCTTTAGTACTTAAACCTTTTGTTGAACATTCGTTTCTTTTTCAAGAGAACCAAAGATCAAACAATTAGCATTTTGATTGCTTACATGATTAATCAATGCTCTTGGCATTAAGTTCGCCTATTGTACGAAGTTTTGTGCAATAAAGACTGAAATAAATGATTAAGCTAGAAATAAAAACATGTAACTATAGTTTATTCATATCGTGTGGAACATTAAACAGTTTCAAATTGTCTAATAGGGAAGTTATCGGTATTACTTTGATGTGTGGCTGTACCTAAATATATATAAAGTCTTTGGGCTGTACATACAAAGAGGGATCCAATTGTAAACGACGTGATATGATAATTCTAAGTGCCTATCGTGGTGGTCATGTTATATATTTATTTAGGCCGCATTCTCAGAGCGGTGGAACTATAACCCATTTTGTATTCAGCTTAAAGTGTGAATGATAATGCTGAAAAGGGGAAGATTAAAAATCAGCATAAACTAAAAAGGGCATATAAATAACATGTTAGCCAGGGCCGTAATGTTATGTTGCTGGATCAGCGGCGCGGAGGGCTCGATGGGCCAACGTAATCGATTCAGCTGCTATTAAGGGCTTAACCTCCGCAAACTTTGCAGGGCTGTTAACGCCAGTTCCGGTCCGCTTACATGACAATATTGAGGTAAACTTACCCTATAAATTAGGGTGCCGCGTCCATAATCCGCTGACACTAAAATTTATTCCCATTGGTGTTTATTTATTCATGCAAACCCTTGTGTGGTTATCCGCAACTTTTGTGTATTTGGGGAATGAGGTAATTCTCGTCCCTTAAATACACAATAATGTGGTATAATTGGAATGTTCCTGCGAAATTATGGTAGTTTGCTACATTGTAACGTCAAGGTTAATGACAAAGGAGTTGTCCCAGAATGTATGGAGTCTCGGCGTGGTATATGTACCCTATACCAAAATATAGAGAATTGTATGAGGAATAGTTTTTTATTATCCAATTTTTTTATTGTAGCGTTGATTTTTGGAAGGAATAATTTATTTGAACAAAGGATTGCAACACAACAAAATGGTTGTCAATGATGGTTACCTATTGATTGACATTACGAATTCGATGACGTTTGACATTTGTCTGTCTGTCTGGCGTTTGACGGAACAAACCACAGACTAAGAAATAAAAACTATCAAAAAACCAAACCCTCGAACGCCACATTGACAGACATTGACATTGACAGTTGTTTTTTTTTTGTCTCTGTTCCCCGTCGTCTCACGCATCTTGTCTTTGGTAAAGGTTGAAAAATGGTCATCTATTTTATTTTATAACCAGAAAACTGTGCATTATATGGAATTCATTGTATTTTTCTCTTAATAAGCATTTTTTTCTCCGTTTTTTCATGTAGCGTACATAGACCCAACCTATAATGGGACAACTCCTTTTCGTATAATAAGCTTAAGCATTTGTGCTATGGATATTATCAGAATTAACGAAGGAGGCCTCAGAATCATCAAAACCATTATATCGCGCAGTAAAAATCTTCATATTAAATTACTTAAGCTTTGTAACATTATAAAAATAAATAATTTACTTTATTAGAAGTGACTTTGTACCTCATCAGCAAAAACAACTTTTCCATTTCAGTGGAATACTATAAAATCATCATAAATATAATAACTATAAATAAAATATCATACTGATTACTATTTGATCCTAAAATTTGCACCTACTCTAACGAATTTCTTAAAATACCTAGGTATTTGAATAGTTGTTGTTGTATCGCACAACTTTCGATAATGTACTTACCTATATCTGTTAATCTATCGCAAATAGAGAGACCTCTTTACCAGATTTCGAAGTTTAATTAGTTTTGGCTTTCACTAACAAGAAGCCACAATCAGTATGCGTGCCATGTCGGTCCTCCTAACAAGGTGTCAGAACTAACTGATTGCCTTCTCACCTGTTTTAGTTTATACACACGTGATTTTCAAACTACTTACTGGGATTGAAGCCCTCGCTAGCGGGTAGAAGAGTGAATTAATGGTTGATGCGTTTATTCTCTCACACAAAATAAGTTATATTGCTTATCTACATGTATACTCTTAAATCGTTAATACCATTTATTGGAAAAAATAATAAGGAAACACAAGAAACTAATAACTGGAATCTAAAACTAAATAAACTACCAAAAAAAAAATCTATACTTCCTTATAATTTATGATTGTTGTACGAGTATAGCCGGTAGCTGACTATCAGCTGGATCATCTCTCAGCACACTTTGACTCGAGTCAATTTAGGAAAATTCGTTTCCTAAATGGTTCCCAAATCGACCCGGTAGGTAGGTAGGTACCTCGTACGCTTCAAACAAAAACATTTTTTCTAACAAAACATACATTATCTTTGATGCTTCATTTGTGAAATGGTAGCGTAATTTTTCGCACTGCCATCATAGATTTAACACTGTTGGCCGTAGTCCTTGATTTAAATTGAATTGTAGCTTTCCCCTCGATTGATTTGGGAGCCGGCGGATTCTCTAAATTTGTGCGAGTTGAGAATTTTGCTAGCGCTGCTGTTTCATTTTTGTAGAACTAGCAATTGCTTTTTGATTTTGAACACGCAGCAGTTTGGAATTTCACTTTGAGTCGGTGAGTTTCCATCTAATTTTAACAGAATAGTACAAAAGTCAGGTATGAAAAAATATAGTTTGTAGATTTAAATAAATGTGCTTAGTTATAAAGTGTTTGTTTATATTTTGTTTTTTATTAGACTAATAGGCCAACGCTTGACTACAATCGCACCTGATGGAAAGTGACGATGAGGTTTAGGATGACACGCGTTTGCCTAGAAGATGCCTGTTGTTCACTCTTGCCTTAAAGATGTCCAGATAATTATTATTAAACAAGTCAAATAGGTTTGCCAAGCAATGACCTTTAAACTATGGAGCAAATGTTTTTTTTTATTTCCATCCCCTAGTAAAGTGATGAGATATTTTTGAAATTGCGCCAAATCTAGTAACGCTATTTAATTTTATTCAGACTCAGTCTAAATCGACCCCGCCCCAATCTCTGCTTCAGTGTTGGGCCTTGGTACACATACAAGTCGAGTCGCTGACTATATTAAGGTTGTGGTTTTGTCACTTGCATAGCTAGAAGTTGTGCTTTGAAGTAGTAAAATACAAGAAGGAAGCTCCCTCGTAATTGCGCCGATTCAAAGTGAAATTAAACGCTGTAATGTTCCCTTTGTTCAGTTTATTAGCTCTCCCAGTTATTATTTTACTTTCACTATTTCTGCTGTTTTTATACGTATCTGTAACGTGAATTTAAAAGAAAACTGCTATTGAAATTGAGTCAACTGAGTTAGTAAGTATCACATTCGGCATATTTTAGTATTCAGAGAATCACAAGCATGTTAAAACCAAAGTACCTAGTTCACATCACGTCTTAGTCGGATTTTATCATTCAATCAATCATAGGCCATTGCATCTTTAATAGATGATTTAAGCAGCATCACGCGGTGTGGCTTTACAGCAGCGCTCGTGGCTGTAAAGTCCTATGCGGGAGTAAACCACTCGTCCGCATTTGCAGCAGGTGAACCGAGCGCTGCTGCGGGTGGGGTTGTAGGCACGGCGCTTAGCACGCTTGGCCGCGAGTTGGTTTAACCAGGCTTCAATCGTGCTTTCCTATGCCCTCCGACACTGTTCTCCTCCAGGACAGGCGTTCAGCAGCGAGTTCCTCCCACTCTGCCAAAGGGATGTCAAAAGCGTGCATATCGCGCTTGACGCAATCTTTCCATCGGAGCAACGGTCTTCCGACGGGTCTTTTGGCGTTAGCTATCTCCCCGATAAGCAGACGCCTTGGCAGACGAGCGTGATCCATACGGTGCACATGCCCCAACCATCGCAGCCTCCTCTGTTTAACCAGTGCGGTAATGCTGGGTAGCTGTGCCGTATGCAATACGGTCTCGTTTGTGACGTGGTCTCTCCAAGATATGCCTAAAATACTCCGAAGACAGCGCATGTGAAAGCTATTTAGTCGACGCTCCTGCTTTGTATACGACGTCCAGGTTTCCGATCCGTACAAGAGGGTGCTTAAGACGCAGGCTCGATAAACAAGCATCTTTGTTCGAACCGTCAGGTGTTTATTGGACCATACTCTTGGACCGAGCTTCCCAAACGTCGTAGCCGCCTTGCCGATGCGCTTACCAATTTCCACATCTAGTGAAAGATTATTCGACACATGCGACCCCAAGTAACAGAACTTGCCGACCACTTCTAGCATCACTCCATCCAGCGTAATTGCTGGAATGGCTGTGTACCCCTGAGCTAGAACTACTGTCTTCTTAGTATTAATAGACATGCAGAAGAGTTTGCACGCTGCTGAAAACCTATCCAAGAGGTTCTGGAGGTCGGCCTCGGTATGTGCCAGAAAGGCTGCATCATCGGCAAACAGAAGGCTATCCAGTACAAACTCCTCGCGAAAACGCTTGGATTTTAATAGGGACGGATTGTATAATTTCCCGTCAGCCCTTGTATGCAGATGGACACCCTGGACAGATTCGCCAAATGCAACCTTCAAAAGTAGCGAAAAGAATATGCCAAACAGGGTAGGCGCTAAAACACAACCTTGGCGAACACCTCTTTTGATGTCGAAGGGATCCGATGATTTACTGTCGTGGACGACAGTTCCCTGCGATTGACTTATCTATCGGATTTATCATTGTCATTATCATGTGTGGACGTGTTTAAATGAAAATCTAAATTTTGGTAGGATCAACTAATGGCAGACACCTTCGCTTCGATCAACAATATAGAATCAGATAGCGAGTCACGTACTAAACCCTGCCCAGGGCAGACAATTTCACGCCCACTTTTGAAGCTTTAACCGGACATGTATTTATGTACCTATCTATGATATTGTTGATCGAAAGCGGGTACCGCTTAAATTGAAAACCGCCCGTCCTCGTTATTTTTAATTACTAAAGCGGGTCAATTTTAATAATTTCTTTATTTCCCCACTCCATCGATTTCTCAATATCAATAGACACACCAATGTGAATGAAAGCTTACAAAGTGTTGAGTCAGAGCAGAATCACAATTCCTATAACGATTTTACCTCCCACCTGCTCCTTACAAGGTCATGCAAATTAACGAACGCTATTTCCTTTTCAGGTACGTTCACTTCTTTGGAGGAAAAGTAAAAGTAAGTTGTAAAACGGTTTCATTCACCTGAGGCAATTTAGCTAACAATAAAGGTAGCTTGAACATAAACATTTTTAACGCCTCAAGAATTTTGTTGCATGCATTATTGAGCAATTTGCATTTGCCGTTAAAAGTTTGAAAGAATAATTTTCAAGTGCGCAGTTTTCGCATTAATAAAACATGTTATTCACGGTTGTTTTACGGTAATTACACTTGACATGAAGGAAATGGCTCTTTTCCGCCTAATTTAAATTTTTACGATTTAGATTCTTATTATTACTTTATCAAAATCTAGTAAAAAAGATGCCAAAATACCAATGCGACATAGGTTGGCAATCCTAGCGGTGTTAAAGGCAGGCCGACCCAAAATAAACAGGATTACCGCCGGAATTCTAAGGAGGCTACTCAATATACTACACCTCAAAACTCGACTTTACTCCACGAGATTTGGTCCCAAAAATTCCTCTTCTCTTGATTAATATCTGAAGAGATTTTTACTCCTCTACTTACAATAAAACTATGAACTAAGATAACCACAAAGACACATGTACGCGCACACATACCTACACAACTATGTAGCACCAAGATGATTTCCACAAGATGCTGTAACTACCTAATATTTATATCTATTTATTTATTTATTCAAGGAAAACAAAACAGATTACAGTCATTTGATTATACATAGTTATTATACTCAATTTATATAAATAATATTTTACGTTAATCTGTTTTTTTATCACCAACCTTGATAATGTTTAAATCGTGATTAGCAAAATCCCCATTATTATACTGCCGCCGTGATTTAAATAGAGGTCATTTTACTGTAACTGTAATGGCCTCTAGCTACCCTTAAAGTATAATAGTTCCCATTTAATAACTTTTCCGGCAACACCCGTCACGAAACTGATTTCTTGCCTTATTTGTGACACTAATTAAATTTGTATTGAAAACTACTTACCGAAACTTTTGACGAAACAGTAAGTTAGACCAAGTTGGGGCGTAACATTTTGTTTGTACCGAGAAACGCGAGTCAGCTAGACGCCCTCCGTTGTAATTATATTTGAGCTGAGCTTTATTAACAACGGAACATCAAATTTGACAGTGGAATACCAAGTGTTGTTTAAAGACAAATGGAGGAGAAACCGAAAACTGCGGAGGTTAAGGTACATTGCAGATTGAGCGTTTAGTGGCTGCCAAGTGCCAATACACGCGACTAAAGAGCTGCGTAAGACTTCTACATTCTGGAGGCCAATTCTCGGTTTTCTCCTTCTAAGTCGAGTCGACTTCATGGAACGCATAGACCAATAGGAGAACAAGATAGGGAATGTCGACTGTAATCTGTGTTTTCCTATTGGTTGTGCGTTCCATGAAGACGACTCGACATAGAAGGCGAAAACCGAATTGGCTTGGCCTCCTGTTCTGTATAGCATATTGGCGCGAACTGAGCGTTCGGTCAGCCGTGTTTTAGCCACAAACTTAGGAGTCGTCTTGCTATAAAGTGGTTGTATTTTTCGCTTGCATTGCGCGCTCTCTTTTCCACAAAGAGGTTGGCTTCTCCTTGCCCCGTAATAAATTCAATCAATATAAGTTAACGACATCTAATGTAACTTTTACACGTAATGGACCTTTTGTGGCGTCCAGCAGTGGTTTAGTTTGCATTCCGAATAATATAATACTCTAGATACCTACACACTTATATACTGAAAGCGTGTGAAAAAGTTATCTCAACAGCGCTGTCATTAGTTTTACAGCTATATGAAATAAAAATACATGAATTTCCAATATGCCGTCGAAGTTGAAATCCACATTTAGTATTTTATTTTCGATCCTAATCCATAGTAGGCTTATTTATTGGTTTAGAATTTAAAAAATGCGCAAGATTTAGTCTATTTCCAGTTGCCCCCTCAAGGATTGCCACCGGTGGCAAATAGGAATGAAAAATCCCTTGAGAGATTTGCAAATGGAGCCTTCACTGGCGGCGACACTTTTCACGCGTTAACGAGGGTTTTTAGAATCGAATATTTAAATACATAATAATTATAAAATTTAATTTAAACGCTCGCTCCAATAACGACCTATTACTTAATTGTCATTTCAAAGTTGCCTCCGTTAATTCCGTTCCAAACACGTCATTATAACTTTTTCCAATTCCCAGCAAAAAGATTTATCGCTCAAATAAATTCGGATACCAACGCAAGAGTTAATTAAAACACTAAACGAATCTTGTCCAGCGTAATCCCTCGCAAGCTAAGCCACGGAGAGAAATGGTATGAGCATAGTATATATAGAGACAGTAACATACAAGGCGTTTCGACGTCCACCACTCCGTTAACTTGTGAACTTAAGATTCTCAAATTGTTCTCGAGACGCGCTGATCGACTTGTCTTCTCGTCCCTATCGCTAGCAATTTTTATACTTAATGTATTACAAGACAGTGGCATAGCGTGGATAACTATCGCCTGGGGCGGAAGGCTATTTCACTACCCTCGGGACGGAAAACTACATATTTCACCGCTCTCGTGGCATAGTGATATCTGCTCTGGAAACACAAGGTTAAGTGACGTGATCTTCACCATTTCAGACAATAAACGCTCCCTGACATAGGCCTTCTTCCAATGTTCTCCACAAAGATTGGTCCTGTGCCGCCCGCATCCAAGGAATTCTCGCAAACCTTATCAGATCGCTGGTCTACCCTCCGTTGGTCCTTGTACATAAGTAATGAAAAATTCAATTCTCTTTTTAATAGGTCGATTTATATGTTTTTTGTTTATTTTTGCCGAACTCAAAAAGTGCCGCCCGGGGCGGACTCGATCGCCCCGTCCCTGCTACGCTGCGCCACTGATACAAAGTTCATTTTCAACGGCACAGGTTTGTGGAATTTAAATCCTACCGGATGACGGTCCTGTAATCTAAACTATGGCCGGGTGTGGGACAGGGAAGAGGCTTTCACATAATCCTGATGAATTTAGTGTTAAACCTTGAAGTACGGAAACTAATACCATAGTGTTGATATAGCCAGTTGGCTTAATGTAAGCAAACGTTACTATATAGGGTCATCGCGAAGGTAGAAATGGGAGCGAAAAACTACATATGCCGATCCAGGAGTTTGCCATACCTATCTACTTAATGGGCGATGCCAGAATATTGGAAGCATTTTTTTTTTCTATAATGTGTATGTAAAAAAATAAAATTATAAAGTAATTCGACAATTTTATTTTTGCCCCATTATTTTAATAGGTAGTTACTCTTATTTTTGAGTTTATCCAGCTGTCTTTTAACTTATAAGTACTATATATACCGAAAGATGTATAGGTATACCTAGCCCAAACGACGGCTGCGGTTGGGGTCTTGGGTTCGATTCCCCGACCAAAAATTTGTTCTTGAGTAGAAACTCTCAGTGTATCAGCTAGAAGTCTGAAAGGCGGTCTTGTACTCCCGTGTTTCTGAAAGCACATTAATCAGTTGGTCCGGCACCCAATCGCTCTTCGTTCGTATCACACTGGTGTCCCATCGAAGAGAGTAGGTACGCGAATAAAAGTGCACCTGTGTTTGCACACACATTTGAGCACTATAAATATCGTGCGTACTTGACTGATCATTAAGATCGGACTTTTGTTTTTTTATGTGATAGGTGGCAGACGAGAAGACGAATCACCACCACCAGAACACGTTTGTTTTACTCATTTTACGTGGCAGAGATGCAAGTCGGTGTGCAAATAAGTTGCGCGCGCGCTAGCAAAGTGATCAACATACTTTAAAAAATTGGCTTGATGTCACATTTAGTAATTAATGACCCTGTTGTTTAGATCTTTGGTGTGTGAGACACCAAAGGTCTAAACATTTTAGATTTAAAACCATTCTAATCTGTTAAATAACACACAACATTGCTTTCCTATTATTTAATTGCGCATAAAATTAGAAGCAGTTAACTTGAAATACAGCCGCGAATAGGTGATAAAATAAAGTAGATACAGCCTGTAGAGCGCCCCTCTGCGCTTGTTTTACGGCTAAAAAGCCCAACACATTGGAGCCGAGGTTGCCACCGTTAACGAACAGTGTTGCCAACGCGGTATCACGAATTGGTGTTGGGTGCCATGTAAAAAGGAGCCAGGCATATTTTTAAGAATATTAAAAAATATGCATTGGCCATTAAAAAAATACAGAGCAAAACAAAAATAGCCCCTGTATAAAAATCACATCGAGAAAACCAGTCTAGTGTGACTCGGAATCTACGATAGTATAACAAGTACTACTTATAAGAAAGTTGTTAGGAATAGCCCTTAAAAAAATCTCAATCTTATTATTATATTTGGAGGTTACACAACTGACCAGCTCCAGAAATTTTCAAGCGTCTATCAGTTTCCGTTATTAATATCGAGAAAAAAAATGGTTTTGGAGATGGACAGATATTGATGTTTCAGTAATAGTACCCTTTGGCCATGAACCCTAAAATCAATCCTCACTCTGGCCATAAATAATATAAAATTTATAAGGAAACATAAATGATAATTTGCTACAGTTACTTCATGATGTTAAAATAGTGTAAAAAGATGTAGTAAATGCTATAAAATGTAAAATTTAATTTTGACTTACAAAAATAGTGCTAGATTTAGAACCAAAAGTGCTAAGTCGGCAGCACTGTTTAAGAGGGGAGACACCATGGCTGAATCTACGGTGCCATCGGCGTCATTACGGCCGAGGCTTACTTACTCCTAATTTCGTTAATTAAGAATTCCAGTAACATTGATGAGTTTTCTCCGTAGTCTGCCGGAATACTTGTTAATTATTAATTTCCTAAAGTTGATAATCGCCTCCTAAATTACTCGTAACTTGGTTTACAATATTTTTATTTATCCAACTCCTTCCAGCCCCAGCTCCAGTTTTGATAGAAAATTATTTTCTTTACTTTTTTTTAAGTAAACAATGCATTAAAAAGTCCTATATCTGTTTTCGGGTGAGACTCCATAATTGGCAATTAGCGTATGTGCTCGTTAACTCAGTGGCGACAGTTTGACGTGGTTTGACTCTTCATAAAGTGCACATTTTGAAACCAAGGATAAGCTAAGCTTCATTATATAAACTGAAAAAAAATTTACACATTTTTTTATACAATTAAATTATGCTAGGATCAAATTGAGAGTACTTTGTCTGCAAATTTTATTTTATTGTGAAGTACCTACGAAGTACAATGTTTATACCGATTTGTTAATTTCCCGTTGACAAAAAGATTTCCATGTCTTTTAAATGTGCACCATAGGAATACTTACATTATATTTAGAGCATTTCTCTGGCTTTGCAAAAAGTATATCTGGATAATCCCACCAGAAGCGAAGAATTGATTAAGAGCATTATTTACTACTTATGTATATCAGATTGTCTCGTTTAAAAGCAGAATACTGTAAATAACTGCTGCTGCTCTATATTTATATAAGTCTACAAGTTAGATAATAATTTTAATACTTACATGAAAATAAGTAAACTGGTATACCTTCTATTTCATAAGAAACCTTCCTTCCTAGTAACATCTCATATCGATTGTAAAGTAATAAAGAATGTGTCCGCCATCGCGGAATGAGGTCGACTAATCTATCCGCTTCAGAAGCGAAGTGTCTTGTCTTATTCATGAGCTCGATAGCAACAAGAGTCCGTTTTGAAGTGCAAATTTAAGTGTTCCAGACATTTCCCCAGTAATTTATCCCGGCAATTTTCTCACCTCTTTTGAGCCACTTAAGCCTGAGTCTCACGTACATTAAGAGTTGAGGCATAACTTCAACAGCCGTGACGGTCACGGTTTGCTGGCGTATTATCCCGCCTAAGGGAGGCCCCAGATTTGTTATGCCCACTTTTGCCACTGGGAAATTGGCCACGTACAAATAAACACAGATAACTACGTTTGCCTATGCCCTTTTCGGGCGTGGATAAAGTTAAGTAAAAGCAAACACTGTAACTGTTCACTTGTTGGACTCCGAGTTTTATACATTTCGTGTTATGGCTTCAATGTTAGCAAGCTCAATTCGAAGTTATTATTACAGCCAAAAAGTAGTGCCCTTTCAAAATTTTCCTTTGAGCAAATAAATTTAACAAACAAAGCTATCTGGAAACAATGTTACTAGTCCCTAACATTAAGCATAAACTATGTAGTTAATTTAAAATAGTAAAATGAGTTATTTAATAAAACATGAGAGTAATAAAAAAAAATCTACTAATGGCATCATATAGCCGGACAGCGTAACTGTTTCTGTGAAAACTAACATTAATAATTATGAACAAATGGATTCCATTGTCAAATAGATTCCTATTTCATTTTAAAATCTGTATGGGCATCATCTGCGCAGGTCAAAATCGTTAAGGCTCCACATAAAAGCGCCGTATGCATCAACAATTAAAAATTGTATCTGATTCAGGCACAAATGTAACACTCCCCCACTTCCACGAGCTATTTCCGAACACAACGTAGGGGTTGTTCTGTCTCCCAGAGTGACGCAGCGTTCGCTTTGATGTGGTGGATTTACTGCAGGCTTTTACCGATACTCACTTACATGGGTGAATACGTATCTGTAACCAAATCGCAAACAAATGCGTTGTTTAAATTGATGTAGCGTGTAACTTTGTAAACGGCCGCCTCGAGAGCGAGATAGGGTGATCCAATTGACGCTAGGACGCTTGTATCGATTTTCAAAAGTCCATAAACTTGTGTTTTGTTAGTTTTAGGAATGGAAACGGATACCAGGATAGCAAGCAATAATTGAGAAGCCACCACACTGTATCTTTGTATCACAGACATTATAAATAAACATGATACCGTAAAAGCACAGCGATATGACAATTAATATACATGTAAAGATTTATATTTTCTTTAACTAAGTATTTAACGACTAAAGAGTAAAGGCCAAGGGGGCAATTCACATTAAAGTCAAATTAGAGATTTGTATGGACGAATGTATGAAATCTCTAAATTCGACGTCAGTGTCGAGTACTCAAAAATCGCCGCCATTCTCATGCACTCAAAATTGAAGTCGAATTTAGAGATTTTATACATTCGTCCATACAAAATCCGATTCGACTTCAGTGTCGACTGCACGAGAATTGGTTCCCAGGGCTTCAGTTAGGCCATTTACTTAATTATGGCGCAGGAAAAATAATCTCAATGAGGTTCAAGACCAGTTCAAGTATCAAACTGTTTGTTAGCGAGTTGTTACCGTTTCTTTTCGTCGCTTGTTGTAGTGGTACTCTATTAGCGGCCCCTTGTGAGTACACGACACGAAGGGGGGAGGGGGAGAGGGGGGTAGTCACCCGCTATCTTTACGAGTCTTTCGCGCTAACAAGCACTGACCTGTTCCTATTTATTTGTTTACCTCCTAACTTTCAGCTGGTACTTAATTACATAACACAATGAGAACCTCCTTTTTTGAAGTCGGTTAAAAAGAACTCTAGGGGGAAATTATCTAGTGCCCAAGTTCAGTTAAATGATTTGCTTGTACTTAATTGAAAATCGAAACCGATGTGTGTGTATATGAGATTTTTATTATGTGACAGGTGGCAGACGAGCAGACGGATCACCCAGTGGCAAGCGATTTCCATTTCATTGTTTCCACCTATTAGATTTGAAAAACATCTAATTTAGTTAATCTTTGAAATTAATTTCATTTTAGAATATGTGTTCTAAGACGTCATTATAAACACTTTTCATTTGACAGGAACACGTACCTATTTATAAGTATGGCTATAAAACAGACTTAATAAGAAATTGCGAAAGTCTTGGTACGTGGATTACACGACAGCATGACTTTTAATTGTAATTTAATTTAATGCATATTGAATTTGTATTCTGTAGTTATGCCTAAATAAATCAATTGTATGATAGACTTGGGTTGATGTCAGAATGATGATAGCAACTATAATAAAGATACTAGTGGCCCGTTTTAACTTCGCTTCGAACAGTAGTTCCAAACCGAAACCGATAGATGGCGCTGGGCGTCGATTACATCACGCTAGTGTTTCGTATTTTCTGTTTACCTACATGCCTTGTCGTTGTCCATATAAGTTAGCTCTTTATAAATAGTATAGATATAGATAGAAGAGAGAAGATATAGCAGAAGAAGATATAGATAAATAAAGGTTTAGTTAGTTAAAGCGAGTCCCGGCACCTGCAGTAGTTTCTGTCAGCCTCGCACCCATCATTCGGCGACTTTACGAGAGTTTGGCGGCAGCCGCTAACAAGCATCGCCGGGTTAAATATTTATACTCAAAGTTCCACGACCTACTTTTTGAAAACCCTTCCTTGTATCATACATATGTGTGGATGTGAATTCTGTGGTGACGTCATAGCACGCGGTTTTTTATGTGCACCTAATAACGATCTATGATGAGCCTATTTTATAGATTGTTTAACTTTTTCATTCATTATCGTCATACATTTTTGCTTCCAGTTTTAAATCACCGTTAACAGCCCCTATTTTCAAAGTTGAATATAAAACTGTAGCTGTAAAATTTTCAACCGTCTTATTAGTTAAACAACATGCCCGAAAAGTTAGACGGCTAAAAAGCCCTGTTTCATTAATCGCTCCATAATCAACTAAAACTTTAAACAAGAGTTCCAAACATTTCGATAACTATTGCCTTGCACATAATACCCAAATACTTCGCATGTTGGGATTCGTGAATTTTCCGCAATTTTGCCAAATGTCCGCTCAGCACATTCCGAACAAGCGTGGACGGCGGAGGAATGCTGCGTCGAGTTAACGGCACAACTTTGACTTCAATCTACCTAACTTCTTATACACTTCCACATAAGTCTCAGACGTACATTGTTAGATATACTACGTTGGAAATTTCATAGGGCAATGACTTTTTTCGTAGGGCGCTAGTGTGTGATCTCTAGATCGGTAGGACACCTGGCAAGGCGCAAAGATGGTATGTGGACTATATAGCTTACCGAATGGCAGCCAAGATTGGGACGACGTCCTGTGGGTATACCACCTGCCTGTTGGTCCGATGATATTGTAGGTAATGGTAGCGGGGAAATAATGGATGAGGTTAACAGTGGACCGTAGGGAGGCGAGATAGAGAAGAGGCCTACACTCATAGCAGTGGGTGGATGTGGGATATGATGATGATGAATGACTTGAGGAATGTGTATTGCTTTTGGCTATCTTTATACAAGGCAGAGTTATTTCCCACTCTATTGGTTAACTAAAGCATTAAAGATAGGTACTTTCCTTTAATGCTCATAGTCTTAGAACGTCTTGTATATTTATGTGGTTTGAAGTTTTGACCTAATATATCGCACTCTTAATAAGATAATGACTCAATTCAAAATTGCTAAGTTTTGGTAAATGGCAAAAAACGATTTGTATTTTTAGAGCATAAACATTAAATTGCTATAAAATTTGAACTAAGATGAGTAAGAAGAAAGTAAAATTACGGTTTTAAGCCTGTGAATATATTCTTTTAGATTTAACAAAAAAAATAATTAATTTTATATACATAATAATAAAAAAACATTTTTGAAAAATATATTTCGAGATGCGTCATTGTTTTATGAAATCCAACCAGTAAATTTATGACGAAATTAAAAATGGGTCAATATTTACTGAAACATTGACAAAATATTCTGACCATCTTTTACTTAGGTCACTGTTTTATTAAGTTTTTAATACAAATATAAGACTCAATTCGGAAATAAGTGTAGGTACTTTTAACTTAATTAGAAAAACAACAGTTTTGTTTAAAATGTTTTATTAGAAAACGTTCACGTAAAAAAGGAAAGTACAAATTAGCATAGGTGTTGATTCAACTAATAGTTATAATGTTAAATTTACTCTCAATAAGTTGTATCTTTTAAGCGTCTTGAACTAAGTATTTATTTCTTAAAATGTAGCTCTAAAATGTATTAAAATCTAAAATAAATCTTATAAAAACGCACTAAGTGCAACAACAATATTTTTTTATGATATAGGTGGCATACGAGCCGATGGATCACCTGATGGTAAGCGATGCAACACCAGTGGTGTCACAAGTGCGCTGCTAATTGTCCTAACTTATTAATATTATTCTAAGGTAAACGCAGGTATTACCGCGGTAATTAAAAATCTGCAGGTATTACCGAGGTACGTATTATAATTGTCATTTTAAGCAATTACATGAATGGTTTATTCGTACATTATTTTTTTATGAAACACAAATTTATGTCCGTTTGAAATAGACCCACGGCGCACTATGCACAACAACGCATAAAAACAAATAACGATTAGTTCGCCTTCAAGCGGCGCCGGAGGACGACTTGCCTATAAACGCAAGTTGCCAAATGTAAGTAGGCTCAATATTTTGCTAAGGTTAGTGTGGCGTTAACAAACCCTTTAAACATATTCTAAGTAGGTCACAAGGTTTATTATAGTTTTAGCCATGATTGTTACTATCTAATTTTCGTTTATTTTGCACATTTTTCGACAATTAACAAAAATTAAATATCGCGGTGATAGCTTCACAATTTTCGTCTTGAATGTATTGAGCGCGGTATACTCGGTAATGGCATAAATCAGTACCAATCGTTTTATTATCTTTTAAGAAAATTGTATACGACAATAACCCAAATGATTTTGTGATTCGTCAGGTCTTTAAGTACTTATAGTAAAAATCTATTTCCGCGGTATGAAAATTGCACTACAATTCTTATTTTTTTGTTCTTAATTGACTCGTAAAAAATAAATTTGTATGAGAGCACTAAATTGATTAGGACTTGAAACCTTGCTTGAGTCTATATTTTAAACCCAAGTATTTAATTCAAGTATCACGAAGATATTTAGGTAACTTTATTGGTCCTCGGTTAAACTTTTGTTTTGATTAAAATTAATAAAATGTAATCCCTCGGTAATAGATCATTTATACTATCGCAGATGAAGCTATCACCGATGGTAAAAACAATTGAATACTCGGTAATAACTTGTTTATGCAGCTATTACCGAGTGTTATTACTCGGTATTAACTTCACCATAGAAATCTAATACCGAGTGATAATTACATTTATTTTTGAGTTTAGGGTTCCCTAGAAAAAAATACCTATTTGAAATTCTATCTTACATATTATTATCTTTCTAACTCATTATCAGTAGCTTCAAGTCTATTTATTTATATTTTTTATCCCCATAGATTAGAAACACTTCCCCTTAAGATTTTCATCAAATACCTATCTCCTAAAAATAAGTCAAAAGGATGTCTCGATTTTTAACAGAATTCGAAAAAGGAGGAGGTTCTATGTTTCACCGTATGTTTGTTTTTTTTTATTTTTTTTTTATGTATGTCCGTCGATATCTCCGTTAATTATGGACCAATTTTCAAAATTCTTTTTGAATTCGAAAGAGTATACTCCCGAGGTGGTCCCATTGTCCATGTCACCAAGTTGGAATCTGATGATGGGATGGGACCTGTTTATTAATATAAATATCTACCTACTTGAAATATTAATTCTACGTGTTATGTACCTACTGATCTGTTTGAAGTCGGTGTCAAGCCGAGAATTTACAAGAACTGTTTCCATACTATCATACCTACCCATTTGGGCTTGGCGCCGATTTCAAGCAGATCAGTAGGTACATAACACGTAGAATTAATATTTCAAGTAGACATTTATATTAATAAACAGGTTTAGATTATGAATGCATAAATGTGTAAGATTCTTTTTATTGTGAAATAACTTTTTAGCGCTTTTTTATTTTTTGATTGAGGTTTTTTTATGACAGTTTTCACAGTAGATAACCTATTTTCATTTTAATTTTAATCTTTTCAGCAAAAGTTTGTTTTTTAATAATTAAATATTTTGTACGGAACCAAAGTGCTTATAATTTTTCTACCCTCGGTAATAGAATCACGATTCGCGGTATTAGCTGCAATCGTTTTGGTGCACCTCGGTAATAGCTTCATTCGGATTTATATATTAGATATTTTTTTTCTCTTAATATTTACCCGAAACCTACGTACTTATAAATAGATTGCTAAAATACATAACTCAAAGTATCGGAAAATAATATCTTGTAACTCTTTTTTCGATCAGCAATCCTTATTTTGAGAGATTAAACCTTCAGCTCGTGAAATTACCTCGGTAATAGCTGCGTTTACCTTAATATCGCCTTAATTGCACCAGAAGGTAGGCATATTTGTACTAGTCTTAGGGATTAAAAACAGAAAAATATTGAAAGTGTCATATTCGATTAAGAACCGGGACATTATTTTTAGGTATCGATACTATACTATAAATAATGAGCTAATAAACAGGTAGCAAACCAAACAAAAATAAAATAAAGATATTTTGCGATATTAACTGTACCAAAAAGAAAGTAAGTAAACAATAGGCGAACTTAATGCCAAGAGGCATTCTCTACTAGTCAACCTTTGGGTCAGAAAAGAAGGTGCTGCAAAAGGAGAACTAAGTTAATATTTAAATGGTAACTACTTTTTATCTGTAATTATTTTTCTTCAATATTTTTAATAAATTATTATAACCCGGTTATACTCAATAGCTCAGAAGTTACTGTTATTCCATCTTCGTATAAAGATTTAATTTACCAGACCATGCGCTATCACTGTCTACCTCTGCACCTGATCAGCATGAGGTTCAACCAGAAGTAGGCAAGATTTAGATACAATCTCAGAGTCTCCTAGTATGGTCATACCAAGCGTCGCGTCTCTTATTACCATATCGGAATGTAATTTTTCACCTATGGCAGTATCCCAATCAGTTGTAAAAAAAGGGGAAATGTACCTTTTTTTAAATATACCTCTAAAATAAAATAAAATGATGTTGTGGAGTATGTACGGTATGCATACTTGCGTGCCCAATTGGGTTGAGGTCTGGTTATTGTGCAGGCCACGGCAGAACGTTGATACGAGCTTTGGCAAGAATGCGTGTTACGACTCTAGCCGTGTGTGGACTTCCACACACCGCACTTGCGTTGTCATGCATTAGTTGAAAAGAATCACCCAAGTGGCCTCGCAAAGGGTTGATTACATCTGATACAATCCTTTTTGCGTAAACTTGAGCATTGAGGTTACCCCTGATCCAAATGAGATCGGTTCTTCCGCCGAGCCAAATACCGGCCCATATCGTTATTGTTCCCCCCACTTTATATGGATGAACTTCCTGACAATATCTCAAACGTTCTTTACGTCCAAATGTTCTCCAAACTCGAGAACGTCTTTTATCCGGTCTCATACCGAAGCGGGACTCATCCGAAAAGCACACATAGCGCCACTCTTCTTCCTCCCAGTTTGTGTGTTCGCGAGCGTATCGTAAACGGGTCCTGCGATTGCAGGGTGCAATAGATAGACCTCTCAGCGGTCTTCGGAATCGCAGATCCAGTTCTCGTAAACGATTTAGGATTGTTTGATCGCTATTAGCAAACCTGAGGAGCTGTGGCGCCTCGTAAACAACATCATGGAGGTCATGATACGATAACGTTGAGCAGTATTTTGGATATACCGGTCCTATCTCCGAGTCGTGATGCGAGACCGCCCTTAATGTCGCCCGACCACGCTGCCCGTCATGCAATAGCGCCTCCAGAGGCGACTTATGACGCTCAATGTAGTGTTAAAAGCGAAAGCCACAGCACGTTGCCTGGAACCAGCTTCCAACATTCCGACGGCTCGCATCATCTCTTCTCGGGTTACATGATGTCGTGTTTCCATAATAATGTAAACTGTATCGGTTCTGATGCAGATATTGTAATGATATTGTCAAACCGCTAGTACTGTTTTATACAAATTCACATTGACAATCGATTTTCTTCTTATTAACGAATTTTAAACAATGTTTCTTATTTTAATGTTAAAAGTCACTAAACAGCATTATTAGAGATACAAAAAAGTTAGTAAAATTAACCATAATAGCAGCAATACTCTTTAACGTACTTGATCCCTAGACACTTTTGATTTGTGTACTTACATTGACCAACTCATGTCGGTAAATCCTAAGACTTACAAGTAAATCTTATGATTTACCGTACTTCGAGCTTTTACAGTAACAACTTTATTACCTACTAGCGGCCGCCCGCGACTTCGTCCGCGTGGAAAAGTAACTTTTTACCCCCCTTTTAACCCCTTACAACCCCCTTTTCGCAATAAAAAGTAGCCTATGTTCTTTCTCAGGGTCTAGATCATCTGTATACCAAATTTCATTTAAATCCGTTCAGTAGTTTTGGCGTGAAAGAGTAACAGACAGACAGACAGACAGACAGACAGACAGACAGACAGAGTTACTTTCGCATTTATAATATTAGTATGGATTTATATTTTATATTTTAGAATATTGTTTTTATTTGCTGGTTCTCCATTATGTCTGTTATCTGAAAAAAGGAAAAAAATTAATTAAGTATTAGTAAATGTTAGTTTAAATTAAATTACTAAGTTTATAATTAGCATTATAGAGTTGTCAGTTTAAATAATAGATAGTTTAAAACGTAAATAATAGGACTTGACTATTTAATTTAAGGAATACAGGCATGGGTGTTATTTTGCCACCATATTTTCAATAATAACACCACCAATTACGCACCTGCATACAACTACTGTGTGTCGATACAAATTATCACACTCATCACGCGTATGCGGTGATACGCACAGTAAGCAAATCAACGTAAATGGGCACTTTTGCATGGTTATATTAATAATAATCTAAAATTATTCCAACTTTATACGAACGGACGCGGGCGAGGTATACCTACGCGTTCAGATCTTGACATGAAACCGCGCGATTTCAAGGCCGTATTCTTGAAATCCGTACGATAGTATTAGCGTAAATTTAAAATTCCAGCGAAAAGCTGAGATACGAAAGAATAAACTTAAACAACACAGTGACTTAAATTAAAAATTCCAACCTCATATTTACTACAACGAAGACCTATTTTTAATTGTAACTTCGATTTATTCCGTTTTTTTATGAAAAAAAGACCTAAAATCAAACATTACAAAACATTTTCGTATTTTTTTAACAAAACAGAGACCAAATTCGATTTAAGTTATATTTCGTGAACGATTTCAAATAAAACACAGACCTAAGTAATAATTTGTCATTGATCCTACAGTACATTTTAATAAAATAAAGACTAATTTCAAGTTGAGCCTATATCAACTGAGAGAAAGTTACGGAAACAAAGACCTATTCCAAAACCTGTCAATATTATAATGATAAATATTTAACAAACTTACCGATTTGTTTAGTAAAACACTGACGCATCTCCAAATCTGCCGGCGTTTGACACAAACCTCGCGCGCAACCGCCGCCCCAAAACTGAATTGGTCGATATTCGATGAACGAACGAAGTGTGCGGGGCGGGAAAGATAGTGACTCATGTATTTTATACGTTATTATTTACAGAATAAAGTTGATTTTAAAGAAGTATGCTGTGACCCTTGGTCTATAAGGTCGATTTTTCACCAAAACTCATTTTTTCCGAAATTTTGAGTTAGGTCGTTATCTTATTAAGAGTGCGATATGTATAACTAAGAACGCATACGCTATTTGTTAGTGAAAACTAGTTTGCAAACCATTGTTTGATCTGTATGAAATGTTTTTTTTTTTTTTTTTTTTTTTTTTTTTTTTTTTGCGCTGGCAACACTAAGCGATACACGTCAAATCGCCAGCTGATAATATTTTAATTCTAAAAATTATGTAAATCATCAAAATATGTACTAAATTTGTGTTAATTATTGAGTTAAGTGGATAAATAACCAGGATTAGTGTGCGCAAGACCGTGGATTTAGTATTTCCTGGAATTTCATACGGAGATTGTTCATCAACCAATCTGTCAAAGTGAACGACGTAGAAATTCAAACCTACAACGGATATACCGGGGAAGTATCAGTGTTATTTTTTAATTTAACTACTTATTTCTTCAATGTGTAACGATAAATACGTCAGTTCGAATGTTTGACTATAATTAGTGCAAACAATAACCTCGAAACGGCAACCTACGGGCGGTCCGTACCTACCTACGAGTGGATAACAAACAGGTTATCTACCGCTCCATTTGTTACGTATTACAAGTTCTCAGTGCTAATATCGTATTAGAATCTAAAGACGCTTAACAGAAGTATTGAATAATCGTTCTTGTTCCAGAATCATAACAATACTTACCTATCTATTAAGCATACTTATGCTTGGGATTGAGTATTGGTGCACATTACCAAAATGATGACTCGCAAGGCCACCACTCAACAATTGGAATTGAAATTAAGACGTGCCCTTGAGGAACTAAAGGAACAAAGGGAGGACAATAATCAACTACTTAGGGAACGTGAGGAGAATGAGGAGGAGTCTATGAAAATAATTAACTTAAATACCCAATTAAAAACGGAAATGGCAGATATTCATACCCAGCTTGTGGATGTCACTGTTCAACGTGACCACCTACTCTCAATAGTCAGCAGTTTTGATGAATGCCGGAACACATACGAGCAGTCACTCACACGGATTCATGACCTCGAAGTGGAGCTGTGTGACGCCAATAGGACCATCAAATCGTACGAAGAGGACAAACAATGTCAAGAGGCTTTACATACTCACAGCCTTTATGAGGAGTTGATCGGGTCACCTGCTGCCCCTACTGGACGCGAAATCTCCCATATTGATAATTATTCTTTAAATAATAATTATGCCAGGTTAAGTAGTAGAAATAAAATTAAAAAATATATTAAAATAAATAAATACATTAGGAAAACCAATAAATTGATTAGAAGGAAAAAATGTTTTCACCAAAACGTACTTTTAAGAAAGGAGCGGATAGATTTAATTGATAGTTTAGAATTGTATAGTATAAAATTGAATGAAAGTAGGCTAAGGTACGAGTCTGATGTTAAAGAACTGCAGGCTCAGCTCAGGCGTCTGGAAAGGTCATTGGAACGTATGACCGGTAATTACACCTCTGCCCAGCGGCAGATAAATGAGCACATCCTCGCCGCTAGCAGATACATGGACCAATGCAGCTGCGGTCTGGGCGCGGACGAGCCCCAGGTTCCCACTATAAACAGCGGCACAGACCAAGGTGAGTGCAGCCAGGATGGCAGCTCTGCCGCCCAGAACCAGGTAATAGATGTTTCAAACATCCGGCTAGAAGCGGATACCGTCATACCGAAATCAACAATGCCTAATACTGGTACTGTTAATACAAACAACAAAGTGCTAGTATTCTCAGACTGCATAGGAGTTGGCTATGGTCCCCTTTTACACAAAATACTTCACTGTAAAGTATCAAATTATTGCATGCCAAATGCTTCATTTACTCAAATAATAGACAGTGTGGTAAATTGTGATTACAATAAAAACACAATTATTATATTGATGATGGGGAACGGACTCAATATAAGTAAAAAAGAAATAATTAGAGGGTTCTCAATTTTGAAAGGGATTAATGTCAAAAAAATTGTTATTTGTGCTTTCCCTTTCTCCAAACAATATGTAACAGAACAAAATAATAGTATTCACTTACTGAATACCACATTATTTAACTTAGTTAATAGTCATAGCGACAACTTTGTGTTTTTTGACACAAATAAATTTATTAAATATAATTTAATAGTGACTGGCAAAACTTTTTATTTGCCTTATAATGAGAAAAAAGAACTAGCTACGTTGTTAGCGTTTAATATAAATCAAATATTTAAACAGACTTTGGAAAGTATTCCAAGCCATTTAAATTTAAGTCTAAGACAATAGAGGAGGTCTCTAGCAATTTAGTGACCAAGGAAGATCCTAATAACTTAAAACTTATTCACCAGAACATACAGGGGCTTCCTGGTAAAGAATTAGAGTTAGAATTATTTTTAGAAGAAACAAATGTTGATATACTATGTATTACAGAACATTGGTTAAATCAACATCAACAGCTAATTGTTAGTATTAATAATTACAAACTTATCAGTTCGTTCACGAGACACTCTGCGATAAGAGGAGGGTCACTAATTTTGTTAAAAAATTATCTCAAGTGTAAACAACGTAAAGACATTGAATCACTATCTGTAGAACGAACTATAGAAATTTCTTGTGCAGAGCTGGATCAGCATATAATTGTCTGCATTTATAGACCCCCCTCTGCAAATTATGATTCATTCGAATCAAGCATGGAAGAAGTCTTAAGAAAGGTTTGTGCAACAAGTAAAAGAGTTATTGTGTGCGGTGACTTTAATATTAATATCCTAGAGGATTCTCAGAGCACCATTAGGTTTCTGAATCTTTTTAAGTCTTTTAATTTGCATCACCTTTTCAACGAACCGACAAGAGTCACCCCCACTTCGGCTACTTGTTTAGACAACATTTTCTGTGATTGTAATGTAGGGGAAAAGGCTATAATAAATTTCATAAATTCTGATCACAGTGGTCAGATGGCTGTTATCGACTGCCATCAAAATTATTCGCCTACTATATTTACGTGTAGGCCTATTACTAAAAGACGGGTTCAACAATTCAAAGATACTATTTATAATAAAGTATCCTCAATTCCCTGTAACGAAAACAGTGTTGATCAGTTATATGACAACCTTTTCGAAATTGTTGAAAAGGAATTTAATGGCATCTTCACAAAAAAGACCATTAAATTAAATAATTCTAAAAACAAATTTAGTGACTGGGCTACTACAGGGATTTATATAAGCAGGAGAAAATTGTTTGAATTATATGATATTAAGGCTAGTTCAAATGATCCCGCTACTATTGAATACGTTAAGAATTATTCTAAGTGCTTTAAGAAGGTATGTGCAGTTGCGAAATCCAACTACATTAAAGACAAAATAAGCAACGCAACTAACAAAATTAAAATCACATGGAACGTAATTAACAAAGAGACTTGTAAAAATAAAACACAACAAAACAAGCTCTCTTTAAAAATCAACGGCAAATGTCTTGACTCTGATGCTGAAGTGGCAAAAGCATTTGAGTCCTTCTTCACCAACATACCAGTGTCAACAACAAGTAAATTAGATTCGAGTTCAGATATTGCTGTATCGTTGCTTAAAGCAAGTGTTGGCGAATGTAAAACACCTTTCAAATTCACTCATGTAACCCCGGAGATAATAGTTAAAACTTTCAAGGAGCTGAATATGAAAAAGACTGAAGATCTTTGGGGACTATCAGTAGATATTTTAAGAAACATAATACTGTTTATTGCACCTCATTTGGCAATGATATTCAACAAATGTGTTGATGAGGGTCAATTTCCTAGCTTAATGAAGTACAGCAAAATCATACCGTTGTACAAATCAGGCGATAAAAGTGACCCTTCTAACTTCAGGCCCGTTTCTATATTACCAGCACTGAGTAAAATTTTTGAAAAAGTCATATTCGTTCAGTTGCTGTCTCATTTTAAAGTTAACGACTTGCTTCATAATAAGCAATTTGGGTTCACTAAAGGTAAGTCAACCTCTGACGCAGGAGTTGCACTTATCAAGCACATTTTTGATGCATGGGAGAACAAACAGGATGCTATAGGTGTTTTCTGTGACCTATCGAAAGCGTTTGATTGCGTTAAGCACCAAACATTGTTGTTGAAACTATCTCATTATGGTGTTTCAAAGAATTCATTAAGTTTGATAAATTCTTACCTATCTGACAGAGTTCAGAAAGTAAATGTTAATGGGACTGATTCTTCAGGCACTGCTTTATTGATGGGAGTCCCCCAGGGTTCAATTTTGGGACCTTTACTCTTTTTAATATACATCAATGACCTTCCTTACTTTACACAAGATCTTTGTGAGATAGTTTTATTTGCTGACGATACTTCGTTGATTTTTAATGTTGATCGACGAAAAGATACGTTCGACGACGTAAATGACTCCCTCTCACAAGTGCTCCATTGGTTCACCACTAACAACTTGCTTCTCAATGCTAAAAAGACCAAATGTGTAAAATTTACTATGCCCAATGTAAGGCAGGTCAACACTAACATCATCATGAATAATGAACGTATTGAGGTCATTAATTCAACTGTATTTTTGGGCATCACTATGGATGCCAAATTGCAATGGGGTCCTCACATAGCAGCCTTGGCGGGAAGACTTAGCTCCGCCGCATATGCGGTTAAGAAGATAAGACATTTGACTGATATTGAAACCGCGAGACTGGTTTATTTTAGTTATTTTCATAGTATAATGTCATATGGTCTCTTGTTGTGGGGGTCTGCTGCAGACATACAGACTATATTTGTATTGCAGAAGAGGGCCATCCGTTTTATATACAACCTTAGACCTCGCGATTCACTTAGAGAAATGTTTAAGAACATTGACATTTTAACCGTTGCATCTCAATATATTTTAGACTGCATTTTGTACGTGCGAAAGAATATTCATCTTTTTTCGAAAAAATCTGAATGTCATGGTTTTAATACAAGAAATAAACATAGACTCGCGGTTCCAAATCTAAAACTCCAAAAGATTAGTAGTTCATTTGTAGGACTAAGTATTAAAATGTATAACAAGTTGCCACAAAATGTTATTGACTTGCCAATTCATAAATTTAAAACACATGTAAAAGCCTGCTTAATAAAGAAAGGATACTATAAAATTGTAGATTATCTCAACGATAAGGATTCATGGGTATAATGATCCCCATGCCTGTACATTTGTATTTTCTTGCAGTATTTTAATACTGAAATTATTATTATATAAATTTTAATTAATTAGGCATTGCAGCATTGAATTTAATTTTATATACAAATTGAGTACATTTACTATTAATGATTAATAATAATTGACAAGATACTATCAACCTGTTATTGTACACCACGTCCTACAGTTTATTAGTATTTAATTATGCATACTATTCTTTGTATCTTATGAGGAGAATTGGAATGGTCATGCACGCTCAAACGTTCCTGAGGTGGTGGCGCTATGTGGCGGGTCATTACATTCCCTCTGATATGGTTGAGTGAAATGATGGCTGACACATACGTCATACTTGTGTACAGGTGCCGCCTCTGGGGACTGGTCTGCTCTGGTTTACCTCATTCTTAGCCTTTAACATTTTCTTCATCTTGAGTATTGGACTGTAGGAGGTGGTATGAGGAAAACATTGTAATAAACATTTTGGCGATTAAAAAGAGTAACTGGCGAGTTTCTTGCCGGATCTTCTCGTCAGAATCAACTTTCCGATACCGGTGGTAGAATCGCATTATGTCTATTTATTTTTTAGTATATCTTATGTATCAAGATATATATTTAATTTCATTTAAATCATATACATTATCTTTAAATAGTTTTAAATATTTTCTTTATGTATGACGATTTGTAAGTGCTGTGTACAAGCCTATGCAAATAAAGAATATTTGACTTTGACTTTGACTTTGACTTTGACAAAGATCTGACCCTCCTTAATTATGTGGTTAACTTAGCAAGTTCTCAAGTTTGACTTATTACTCTTAGAAATAATTTTCGTAAAAGAGGAAGGATTTTTAGATCTAACTTTATTTTTGCGAAAAGGTTTTCCTTTGCCTACGTACGCGACAACAAAAAATTACAGCAAGAAAAGCAAATTTCAAAAGTAAAAAGATTATTCAAATTACACCAAAGATCTTGATTAAAATCTAGAAAAGGCCGCAATTTTATACTTCGCAGAAAACAATGTTGATTCCGTGAGGAAAATTTCGCTTAATTGCGGACGAAACGAGGATAGAATTAGAGGAGGGGCGCGCGAATGACGCGAAATTAGCGCGGTCTGGATCGAAATCTCGAATGTTCCATTTCCGAAAAATTAACGGATTCAGTTGAGTTAAGGCGCGTACCACTGCGAAAGCGTCACACAGTTTTCGACGCTTTCACAGTGTTATACGCGACTTAATTTTATATCATATTTTTGCTATGGATTCTCAAATTTTATCTTATTTCGAAAGTCAACATTAATGAAAACATACAATTCACGGGACGTTTTTTAATGACGATTTAAGTACCTATGTAGGTAGCAGACAAGCAGACTGATTATGAGCGATGGTCACTGGTCTGGATGGTGATGGTCACACAATACTTACATACACCCTAGTAGAGTCATGTGCGCTGGCAACCTTTTAAACCTCCTCAACCATTTTTTAATTATTCGTCAAAAATAGATTTCAATGGATTGGTTAAATTTTGACGTATCATGTCTAAATAATGAAGTTTTATAAAAGAACAACCACTGTAGACCTTTTATCTACATGACACCCGCATTGTACTGAATTACCTATATAAAGGATTATAGGTGATTAATTGCTTAAAAGTAAGTAATCATACAAATATAAACACTACTTTTTACGACCGGTGTACAGTAGACGTCTCTTATATAATAAATAATACTCTTTATTGCACAACAATTTTCAAAACTTCAATTATCTTTAATTCTATTACAATTACCATATAGGCATAATGTCAATGTAATATCATTTTGGAAGTAAACGGGTGTGGTAAAAACGGAGTGCAAAAACCACATAGCAATTTGTTATAGGGTGTGCGCCCCCTTAAATGGGAGTTGAATAGCCGCTGTTAGATGCTTGACGACTTGCGTTTCTTTTTCTGTATTTGTACGGAATTTGTGTTTCACCACTAGGATTGTCCTAAAACTAAGTACCGTATTATATTTGATCCCTGGGGAGAAATATTTTCTAAACAGTTCTGTTTCTTAATATAATGTTTTCACTGCTACTCTGAAATGAGCTTCTAATCACGGTGTTCCCTGAATGCTGTAACATACGTAAACTGACAGATGTCAATGTGTCATCCCCATACATGATCACTCAATTTGACACATGCAAAATGTCAAAATGCATAGAAACTTGTCATTTTCATCTGTCAGTTTACTTTACATGATTATGAATCAGAGTATAGGTATCTCTTTTTAAATGAGGTTTGAAATGAGTTCTTTCTTGGTAGGCAGTGGCTTAACTGTCCCCCAGCATTGTGGTTCTCCCACAATTCAACATTCAACATTGTTTATATCTATGAGCGGATAGAGATGATCGTCTGCCTATTTCAGTAACAAAAAACACATAAGCCTTTAGATTAAAACCTATCTTGAGATAAGTGCTTATTAGGTTTCATATCATATTTAGGTTCAAATACTTCCAAATAGTAACAAGCGACAGAACATAATGGTTTTTCTGACTGACCTGAGTTAATAGTTTCTTTCCTTCGTAAATGAAAGGAAAAACTCGTAGAAGGCCAAAGGTCTATCCGGACATTAGAAGCAATGCCAACAAGTAGGTATCATTTAGTTCTACTCAAGACTCAATGAAGATAGATTTAGACGTAGGCTGCGGAAATGACACGAAAATAGCGATAGAATATAAACCTCCAAATACTTTTATGTCTTTTTGGATCCCAAAAATATATCTATTCGATTTTTTTTGTGAAAATCAATTCGTAATTCAGTATGGACAAAAATATGTTTTTAAGGTACATTTTTAATCATCTCTGAATCCAAACCACAAACAATTTTTCAATCAAAAGGGTTTATATTAAAGTGGTACCTATTCAATAATCCAATGTTATAATCTTCAAAGGCTTATTATCTACAAATAAAAAGATTCAATAATATAACTTTTCACATACTTGTAAGTATGTAAATAAAGGCTTTGTAAAAATAAAAGTAACGAAGACTAAAATTTGCAAAATACATCAACCCCCTCTTATAAAACATGAACTCAGAACAGGTAGTTCCAAAACAAAACTCGTTCCAACCCCGTTTAACATTGCGTGTTGGAACGAGATGGCATGTGCTGTAGAAGGTAAAAACTTTATATCGCATTTTGTAATAAGGCTAGGTAGACTGCCCTTACTTCGTTCTGGCACTGTCTTGCTATTAGTTTATCAATCATTGCCGTTAGATGGCGCTGGGTGTCGATTACATCACGCAAATGTTTCATCTTTTCGGGTTAGGTACCTCTAAGCTTTGTGGTTGTCTTAAGAAGTCGTCTCTTAATAAATGTTATAGATATAGATAGCTGGAATCCCCAGTAGCTAGAAGTGTCTCCATAAATCTCACCCATCAAAGATTAGGTACTAAAACACGAGGCAGCAGTAAATCCGCTAATTTACCTTTCAACTAACTGCTTTAATTGAATTAGTTGTGACGTCTCTAATCCTAAATTAATAAGTGCGTATTGAGTTTCCGTGTTAATCTCTGTTAACCTGATTTACATGACACGCTGTCACTACGATTTATTCATTAGTTTGAATGTAAATTCTACAGAATTATATACACAATTTGAATAAGATTAAATTGTCATCAAATTGCGAAGCGGAGAACACGACTGGATGAGAAAGGCTCAAGATCGCGATCCATGGAGAAAGTTAGATGAGGTTTTTTTATGTGATAGGTAGCAGACGAGCAGGCGGATCACCTGATGGTAAGCATTTGCCGCCGCCCATAGACACCTGCAACACTATTGGAGTCACAAGTGCACTACCAACCTTTTATTTCCTTCCCCCCGGGTGGGCCTCCAGTACCCTCTCATTCGGCGAAACACAACACAGGGGCTGCTTCACGGGGGTTTGTATCAAAGAATGGTACAACAAGTGCTTAAAAATAATCAATCAATCATGATTATCATCAATCTTGGGGTCTCGTGTTAGTCCTAAAGTTATATTATGCTATGCACAAACGTTTTCTTTTTCGATTTCTTTTCGTTAAAAGTCTATGACTGGTACATAATCACGATTTTTATAGGAAAACCTCTATCGCGTTCAACATTTATGGCCGGTCGACATTGACATTGAAAATATTTATAGCTCCTGCAAACAAAAAGGAACAAAAATATGCATCTAAATGTTCGGTTCCTTTATCCATTTTATGAGCTGATGGAAACTCACTCCGGGTCATAACCATTTATTAGTATTGGAGGGTGCCTAGTCCAGTATTAAGCCTTTGCGAACACAATATAAAAGTTTTATTCCCGTTCGCACTTCGTATAATAAGTTTGGCTAGATTGGGGAAAGTGGTCGGCTAGGTATAGGAGTTTTATGTAGTGATGAAACAAAAAATAGTACAAAAGCGCTCGGCTAAAATAAAATAATCTACTTAATGTGACGAAAAAAATCTTATTTCCTGATCATAAAGGCCTAAAAAGAAATGAATGGATTGTCTGAAGAACGATATGACTGAACTGGGGGAAGATGATACGATGACGAATGACAGCGACAAATGGAAGAAGAAAACATACATACTGCGCCGACACAAGATAACCTGGGCAGGAAGATGATGAAATGTACGTCGTATACCTCTGAATATGGCATAAAGAGTGTGTGATTGTTAAGAGTGGTTTACATAGGACGAGGAAGTTTGCCAAGAAGCTGCACGTCAATAACTCGAACTGTTTTATCTTCACTTACGAGTAACTCGCACGAGTGAGATGCCAGTGCGACAAATCGAGAAATTATCTATGGGCTAGGCAAACTATGTGAGCCAATATTTAAGCTTCAGTATCTCCTACGAGTGAGCTAGGAATTAGCTGCATGACAAGCCGAGTAATTGTCTATTGGCTAGGCTGCAGTTCGAACGGTGTGAACCAGTCTTTAAGCTTCAGTATCGTGTGTGAGTAAGCCAGGAATTATCTCTCATATCAAGCCGGGTAACTATCTACTGGCTAGGCAACAGCTCAAGCTGACGTCTAGACATGGTTTACACCATATCTTCAAGCTTCGGAATATGTCTAGACGTTTTGTGGTAGCATTGTACTCACGCTACCCCAAGCTCCATCCTATCGTCTTGGAAGCGTTCCTCAACAAACTTACGCGTTCGTCCAGTGTTGCCAACTCAATAACATGAATTGGTACTGGATATTGGAACGTGCACATCGACGGTGCTGCCAATTACTGTTACCATCAAGTTGCCTTGTTAGTTAATACAAATACTGCCACCATTCGATACTACGAGGTTTTGATTTTCCTGAACTAATTGGTTGATTAGTATGGTAGTTTAGTTTTGACTTTATAGTCCATGATGTTTGCATCATAAAGTTGCTAGGCGCTAAATAAAGGCTAGGTGCTAAATATAGAAAATTGTACAAAATCTATAGTTGCCAACTTATATTGCGTCAAGTAAGTCTTGGCAGACCGAGGTTTGAGGGACTAATGTATGTTCACATGTTTATAACCAATGGGGTAACATACTTAATGATGTAAGTAGCAGTGGTGCCATCATTAATTTTACGACTTTCTTGGCGCATTATAGCACTTTCAGGTGCAACTTGGCAACACTGTGCCAGCCACTGTCACCGCTCAAGGGCCGCAATTATTCCTGAAACGACTCGCGGGCATGTCAGAACTCCGGAGTAACATTGATATAGGTACAAACTTTACAAGGGGTCGAATGTTCCACAATAAACTCTGACGCCAATGCGTAGAAACCGTCGTTGTTTTCCATTGTTTCAGGTGACATTCTGTGAAAGGCCGGAATACATCAGCGACTCTCTGATCTCCTGATGTTTTTTTATGTGATAGTGTGGTACTAGCAGACGGATCACCTGATAGTAAGCGGTTGCCGCCACCCGTACACTCCTGCAACACCAGTAGAGTCTCAAGTGCGCTGGAATGCAAAGTTCGTGACTACTTACCATCAGGTAACCTGCTTGCCCGTTTGTCGTCTCTCACATAAAAAAAAAGTTCTAACATATAAGTAAGTTGTGAAGGCTATGCAATTTTAAAATCAAATGCCAAGGGTGCGATAGTAATAAACATCTAAGAAAATTATTGAACGGAAAAGAAAGTAAAGAAAAGAAAATCACGGTTACTTATTTGGGCAAATAAAACTATTACCTATATGGCTAAAATTTCCATAGAAAGTTAGTAAAATTTAACTATACTTAGTCCATATTATCTTGATTTTGCGATAATGGACTCCCGAATTAAGGTATCAAATAAAATAAATATTTAATTTTTTTGTGCTTAATATACTATTTTATTACAAGAAAAGCTAAACAAAGTTAACATTTCCTGATTTAAACTGAAAGATCAAACGGTATTACCGAAAGAGTTACGGCGTAGCTCAAACAAGTACGCAAACAAATGCCTTTTCAAATTTCCCCGCAGATAAATTTCGCTTTTTCCCTTCCTTTTTCTACCGCGAAAAAGAACCGCCAATATTTACCCTATCCGTCTCATTAAAAAACCAGCTACTCACGCACGACGCTAAAATATCGGGCCCAGCGGTTCCGCTGAACAGTCCCGTTTGACTTTTGCAAAACAGTTCACTCGACTGAAAAGAGAGGTGCTGTTTTTTATTTGAAGTATGTCTAGTCGCTAAAATATCGGGCCCGCCTTTTCCTGCTGACAGCCCGCAAGTTCCACCTTACAATCTTTATTTGACTTATGCAAAATAGTTCACTCGACAGAAAGAGTAATGAAGTTCTTTTAAATCTGTAGAGGTATATCAAGCATGACTGACCGCTCTAATGTCGGGCCTGGTGATTTCATGGTATGCGTAATAGCCCTAGTGTTCCACCAAGCAGTTCATTCTTTTTATTTTGTCTAAAAAGATACGAATAATGGCTTACATGGTAAGTATGGTATGCCCATCACTGCAAAATTTTATTTCTTTATGATAAGAATCTTCTCTTTTTTTACGTGATTGTAATTCTCATTCTCATTAGCCAATTAGGTAACCGACTTGTCTCCTTTTAGCTTGATTTTCTTAATTACTTATACATTTCGCCATGTTTTTTATTGGTTCAAGCATTAATATTAATCTATATTATTTATTTGTTTTTATATTGCCAGCCTTATGGGAAGAAAGAGTGAGTGAGAATGAGAAATGGCCTGTTAAGTGAACTCGTACATTTTAACTAATCATTCAGGAACAACACGGGTCTAGCCGTTATTCTGCTGTGTGCGCTTATCCTAAAACAAGGCAAATGGTGCCGTATACATTTTGCATGAGCTGTCTCAGCGTTCGAATTTCTGCGGAATTAAAAAACGTACACACTCATCAAAATTTATTAAAAGGTCGTGTTTGCGGTCGGCTTGGCAAATGCGCTACGCGGCTTGCATGCGGATCTGTAAACAGATACATGTCATGTGGAAAAGGTAAGGTTAGGACTTTTGAAAGTATAGGTAGGTACCTACTAAACTTTTTTAACTGTTGGTACTGGAATCTATGAAGTTTATTTTTACTATACGAGCTTAAGAATCGCGTCAACCCTCGTAAAACCTCCAAAACATGCTTAAAAAACCTCTTTTTTAGGCCCTCGCCTCGACAGGCGTACATAACCACAGCCGTTTTATTAAATTTAAGGAAGCACCTTAATTAAATGAATTAATCTTTTACTTGGAACTTAAATTTACGGTTTTGTGAGTTGAAAGATATTCATACCCTTTGACTGGGCTTAAATACTAAACAAGACGCTAGTATCATGAATGCAGCCGACAGAGATACAAATTGTTTGTCTGCGGTATGGCACATCTAAGAGAAGTAAGATACATTTATAAACATTCCCATGTATAAAAGGGCAACGATATTTCTCCAATTTTCGCCACCAAATTGTTTTGCCGCTGTCAACAAGCGTTTCAAATTCATCTATAACATAGAAACAAACGTCAAACTTAATCAAGTTAAATTGTGTAGACCATTCTTTTACGTGTTAATTTTCTTACAAACGTTCAGTTGTATTTGTTCAAAAATATTTTGTAATACCATGAAAGCATTTTTGCGATCAAAAAGCTTACTTCCTCCAGTATTATTGTACTTACTTGTTTTCCTTAGAGTACATTGAAGATTGAAGTTTAAATGCCTGCCTAATTGATTATATTGCCTCGTAGGCTCTCGGAATTCAATAACAAATTCGGTAAAGTCAAGTTTATATAAATATTTCATTTTGGCATACCAAGGAAAATTATAGTTTATACATTTTATCTTGTTAGGATTCTTATTTCCCTTTTCAATATTGCAAAACCTACCCTTATTCTATTATGAAATGTCCTTTACCTAGAGGTTTAACGCTTTAAGCGATAAGACCACCGAAATGTACTTTAACGTCCGTAATGTTTAGTTTGTAAGTTGTGAATTTTGTCCAATAAAGTATCTATCAATCTAGTACCCTAGAGTCTATATCAGATTAACGGATGTAAATCAAGTGCAACATTTTATGAACGACTTCGTAATTACAGCATGTTGGCTAGCACATGGTCCGGTCTGATAATGATGCCTAACTATCGATAAATCGTCTATCGATAGTCTTTGAATTTGATACGACAACAGAGGCGTCCACTGAGCCTGACAGATGCATTTGCAGATCTTCCGCAAGCTGTCCACGTGATTGTCGGTCGATCAGTCTACATTCTTTCTGGACAAACGTATCAAGCATTATCACATTAAATAGAAGTTTACGGCTCTGTAAATAAAGTTTATTTTTAATATTACAACAGACAAGCGTATGAACCTCAATCACGTCAGAGGCAAGTTATTTTTGACCATATGCCAGATTTGGCCATGTTCTGGGAAGTAAAGTAGTATCAGTGAATAATCTTCCCTAGAAAATCTCAATGATCTTAAATTCAGGTAAAAATGTAAGTTTAGCAAAGGATTAGGACGCGCTCTCCATACGTGGTTCGTAGGTTCAAATTCGAGTTTGCACCTTTGGATTTATCAAATTTTATGTGTGAAAACATCGGATCGCACTTTTCAGATAATTTCTACGCTTCTCAAGTAATCATAATTTGTTTTGTATAGTTCGCTTGTTAAAGGGTTGCGAAGAGAAGAAAAAGCGTCATGGTAATTATCACTCTCTAAATCCTGAGTCCTGGTCTAAGCGTAGGTATTCTGGTTTCCGAAGCGACCGATTTAAACGCAGCCGGGCATTAGATCCTGAGATGAAAATATGTATCCATATTTTACAGACGTTTTACTGTCGATAGTAAAATGTTCGATAGTTTGCCAACTTCCCACACGACTAGTCCAGGAGACCGCACTAATTGCACCGTTCAACTCGCGTTCGTAATGCGCAAGCTCAGTTGACATCTCGTTCAATTTCAAATTCGACAGCACCGAAATTGCCAACACGTCGCTCGACATCAATACTCGCTTCAACAGTGGTAATCAGTTTGAGTGTTTACCACGTAGTAGCATGGTTATTTAAGACAGATGGCGAAGTGGAAAATGGTCTTTTATTTAAGTTAGCAAAGTCTAAATGGTAAAAAAGACTTAAGCTCAAAATTAAATTGTAGAATGACGATTTACGCGTCATTTCTGGAACATCGTCTACATTACGTATTCGTTCCCCATCTATCTTACTCTCACACGTCATTGTAACTCAAATATTTATAACCTTTTATACGTTCCGTTCAGACTCTCTTCAAAATAACGTGTCTCTTTATTCGCTTAACATTGACAGAGTTAAAGTGCCCAAGAGCACGGTCCAAACCAAAACGAAAGAAAAATCAGACTCTCGGTATCACAATAGTCATCAAACAATAATAGTCAGCAGATGGGCTACGATTGACAGTCAGGAAAGCATGGCGTGCGCAGGTCTAAGCGCTGGCTTCAAACAGAGATGACAGAAGAAGTATTGAAGGGGCCTTTGCCCAGCAGTGAGACATCTCAGTCTAGGAAAAAAACAGGACTTACATTGCCCTTTTTCTTACTCATTTTCTCGATCTATGGAAACCAGGAGCAACGAACCTCAAACCCCAAAAATCAATACCTATTAATATCTATTTAATCCAGAAAATTTAATTTTGTGTTGGTAGAAACCGCGACCGCGACCTTGCGTCTCAACCGGCGCTGCTACACTACTAAGCTAAATGAACCGTTAATATTAAAAGCTGAAAATCAATATCTCTTTGATTAAGCGGTTAAAATATATAATTTAGATATAGAGCCTTAGATTTTTATACAAAAATATAGCCTCCACGACAACACACTTATCTTGGAATACAAACTACTGCTGCGCTGTCTCGGATGTCACAAGTGATCAATGAAAAGAGGTGATGATTACTAACCATCAGTGACTCGGGAACTTGCTCGTTTGTCGCCTCTAGTATTAAAATCTAAATAGGATCATATTAATACTAATAAGTTGAAAACTTTACTAACGGGTAAACATTAAGTAATTAAATAATAATCAATTAATGATCGGTTAGCGTGCGTGGTCGGCTGACATCTCGACCAGCTTCAAAATGGACAGCGGTGAAATTGCGGACCGCTCGACGCTGAAGTGAACAATTTATATAAAACCACAACGTTATTACCAAAATAACTTCCAAATATTTATGTGGTAAGCCAAGAATTAAGCTTAGGCCTCTTTATAAAGAAGAATATTTATATTTATCATCTCTCTGCCTTCTACATGTAAAACTATTATTTTTTTCTACACCTTAATGCTTCTCATAGACAAACATTTTTGTCTCAAACGCTTTTTATATTATATCTTGCAAAAACTGTGTATATTATAAGCTTGAACTTAAAGTTATGATATAAAACATGTGCAGTAAAGTTTAAACTGGTGAGCTAAGGGAGAAATCGTGTTTTGGAAGACTACACGGTACCTATGTACCTACTCATCTGAAGATACGGCATGTCTCCAAATATTATGTCACACTCTACCTTATACCTTATCTGCTGTCTCATTACGTATTCGCAGAAAGGCAACATAAGTAGACCATAATTATTTAAGAAAATAAGATAACTCCAACGGCACTATCTAGAATCCCGAAGGTAATCTGTCCTACTCTACTTGAATTGAAACAACGGCCTAACCGACACTAATCAGAACAGAAGACAGGGCAAGGCAATTTTATTTTGAGATTCGATTTTAGGATAATCCACGTCGTCACGTAGGTGATCAAGAACATTATAACAAAAAGATTAATTAAACCAAAAAAATTAACATCCCGTAATGGATTTTTAATCCACTGTGCCGTAAATAAATTCAGAAGCTGTTCCTCAAAAAAATATCTCAGGAATGTTAAAAATAATGATCGCGTCGCATTACAGCGTTAGGTACGAGTATCAATCACTCAGTGTCAGACGGGGAAAGTAAAGAATTGTCTCTCCTACCCGAATCGAATAAGTAATATGTTTTCGCTGTGTTTATTAAATAGATTCAGACATCAATTTGAGACAGGTATTCAAGTGACATACGCGCTTGTTCGGAGCATTTTCGGGGAATAATGTGGGGTAATATTTCTTGGCGTAATTGCAGCATTGGTTTTGGTTCTTAAGAAAATACCTTTATGTTTTTTCTTTGTAGTTTTAATTCCGCGCTGGGAGTCTTTTTAACAAGTAAGATCAATAAACTGAGCGAAAGAATCAGCTATTTTCGTATAATAATGTTAGGCCCACTTTGCTATAATGGTAATAGCAGTTTCTTTTTCGCTTATTATGTTGATATTTTACTTGATAAAAGGACTTCATTTATGATATAGGTTAAAGTGGGACGATCCGTAGTCAGATGATGCCTAATACAACATGTAGAGTGGACCTGTGCGAACATTCACTCATAGCTGGTATTAAATACAGCGTATTCCTCTCTCACACCAGTCAACGCTAGGCACAATAAGGCTGGGTAGTATTTGCGGTAAAATGAGCATGTTGTCTGAGGCATCTATCCTACTCTGTAGTGGATGTATCATCCATTTTCATACCTATTAAACTGGGGCCAAACCGAAGGTCGCATAGCATGGATTCAAAGCGAGAACTCTCAAGATAAGAAATCCGTTTTAAGAACATGCTGTCTTTTAGATCCGATCAGTACGCTTATTATGACACTATGGGATTTTTGGTGCTGAAAATGGATACAAATTTATTTTTACGTTTTTGTCCACTTTCAGCACCTGCAGCAAAATAGTGCGGGCAGCATTACAGTATTAAATGAAAGATATCGATAAAATCACTTGAACGTTAAGATATATTTGGTCTACGAATTATTTCTATAAAATTGCAATAAAATCTATTACTTGTGAGATAATAATATGTTGTTTTGACCGATGATCACCGGTTAGTATATTTATTTAAAACACCTGCAACTAAAAGTATTGTGGTACATACAATAAGTAGCATGACGTTATGTTAAATTGTCTAGAACGCCTTTTAGGAGACTTAGGCCCGATTGGACCGAACTTCATTCCAGGATAAATATATTAATAACGCTACAATTTGTACAGAATGACAGGCTTATATCACCTTAAACCATAGATTTATTGTCACATGAAGATAAGATTAGAGCACCGTTGGTCTAGTGGTTTCATACCGGTCCGTGATTTTGGGGTCCTGGGTACGATTCCCAAGTCCAGCAAAAGTGAGGTCAATTCCGTACATTAAATATATTTTCAAAATAACTTTCTGGGGATGATTAGTGATTGATACTGGTGCCAAAAATGCAATCAGTAAAAGCTTTGTCTGTCTGCCTGTATGTTCGTTATAGAACAAAATCTACTCTATAGAATTTAAAGAAACTTGGCACAAAGTCAAAGTCAAAATATTCTTTATTTGCATAGGCTCGTACACATTTATTATTCATACTTGTGCGCATATAGTATACTTCTCATCACGCTACAATCAATAGGAGCAGAGCAGTAAAGGGAAATGTTGTAAAAGCGAGAGAAGTTACTCCATTTTTTTAAACTTCCGTCGCGTGTGTAGCCTTGATGGTTAAATCTGTTGAATGTTCTGTATAAAATTATTTAAAAAATATCCCACGACGGTATATATTTATCTTTTATGGTTGACTCACAACAACACGTGTAACTATTCGAAACCCTGAATGAACCCTCTTCAAGTGCAATATTGTAAAGAATTACTGTACCAAAAAAAAAAATTCGTTAAGCAGTTTCATTTTAACTATTAACCACCACTAGTTAAGATAAAACTGCTAAATGAATAATTTTTATATATTTGCAATAATGTTTCCACTGGATATTGTATATGTAATGTATATCTACAATATTGATGAGACTATCGTCAGCTCATGGCGAGTTAAGCACTTAAGAAATTCGTCGGCTTAGTAAGGGGTTCGGATAGTGTAAACTGGAAGCACATCTGCCTAGTCTGAGGGTAGGCCACTAGTATACAGGGTCATTCAAATCGGTCAGTATGGGAAAGTCTGAAACTATAACACATACGAGGATCTGTTCTGAGGAACCATGTCATCGATTTTACGCAGAAATACGTGCCAAAACAGGATTTCATATCAGAATCACAAAGGACTCGCCGAAAAAAAAAATTGATGGCTTTATAAATGAGTACAAAAATGGTCGAATCTCATTAGGAATTTAGGACTCTGAATAAAACCGCCTTATTATACGGTATTTTTTTGTCAGCTATTTAGGTTTCACTGTTCATACTAACAGTTTTTAATGTAAATCAATATCAAAATTGTTTAATTTTTAATTAGAATTTAAAACGGACTCCAGAAACTTTGTCATTAAAAAAAGGCAAATGTTGGTAGTTACAACATATAGTGTTCTTCCTCAAACTCGTCAAATTTCAAGACTTACCTAAAGATCAAGACCAATAGTTCCAGACTTATAGCCTTGCAGCCCCTACAAGACTTCAAACCATTTGTATTTCAGACAATTGATGGGCGATTTAAGGCAACAATGTCTTATCTAAACTGAGACCACTCAAACAAAGTGGTATGTCCCCCGTGAGATTCGCACCTGTCTTCTGGGACTTATAAAAGGTTGTATAAGGTTACTTAAAAATAATGTGAAAGAATAAGTAAATATATTATTATTATTACCAATATAAGTATCGTTGTTATTTTACCACAAACTGTCATGGTTCCTCATTCGATTTCAAGTTGGGATTTTGTCACCTACGAGTATATTATACTAATCTGAAAAAAAAACTCTGAACTACTAAACAAAATCTGTACTTAAAATTAAAATGTATTTATGCTGTGCTTGTAAATTAAATATACTTATATAAATAATTGAAGCAGATAAACAAAATACTGTAGAGTTTACTTGATTAGAAATATAAGCTATATTTTAGATGGACAATATTTTGCCCTTGTCTGATGAAATATATTCATAATCCGATAGCAATTTCATAGTTCCTTAACTTTTGTAGTCCAATTTACATTAAATTTTGATTTAAGTGAAAATTCATTCAACTACCTATATATTTAATATGGCTTTTGTTACATACAAAATACAATCTGAGAATAGTCATTATAAAAGTTATTTATTAAATATAGAATTTGCGGGATCATCATAGAACAAACATATCTGCATGCGTTAAGTCTACTGATGTTTCATTTTTTTTTTCTAAACTGAACAATCTGCCCAATAAACACTTCCAAAGTGGTAAAATGAGTGTCTCTAACTTCTATAATAAGAGAATCAAAACTTAAAATATGATGTAGACACATTACTATAAAAGCTACCAATGAAAATGGAGGAGGAGATCTACTCGTAGTTAGTAGTTTCAACTCAACTTTTTATTACACAAGGGGGATATGCATCTGGAAGTGTTAGTAAGTAGGAAAAACATTTATTGACCACAGACAAAAAAAATACATACAACACAACAATAAGTAGGACGCAAAATATAATAATAGGCATAGAAAATACATAAAAAAAGGAAAAGAACTAAAACATAAACACAAAGTCCACAATAAATAGTTCTTTAAATTTTCGCGTTGCATTATAACTACTATTATTAAAGACGGGAATTTAACTCCACTTTTCACTCGCACAGTTCGCTTGTGACCACGGCTGCTGTAACGCAGCCGAAACATCAAGCAGTAAGTACATACATAATTATGAGCTTAATATAAACGTCGCGTTAATTCCCGTCTATAATAATAGTATGTAGTTACAAAGTCCACAATATTAGGTAAAGTGGTCAATAAGGTCCAACCTGAGAATATGCTGCAGCTGTTTCATTGAAACCACTGCAGCGCTGGTTAGTAAAAATCCATAGGTATCATGCTAGCAATATTTTATTTTATATTCTTCAATATATTAGCATTTCCTAACGCCATTTGTTTGACCGAATCCTGATTAAGCTCTTGAAGGTTGGAAGAGAAGACTTGGACTGAGCTGCTTTTTCTATGCACTCCGATGAGGGCTGACGTGCCGAATTTGTAAGTCTTACAACATACCTTAAAAGATAAGAAAAGTTTACTTATAGGAGTAATAATAAGGTTTTTTTATATTCTTCTTTAATATTTTTTTTACAAATCGTCTTCGTCTGTCGTGTCATTGCTATATTATCATAATCGAATTGTTCCCTTATTTTAAAATTATGATTTTCGAACAATTCGATGAGATGACGTTTTATTACAAAATGACGGACGTGTTAATCGGAATTATGGTGCTCAAAGAAAACGCCAAGTTTGCTTATTAACCTACATTTTTTGCTAGGGTTCACATGGCATTTTGTACATAAAAAATATTTAAGCTACACACCGTTCGTATAGGCACCTATCATACTGACAAAATTTTTTATATTTTAGAAAAATACCCTACAGTGTTTTTAGTTCAATAAAACAGATAAAAATAAAAACCTTGAATCCTTGAGTGCAGCCGGCAACCGATGGATCAAACTGCATAGGAGTGCAAAATCGAATGTCTATGCAAATACCACCACGCGCCCAACATGTTGCCTTGGTGGATCCTTTTCCAAAAAAAAAGATGTGAAGTTTTTGAATTAAAGTAGAATCTTTTTTAACAAAATACTTAATAATAGTTAACACAAGCAGAAGTACTTAAGATAAATATAAATTAAGCAAAGAAAAATAGAATAAGTCTTTCTTATAAATTTTGCATTAATATCTAATTTCTTGAATTAGTTTGAGTATATTTTGATTAATTTTGAAAAGCCGCGGCACCGCCTTGCCACGCATTAAATATTACGATATAATTTGCTTGTTTGGTGGTTCTCAGCGGTTTTGTTTTTTCCTTAATAAGTTTTTTTTAACAAAGTAGGTATATCTTGCTAAATTCCTCCTACTACATGCTGAAATAAGCTCAGATTTCTTTGTATTTCTTTCGTTGGAACAGGGAATGTTTGGATTTGTTTAACGTATTTAATATAGTTATTATAGTTCCATTAAAAAAATATCCATCTGACTACTCAATAATTTACCATCATCATTATCATCGTACTGTAAAATGATAAAATATGAGGTACTTTGAAAATCTGCTCCGTTGTTTTCATGGATTAGTTAGGTCGACACGTACGATTTAAGTGATCAATGAAAAGAGGTGATGATTACTAACCATCAGTGACTCGGGAACTTGCTCGTTTGTCGTCTCTAGCATTAAAATCTAAATAGGATCATATTAATACTAATAAGTTGACAACTTTACTAACGGGTAAACATTAAGTAATTAAATAATAATCAATTAATGATCGGTTAGCGTGCGTGGTCGGCTGACATCTCGACCAGCTTCAAAATGGACAGCGGTGAAATTGCGGACCTCTCGACGCTGAAGTGAACAATTTATATAAAACCACAACGTTATTACCAAAATAACTTCTAAATATTTATGTGGTAAGCCAATAATTAAGCTTAGGCCTCTTTTTATAGAAGAATATTTATATTTATCATCTCTCTCCCTTCTACATGTAAAACTATTATTGTGTAGAAAACACAATAATAGTTTCACCTTAATACTTCTCATAGACATAATTTTTTGTCTCAAACGCTTTGTATATTATATCTTGCCAAAACTGTGTATATTATAAGCTTGAACTTAAAGTAATGATACAAATCATGTGCAGTAAAGTTTAAACTGGTGAGCTAAGGGAGAAATCATGTTTTGGAAGACTACACGGTACCTATGTACCTACTCATCTGAAGATATGGCATGTCTCCAAATATTATGTCACACTCTACCTTATACCTTATCTGCTGTCTCATTACGCATTTGCAGAAAGGCAACATAAGTAGACCATAATTATTTAAGAAAATAAGATAACTCCAACGGCACTATCTAGAATCCTGAAGGTACTCTGTCCTACTCTACTTGAATTGAAACAACGGCCTAACCGACACTAATCAGAAGACAGGGCAAGGCAATTTTATTTTGAGATTCGATTTTAGGATAATCCACGTCGTCACGTAGGTGATCAAGAACATTATAACAAAAAGATTAATTAAACCAAAAAAATTAACATCCCGTAATGGATATTTAATCCACTGTGCCGTAAATAAATTCAGAAGCTGTTCCTCAAAAAAATATCTCAGGAATGTTAAAAATAATGATCGCGTCGCATTACAGCGTTAGGTACGAGTATCAATCACTCAGTGTCAGACGGGGAAAGTAAAGAATTGTCTCTCCTACCCGAATCGAATAAGTAATATGTTTTCGCTGTGTTTATTAAATAGATTCAGACATCAATTTGAGACAGGTATTCAAGTGACATACGCGCTTGTTAGGAGCATTTTCGGGGAATAATGTGAGGTAATATTTCTTGGCGTAATTGCAGCATTGGTTTTGGTTCTTAAGAAAATACCTTTATGTTTTTTCTTTGTAGTTTTAATTCCGCGCTGGGAGTCTTTTTAACAAGTACGATAAACAAACTGATCGAAAGAATCAGCTATTTTTGTATAATAATGTTAGGCCCACTTTTCTATAATGGTAATAGCAGTTTCTTTTTCGCTTATTATGTTGATATTTTACTTGACAAAAGGACTTCATTTATGATATAGGGTAAAAGTGGGATAGATGCCGTAGTAGGATAGATGCCTCAAACAACATGTAGAGTGACCTGTGCGAACAGTACACTCATAGTCTGGTATTTAAATACAAGCGTATCTCCTCTCTCACACCAGTCAACGCTAAGGGCTACAATAAGGGCTGAGTGTAGTATTTGCACAGGTCGCAATGACGTCATGTTGTCTGAGGCATCTATCCTACTCTGTAGTAGAATGTATCTATCCCACCTTTATCCTACCTATTAAACTGTGGGCACAAAAACCGAAGGTCGCCGAGCAATGGCGGCGTGACTGCCTACAATGTAATCACCGCCCAAGAACATCTGCAAGATCAGATGAGTCGCTGATACATTGCCGGCATTTTAGAAAGGATTTCGCTTGTCTCCATGAGACTTAGGGACCTATCACAGAACCGTCAGGAAATTGCTACAGCTATAACGTTTTAGAACAGTTTCTACTTCAGTCTGTAGGTTATATATAGGTATTTTATGTTTTTGATAAACCGGTATTTCGAGATGTATGTATGTGGTTTTATACACATTCTAATGAACACACAATATCAGCACGTATCGGTAACTAACCAATTAGCCCATCATCTCAATTATCAGCCTATGTAGAGTAGACCACGAGTAACTTGTGTAGTTGAAATATGTAAATATAGCGATTTATAATTGATTATTTTGTAAGTTTATACATAATACTAGTGTACTCTACTTACTGGTAAAATATAGAAAGGAGTTTAAGTTAGAATTTCCTAAGATCCAGCTGTCAAAAAATACTTTTGGAGACTTTACCTACCATTTATATTAGGTAAGATACACCATCAGGTCATACGGCTGCTGCTCGTCTGTAACGTACGAGTATCACATAAAAAAAATCACAAATCAAACTAAGTCAGTGACATTTACATAATAGTGCAAAATTCAAGTCGAAATAATATTTAACATATTAACAAAATATGTTAGTCCATTTTTTTAAATCCATCAGACACTAATCAGCTACTTTCTGACTAGGATTGTCCTGGTGGTTTCTATGATAAATTGAGGAGCTCTCCGTTTCTGATATACATGTGTTAAGTTAAGTAGATAAACACCGTTAAATTTTAGTCTTTTTAATCTAAACGCTATTGTAATAGGTAACAGGAATAAAGCCCATTTAGCATGTTAGATCATCAAAAAAGTAGAATGAAAATCAGCTGTACCATACAAAAAGTAACATTCACCGGGCGGCGTAATGTATGGAACAGCTGATTTTATCTTGCTTAATTTGATGATCAAAGATGCTAAAGGGGCTGCCTTTATATGTGTTACCTATTGTGAGGGCTTCGGGACCAAAACGACGAAAATTTAACAGTGTATGTATACTGTTGATAAAAACAATGACTACTTAATAAAGCGTGAACTAATGCTATAAATAATCTGCAGCCATAATAATCTATCGTAACTTAATATCAAACATTTACGTATGCCTGACGTCAATGTTTCTATTTTCAGACTAACAAAGGACTTATTAATTCAACACATTAATTTTTCATTAGTTCCAGCTTTCGAAGTTACCTAATTTACTTTGAGTATTTATTTTTATCCACCGACAAAAGTTAGTTGATCATTGATCTATTAGAAATAAAACCGCCTTATTATACGGTATTTTTTGTCAGCTATTTAGGTTTCACTGTTCATACTAACAGTTTTAATGTAAATCAATATCAAAATTGTTTAATTTTTAATTAGAATTTAAAACGACTCCAGAAACTTTGTTCATTAAAAAAAGGCAAATGTTGGTAGTTACAACATATAGTGTTCTTCCTCAAACTCGTCAAATTTCAAGACTTACCTAAAGATCAAGAACCAATAGTTCCAGACTTATAGCCTTGCAGCCCCTACAAGACTTCAAACCATTTGTATTTCAGACAATTGATGGGCGATTTAAGGCAACAATGTCTTATCTAAACTGAGACCACTCAAACAAAGTGGTATGTCCCCCGTGAGATTCGCACCTGTCTTCTGGGACTTATAAAAGGTTGTATAAGGTTACTTAAAAATAATGTGAAAGAATAAGTAAATATATTATTATTATTACCAATATAAGTATCGTTGTTATTTTACCACAAACTGTCATGGTTCCTCATTCGATTTAATTTGGGAATTTTTGTCACCTACGAGTATATATCAATCAGAAAAACAGAAAACTCGTAACTACTACAACCAAATTTGTACTTAAAATTAAAATGTATTAAAGGCTGTGCTTGGAAATGAATATTACTCATATAAATAACTTAACGCAATCAACCACCTGAATCAATGTTTTTTTTAGTTTTTCTTTGTCTGTTGCTTTTTTTGATTGCGCTCGAAGATCGGTACAACATATAAAGGGTATAAGAATATTTGAAAAAAGAAAAACCTTTTAATGGCAAACCGACCACAATGCAAGCGGAGCTCTAGGCGTCCACTAGTAAGAAATTAATGAAATTAAATAATTGAAGCAGAGAAATATTATATTAACTGTTAGAGCATGTGTGAAGTTTACCTGATTGAAAATATAATATAAGCTATGAAATATAGCTTATAATATATATATATATGGTCAATATGTTGCCCTTGTGAAATTAATACACAAAGTTCTGTGATGAATATATTCATAATCCGATTAGCAATTTCATCGTTCCCATTGACTTTTGTGGTTACAATTTCCATTAGATTTTTGATTTGAAGTGAAAATTCATTCAACTACGTATTATATTTAGTATGGCTTTTGTTACATACAAAATACAATCTTAGAGAAAAGTCAATATTTATAGAAGTTATTTATTACATATAGAATTTGCGGGTTCATACAATACAACAAGCATATCTACCTGCGTCAAGTCTTACAGCAGCGTGGGTCACAAGCGAACTCCACTTTACACACGCACGGTTCCCTTGTGACCACGGCTGCTGTAACGCCATCCGTAACGTTATGCAGTAAGTACCTCATACACAATTATGTGCTTCAAAATAAACGTTGAGTTAATTCCCGTCTATAATAATAGTAGTTACAAAGTCCACAATATTAGGTAAAGTGGTCAATTAGGTCCAACCTGAGAATATGCTGCAGCTGTTTCATTGAAACCACTGCAGCGCTGGTTAGTAAAAATCCACAGGTATCATGCTAGCAATATTTTATTTTATATTCTTCAATATATTAGCATTTCCTAACGCCATTTGTTTGACCGAATCCTGATTAAGCTCTTGAAGGTTGGAAGAGAAGACTTGGACTGAGCTGCTTTTTCTATGCACTCCGATGAGGGCTGACGTGCCGAATTTGTAAGTCTTACAACATACCTTAAAAGATAAAAAATGTTTACTTATAGGATTAATAAGGCTTTCGTCATATTGGTTATTCTTCTTTAATATTTTTTCTACCAATCGTCTTCGTCTGTCGTGTTATTGCTATATTATCCTATCTGTCTGTTTCATTTTTAAAGTCTCATCTTACCATTCAGTCCCCTAATCAGCTTTTGCAACACTGAAGGCAAACTAATTTATGTGCAGTCAGCCACACATCAGGTTACCACTACCTGTCAAATTTCCTCAATTGTTGTTCAACCTTATGTTCATGATAGTAAGATGAGAATCGATTGAAGTTTTGTATACTTTTGTGTGTGGCTGTACATACATGTATGATATGGCAGTGCGACTCTTTGATGATGATTTTAAAATTAAGAAACCATTCGATGAGATGCCGTTTTATTACAAAATGTCGGACGTTTTAATCGGAATTATGGTGCTCAAAGAAAACGCCAAGTTTGCTTATTTACCTACATTTTTTGCTAGGGTTCACATGGCATTTTGTACATAAAAAATATTTAATTTAACACACCGCTCGTGTAGGCACCTATCATACTGACAAATTTTATATAAATATTGTAGGAATATACCCTACAGTGTTTTTAGTTCAATAAAACAGAGAAAAATAAAAACCTTGAATCCTTGAGTGCAGCCGGCAACCGATGGATCAAACTGCATAGGAGTGCAAAATCGAATGTCTATGCAAATACCACCACGCGCCCAACATGTTGCCTTGGTGGATCCTTTTCCAAAAAAAAGATGTGAAGTTTTTGAATTAAAGTAAAATCTTTTTAACAAAATAATAGTTAACACAAGCAGAAGTGCTTAAGAAAAATATAAGTTAAGCAAAGAAAAATATATTAAGTCTTTCTTATACATTTTGCATTAATATCTAATTTGTAAAATTCGTTTAAGTATATTTGATTAATTTTGAAAAGCCGCGGCGCCGCCCTGCCACGCATTAAATATTACGAAATAATTTGCTTGTTTGGTGGTTCTCAGCGGTTTTGTTTTTTCCTTAATAAGTTTTTTTAACAAAGTATGTAGGTATAGCTTGCTAATTTCCTCCTACTACATGCTGAAATAAGCTTAGACTACTTTGTAAGAAGGACTTACTTTACATCAGTGAGTAGGTATTAAATAAATTAAACTACTTTAAATACGTAAAACCAATCCAAACAGGGAATGTTAAGATTTGTTTTGCGTATTTAATGTAGTTATTATAGTCCCATAAAAAATATATCCATCTGACTACTCAATAATTTCCCATCATCATTATCATAGTACAATGTGTGTAAATGATAAACTATGAGTACCTACTAGTTGAATTGAAAACATGCTCCGTTGTTTTTCATAGGTTAGTTAGGTCGACACGTAAGATTTGTAAAGAAAATAAAGAAAAAAATATAATTACTTATATTAAAAATACATAAAAAGTTAACAGTAAAAAGCGGCGCACCTAATGTTGGCTTTCCTCCCTTCCCTGGTAAAAATATATCGTGATAGTTCAGCAAGGGTACTTCCCCTATTTTCTTCACTACTACTGCTACTTGCTTATCTCCTTCTGCTACTTTTTTATCTCCTACTGCAGGTGCTGCTACTTTCTTATCTCCTCCTGCAGCATGCTTATCTGCTTCTGAATTTACTGCTTGTATCAAAACTGTGACTAGAATCGATGAGGGAAGGCTCCAAGATGGCCACATTTTAAAACAAAATTGCGATTACTACAACTGCACTGACTTATGTCGTATTTTAATCGACAATTTTTAATTAAGTTCAGATAAGCTGGTGTTTTCAATAAACCTAGTCAGTGGAATAAAACTCAGTTTCTGAGGAATATTTATTTGTATAGTACTAAAGCAAGGGTTTTTAGTTTCTCGTTAGGTGCTAGTTTTAGTCCCCTTTTCCTTTTTTTCTTTGGTTTGAACTCCGGCTCTGGGATATTGGGTACGACGCCCTTTCCTTGGCCAAAGTCACGTTGATTAGTCCAAGGGTAACGTATATTGTTGATCCCTTGATCTTTCATATCTCTGACGTTGTACGTATTCCAGACGAAGCAGCAAACCTTGTGCTTATCCTTGCATCCAGGTACTTGGGCAAGGGACGGGAACCCCGTGCAAAGCTTGTGGTTTATGCAAATCCCATTGTGGCCCCAACAAGGAGTGCTCACCATCGATCCTGTGAACATAACATGCATTTGGGTCATAATCAAAATGAGTTCTTGAAAAAAAAATTAAATGTAAGTCAACATTTTGATTTATAATTTACCATTTATTTTAACATAACGAATTAACAATCTTAGAAAATTATCACCATAGCTCAGTCTCAATTATTTATGGAGTAAATAATTTTTTATTATTATTTGCATCTACAGAAAAGACTAATTAGTCTACAGAAAATAACAAAATTATACTTTTTATTATTTAAGTATTAAAAATATTATCAAATATTCTTGCTATAATAATCATTACAAGTTATGTGTTCTTAATTATTTTCAATAATAACTAAAAAATCTAATAGAACCTCTAAAAAAAATAACAAAATATGTCTACAGGTGGGACATATCCTTCTGTAGACAAAGGAAAAAAAACGGCGTCATCTTCGGAATCTTTCCAGAAAGGATAGAGCCGTCATTTTTTTTAACACAATATCGGCAGAATGATCAGTAGGTATCATCTGAGCCTTCAACTGGCGGAATTCTTTTCTTCGATCTCGCATTTTTGAACAACAGGTAAGTACCTTCTTCAGGTGTCAGCCTATCACTAAATCCAGGAGAAATCTGCAGATGCAGATGTGCTACTGGGTGTTTAAGGAACTTCTGGGATCTGAAGAACTGGTGGTGATAAGCGGAGCGTTTGAGGTTGGAGGAAATGCAACTGAGATTTGTGAAGTGTCTGGTTTATAATCGATGCGTATTGTTCCCATTTCAAAATGTATACTTTTAATTTGTGTGTTACAAGTTAAGCAGCTTAAACATCTAACACGAATAATTTGGGGTTCATCCCTATTCCAAATCAACTGTTGTATTTCACGTGTATCCCTAAATGGCCGCAAAATACTTTTGTCCAAAATGTTCTCTGCGTACACCTTGTCCACAGAGAAGATTTCCACATGAGAGACGTTTCCATAGTATTCAAAAGATAAAAAATAATATTTGATCTTAGAAGACGAGGGACAGACCATGCGCATATCACTCCTTTGAATCTATAATAATAATATAATCAGTCAGCAAAATACATTATACTTACTTATTTACGACATTCCAAGGAAAGACACATGAAAAGTTACAAAAACTTGTTCAGAGCTTTTAAACTATAAAGTTGTCGTTACTTGCGCGTGTTCTCAGTCTAAATCTCTCCAGCACATGACAGACCATTACATTTTTCCAACATCGAAAAAAAATACGTTACGATACGTTTAGTAGAAAAAAAAATTGTCAGATTTTAAACGTCCGCAGGAGGAGACCATGAAACTAAGAACATGTTGTTTAATTAATTTATTTCGGTAAACAAATGTCGTAATTTTATGAGTATGATATTATACATACTAAACTATTTGTCAGACCGAAAAACATAAAAACAAATATATTTAATGAAAGGTAAGTATTTTTTATACTCATCTAAAGTGATGAACTTCGCATCTAAACAGTCTACAGGAGGGGACTTTTATAATTAAATGTGAAAAAAATTCTAGCTCTAAGACATTTTTTTTTATGATTCTTGTTCATAAAATGGAGAAGCAAAGACAAATTTTCAAATTATAAAAAGACATGCGATAGTTAAGTATTTAATAGCCATTTTAAGGTAAGCGAACTGAATTTTTCGCTCTTTTGATTATGACCCATTTGTAATGTTTTGAGGGAGTTCAACTGCGGGATCGCGCATGTCGGCTAATTCAAAGTGGACATTCCGGCATTAAGAAGTTCGTCGTTCAAGTTGAAATGACTTGGCCCACAGACTTGGAGGAGTGAAGTAGTTAAGAGAATTCCTTCCTGTGTTGTATTTCTATATCGACTAGTTAACTATGTAAATTTTCAACGGCGATGTTACAACATGCGGGAAAAATTACGGTAGTAAGTGTAAGTACCTAGTACGAAGTATGTATGTGGATCGGAAATATCTTTGGAAGAACTGAGTTACTACAAAGCTAGGTAATTTGGCACAAGCGGGTGTTAGTAAACGGTCTGGTTTTTGACTCCGCGTATATTATCAGATTTACACTGATATTATTGTACTTATCTACCTACGCTTGTATTTAATATAAAAGAACTTATACTAGCGTCGTATCTTGTGTGAGAATTATTGTAATGCAACTTACTAGTGGCTCGCCACCATTTCGTTTCGGGACATTAGTTCGAATATTTCGCCCGTAAATAGCGCTGGACGTCGATTACTTCGCGCAAATGTTTCTTTTTTCGATTTACCTATAAGACTTGTAAGTGTCTATCTACAAGTTTAGCCTCTTTTATACAAATATATTAGATTTAGGACCGATCATACCCATATTTCTTCCATAATTTCCGAAATAAATCTTTGGTTTAACGCTTGTAACGCTACGAACGTTATAATTACCATAGATTTATACTCGGGTAAAGATTGATCAAATTGCGACTTACCTAGTGCAAGAGCATTAAGTCGCCATTCCACCAATTTTAAACAAGCCACTTTCTTATTTACTCACGAGTCTTAGAAATAGCCAAGCTTCCTTAAAAAAATGCTAGGATTCCCTCTTACCTCTAAGTGCCCATTAAAAACAATCTTCTTACGTTAAATGCATAATGTATTTCGGCCATTACCGTGCCTATAAACACGGGATACCTACGTCAACGACGAGAAATAATGCGTGCGTGAGCTGTATTTATTAGCAACGAAAAACTAGGTTTATGGAGGCAATGTTGCGACCTTGAAACGGCAAGGAAAACAGTTTGTAGAGAATTTCTCGGAATATTTGGTTGAAAAACGTTTAATATAGGAAGAAAACTGTTTTTTTTTTTCATAATATGGATGAATCGTCTTCCATCTACAGTCACTACGATCATTTATCAGAGGTTTATCGCGTTATAGCACATTTTTATTACTATATTCTTATCGGATGGGCTGCTAAGCCTAGTGTCAGAGTTTCAAACCGCCTTTTGGCCTTGGTAGGATAATGATTAACTTACTATATACCTAAGTGACAAGACCGATGGCTCTACGTGACTTCAGGAAAACGGAATCATCTTTCTTTTGGACATCTGATGATGCAAGCTTTTTTCGACGAATTCCCAATAGTTATAGAACAAATGTTGTTCAAAGTATTTAACTTCCCTTTTGTCACGTCTTCTTCCCCGTGATTAAAGGGATGTAAATGTTCACAGATACATTCTCTATACCCAATATAATGATCAATACCAATAATAATTCTACCACCATGCGGGGGAAACTACAGGGCGCAGCTAGTAAGTTAATAATATTGAAAACAAGACTCACTTCGGCCCGCTACCTCTTTGTCCTCAGTAAGAGTAGCAAGGGCGGTGTGGTAGGCAAGTAACTCAGCCCTTAAGTCCTCATATTCCTCGTCCTCAGTCAGATCCAAATTCTCATCGTTTCTCAATTGAGCAACCAAATTACCCCCCAAATCCCCGCTTCCTGAAGCATCTTCTCCTTTTCCTATTACGAGTTGAAATATTAAATTCAATATCAGAAATACATGCAACATTTCACCAGCAAACGAAAATTTAAATCTACATGAATCCAGTTTTAGAGACTTTTTATGGGGCAAAAAACATAAATTCGAGATAAGCCGCGCTGAAAGGGGATTTTGTAATCAAATATAAAAATATATTCAGCTCAGACCATTTCTTTCAGCGATGGGGATACGGACTGATGCAGTAGTAGATAAGCTACAATTTTACTGCTTGAGTCCGGAAGGACTAAAATTTAAGTATGGAACAATAAAAATGCACCGAGAATGTAATATTATAATGAACTCCTTACCGATATTTCAGCTATGGCAGCTATTCTTAACGATGAGCTATCGACGCAGGACATTATATTTTTAATGCTCGTACATAGTTTTGCGAACTAACACCACTAGTAGGTACAAGAGGTGTTAGGTGGAAAAATCTTGTAAAAATATTATTAGAGCCAAAAATTTCTTATATTTATGATACTCAATTGATGATTGAAACGGAAAAGACAAGTACGCAGAACATTTTTTTAACTATGATAATGGATTTTACATATTAAATTGCTTTTAAATGTCACAAAATTAAACTTGAAATTATGCAGAATACACAATTGTAACTTCTTCTTTGACTACTCATAGCTCATCTTTATATATAACTTCCAAATTTTTAACCAAGAATAACCTAGGAATATAAATTCAACTATAAACTGAGTAGTAACAGTAAAGTTTTATCTATATAAGTAGCTCTCCTTAGTTAAACCAGACTTTAATCATAATAAAACGTTGAAATTTCGTTCGGACAGCAGATGTGAAGTCAAGAAGATGAAACTAAAAATTGGTGTAAGTATATTTACTTCCATAAAATTGTATATGTTTATGCGATATAAAATTATTCAGTACATCTGATCAATGAGTCCGTAAAAATTCAAATAGATTTGCCAAGTTGTACCCACTCTGGTATTCATTCAATTTTGTAGCGCTGACACCACTAGGTAGTGCATCGCAATCACACTCTAAATTTTGTAAAAGGTCATCAGCCAGAATGCCAAGTAAATTGAAGCTTTATCCGAAAGCAGTAAAGTGTAGAATGTTTTCAAGCTACGTCATGCAACGCACAGGTTCAGGAATACGTCGACGGAATGTACGTGGTAGGTCATCCTACTAAAATATTAAAACTTCCGATGCCGAATCAATCGTGCCATGTCCATACACAGTGGACGCACGGTCCAACGAAAAGCCTTTTACAAACATTTCCCATTCAGACTACAAAGATTTCACATCGACCATCTTTTCTGTCAGACAATTGACAAGCATTGTTGCTAAAAAAACTCGCCGGACGATCTCCGTCGGTAAATTCATTTCCCGAAAACGCTATTCATCGCTAGTAACTCGATATTTACTCAATCGCTCTGAAAGTTTCGAGAATATTTGATATGTTTGTCGATAGGTTTTGTGATAGCCTTGTGACGCGATATTGAGAATAAATGTTTCGTATTAGTTTTGTCGCAGGAACACTATCCTCTCTGAGTAATTTCAGTAACAGTGATAAAATAATGTCTCAAAACTCAAATCAAGTGTGTACTGTACGTACTACCCATGTGAATAATTGGAGAAGAAGCACAGTGCAAAATCAAAGAACTTAATAAACTTTCACTATAGACTTTGGATGGATATCTGCCACCCTTCTAATTCTAGGTCTTTCACACACAAGGAAACAAGACGACTATTTTTCGTATTTCGGTACCTGACTTTTTCTGTCAGGTGCTGATTCTTACAACTGAATCGAATGTAACGAAAGAATCCCAAGAGCAAACGCTACTCATCAGTCAGTCACATAAAGTACAAATATCTCATCATCATTTTTATTAGTCCATTCTCTCTTGCAGCATGTTCTTTGTTGGCGTACTGGCCTGATTTTGTATGAACATACATGCCTACTTTGGTCATGTCAATAGCCTCGTCAAGTAATTCTAGAAGGTGGTTAAATGTTAGTGCTTTCCAACCCAACATAATCGACGAACACATTGCTTTTGAAAGCACTAAACTCAAACTGAAGCCATGCTTGTTTACAACTTGTAACCATTTTCGTGCTACGAAAACGTTTCAAACGTTTCATGTTTTTATTAAACTCCATTTCAAAAATCTAGGGTACATACTCGGATTCAAACTACAGCCTCCTGTTATGGAAGGCGGGTTCTTATCCACTGAGCTAGCATGATACTTTCATTATGTAAACAATTAAGTCGAAACTTGCAAAACTGTCGCCTTTAAAGGCTGTCGTTAAATTCCGAATAAGTAAACAAAGGTTAAAGTCACTAAGGCTCACAAATTATATTACCACTACGTCCCCTGACCTTCCCAGTAATTGAATAGACATGAGACAGCAAGTCTTTTGTCGGGAAACTTGCAATTTGAAGGCGCGTAATGGCCCCTTCTGTCATTCTTGAGAAGTACCCGAGATAGATGAGGATAAGACCCATGTTTTCAACCGCAGGGCCACCCTGAGCTTCTTATAGCGCATAGCACAAAGCGTAAAATTCCTTTCATCAGGGCTAGTACCTACAAAACAAGTGTCGTCAAAGTGCGCTTACAGGCATTGTTGAAGAAATAAAGCCGCCTATGTGGGGGCTCCATTAGCCCAGGCCGGGGCTACGGCCCGTGAACCGGCGAGTAATTTTGTTCGCAAAATATTGTGTGGCTAAACAAATTGGGCGCGCATTTTGACTTTCCGAATTAAAATTGTAAATAATAAGCTCGGTGCCAGTTACGGGATTATGTCACAAGTTATCTTTAAAATGCCATTAGGGAACATGATATTGAAATGACTGACCTTGGCAATAACGCGAAAATGTTTTATGATTCACAACACAACATAGTTATTAAGGTATTCATTTTTTTGCAGCACAAAAGAAAAATGTATTGTATTTAGTGTTCATGTTCGTTTTAAACTCTTAAGTGAACAGCTTTGTTTTGTCGGTTAATATAGGAATTTAAATTGTAGATATTTTTATCTGATATGAAAATCACCGTTTTGTATTGAGTATTACAACATAATAAAGTATTTTTTTCATTCCAGGTAAAATTCCGGAGCGTGCAATCCAGTTCTTTTACATGTATGTAAGCTACATTACTTTACATTACTTTTACGTTGCTTATCAATTGAACTACATATCGTAAAACGTTAAATAACAAAAATATGGACTGATATGTAAGATGCTCTTTATTAAAACTAGGCACAACGAATGTATCACAAACACTCAGAATGAACACAACTACCTAAATCTGTGGCATCAACAAACATTTGTATGAGATTCATACCCGCGGTCCTTAAATCTTCGATTGGTAGGAAATTTGTTATAAAAAGTATTTGCTCCTGTCCTGTTATTAATCTACTCTAATTTACAGAATTCATAAAATTGTACTACTAACTAGTTACCTCAAGAATTTCATAGATTCTCCATTCGACACTGATGATTGGTTTGGACACGACTCGGAGAGCTGCTGTGAAAGGATCACAAAAGCTAGTTTAAATGGCTTCAGGACCTCCGACAAGGACTATTAACGAGTGCTATCAAAGTTCACAATGAAAGCACCAGCCTGATCGGAATTACTAAGGGTTGCTAAGGTGGAGTGTTGTGGAAACTAGCGCCGCCAATTGATTAGGTATTTTTCCGACGGGACCGACGAGCAGACAAATCACCTGATGGTAAGTGATTGCCGCTGTCCATAGACGCAACACCAGTGGAGTCACAAATGGGTTGTCAATATTTTACCCTCTTTCCCCCATCGGGCCTTCTAATTAACCCTCGATTACTCGGCAAAACACAGCGAAGGCGATACAAAATTATCAGTATTTTTTTTAAAAATATCTTATAATCGCCACAGTCAATATAAATTATAATAGGGTATTTGACAAAAAAAAATATGATTAATCAAAAGACCTCTCAATTTAAGAAACATTATTGAAAGAATTGCTCGATTCTGATTTGAATCACCTGAGATATCATAACTTTAAGAGCACATATTTTGGGCAAGCCCAAAAACGCTCTATACAAATGGCTACAAGCAAGTGACGTCACACGCTCGTATCTTGTATGCGCGTCTAGTAAATTTGTTTGGTAGCTATATCAAATGTTTTGTTTAAGTAAATGGTTTCATAATAAAAGTTGGTGAAAAATGTACGGGTAGTTCAATGATATAATTATTTTTTATTAATTTTATACTTTAAAAATGGACTTGCCCATGAAACTTTGATTGCTCATAAAAAAAATATATTTTTAACTGAAAATGTTGGCCATTGGTTCTCATTTACCAGTTTTTTCACTATATCGAGATTAGTCAAATACCCTATTGGTGGCGCTAGTTACGACGATTTGTTACCTTAACAATAATTTCTTGCCAACGGCGTCTTAAGGCGCTCGATTTTATTCCGAACGTTTGCACAATTTAAAGTATAATTTTATTAAGATATTAACGGTCTCCGGCGTATTGATTAAGGGCGTTTTTTTATTTAATCCGAAGGTTGGGGGCTGAAATCCCACGAGGGAGACGTCACTTAGTGTAAATGGCTTTGAAAAATTCTTAATTTACTGTAACCTTCAATACTTTGTTATTTCAAATTGCTAAACTGCATGATTTTATGCGTCAAAAGGAATAAGTATTTGTCAGGAACCTATTATTTTCAAAATGAAAATAGTCGGTGATGGAATCGAATGCTATTTTGAGAAAAAAATAATTAGAAACCTCAATATCATTGTCATTGAAGATAGACATAATAACCCCACACATGTTTGTGTGATTAAATAAAATAACTGAAACTTATTTAATTTGAAAACTTATTCTAAACATGGGGAATCCCCAAAGCATTTTTTTTTTATTTCTGAGTAAGCTTTTTTCATTGTATACCTTGACAATGACCTGGACAATGTATAATTTATTTTGAACTAAAACCGAATGGCCAACCGAACTCCACGCGAGCGGGTCTGCGGGTATCCATATGTCATACCTTATAATTTTGAAAATCATGGTAGTTAACCAAGTTACCCCACAATAAACCCAGAGAACCTACAAACGAGAATAATAATAGTCACGTCGAAACAAAAGAGACGCACAGCCCGTGTGAAAGGAATGGGGATAAAGATAAGAAAGGACTGCGAGAAATTAATATTAGGTGGTACATATTATTGTGTTTTCCTACGATTGAAAATTTGACCGCTACTTGATTTTATTTCGCTCAGAACTTTGTTGGTTTAACATCACGGGCTGAACATTACACCATTAATATTAATCCTTTTGCAAAGCGGCCTTTATTTAATATTAATAATTAACAAAGTTCTTTAAGCAAGTAAAACCAAGAAAACCCCGTATTTTTCCGCATTTGATAGAGTTCCGACCTAAAATTATACAAATGGCTTCAGGACCTCCGACAAGGACTATTAACGAGTGCTATCAAAGTTCACAATGAAAGCACCAGCCTGATCGGAATTACTAAGGGTTGCTAAGGTGGAGTGTTGTGGAAACTAGCGCCGCCAATTGATTAGGTATTTTTCCGACGGGACCGACGAGCAGACAAATCACCTGATGGTAAGTGATTGCCGCTGTCCATAGACGCAACACCAGTGGAGTCACAAATGGGTTGTCAATATTTTACCCTCTTTCCCCCATCGGGCCTTCTAATTAACCCTCGATTACTCGGCAAAACACAGCGAAGGCGATACAAAATTATCAGTATTTTTTTAAAAAATATCTTATAATCGCCACAGTCAATATAAATTATAATAGGGTATTTGACAAAAAAAATATGATTAATCAAAAGACCTCTCAATTTAAGAAACATTATTGAAAGAATTGCTCGATTCTGATTTGAATCACCTGAGATATCATAACTTTAAGAGCACATATTTTGGGCAAGCCCAAAAACGCTCTATACAAATGGCTACAAGCAAGTGACGTCACACGCTCGTATCTTGTATGCGCGTCTAGTAAATTTTTTTGGTAGCTATATCAAATGTTTTGTTTAAGTAAATGGTTTCATAATAAAAGTTGGTGAAAAATGTACGGGTAGTTCAATGATATAATTATTTTTTATTAATTTATACTTTAAAAATGGACTTGCCCATGAAACTTTGATTGCTCATAAAAAAAATATATTTTTAACTGAAAATGTTGGCCATTGGTTCTCATTTACCAGTTTTTTCACTATATCGAGATTAGTCAAATACCCTATTGGTGGCGCTAGTTACGACGATTTGTTACCTTAACAATAATTTCTTGCCAACGGCGTCTTAAGGCGCTCGATTTTATTCCGAACGTTTGCACAATTTAAAGTATAATTTTATTAAGATATTAACGGTCTCCGGCGTATTGATTAAGGGCGTTTTTTTTATTTAATCCGAAGGTTGGGGGCTGAAATCCCACGAGGGAGACGTCACTTAGTGTAAATGGCTTTGAAAAATTCTTAATTTACTGTAACCTTCAATACTTTGTTATTTCAAAATTGCTAAACTGCATGATTTTATGCGTCAAAGGAATAAGTATTTGTCAGGAACCTATTATTTTCAAAATGAAAGTAGTCGGTGATGGAATCGAATGCTATTTTGAGAAAAAAATAATTAGAAACCTCAATATCATTGTCATTGAAGATAGACATAATAACCCCACACATGTTTGTGTGATTAAATAAAATAACTGAAACTTATTTAATTTGAAAACTTATTCTAAACATGGGGAATCCCCAAAGCATTTTTTTTTTATTTCTGAGTAAGCTTTTTTCATTGTATACCTTGACAATGACCTGGACAATGTATAATTTATTTTGAACTAAAACCGAATGGCCAACCGAACTCCACGCGAGCGGGTCTGCGGGTATCCATATGTCATACCTTATAATTTTGAAAATCATGGTAGTTAACCAAGTTACCCCACAATAAACCCAGAGAACCTACAAACGAGAATAATAATAGTCACGTCGAAACAAAAGAGACGCACAGCCCGTGTGAAAGGAATGGGGATAAAGATAAAGAAAGGACTGCGAGAAATTAATATTAGGTGGTACATATTATTGTGTTTTCCTACGATTGAAAATTTGACCGCTACTTGATTTTATTTCGCTCAGAACTTTGTTGGTTTAACATCACGGGCTGAACATTACACCATTAAATATTAATCCTTTTGCAAAGCGGCCTTTATTTAATATTAATAATTAACAAAGTTCTTTAAGCAAGTAAAACCAAGAAAACCCCGTATTTTTCCGCATTTGATAGAGTTCCGACCTAAAATTATACAAATGGCTTGAATTATTTAGACTTCCCGAATCGTGGAACATGATTCAATTATAGTACCCCAAGCTCCGAAACGACAGCTTTGGAGGCAAGTGGGAATGACACGCTAAGAAGATGACCTAAATCTATCTTTATATTATGCTATTTTGAACAGGTAAATTCTATAGATATCAACAAGGTTTTAAGTAATCTATTCCTAACGACATTTTATGATAGGAACTAATATAATTCCGAAATGATGGCGATCACTAGAATATCATAAAGGCAGAAAAGTGAAAGTATAAAAATTAAAAATACCTATAGTTAGGGCCTTGAGGCAGCGTGTTCGTGAAATTTACTTACTTGCCTTGTTAGTAACTTTAAGTTACTGTTTATTTTTCATTTTGCTAATTAGTCGAGTTGCTATTTGTTAAGTCAGAACAAACTAGGATTAATTTTGTGGACATGTTTCTCTGCAAGTTGTGTTAAGTTGTGAGCTCATTTTCATATTCCCAATTATGAACTTTTAATAAGAAATGTGTCCTTTAAGTTTAGACTAGGTAGGTTTAAAGTTGCAAATCAAGTCTGAAATTATTAATGACAATTTCTGCTCTTAAAACTCTTAGTGTTGAATTCAAAAGTAAAAGCTAAGGAGTTTTTAGCCGAAGTATAGTAAGAAAATTGTTCTAAACCAAGTTATAATGTATTGATATTAAAAAAAAACACTTACAGAGAAAGCATAGGTACCTACAGAGTTCTTATTGCTTGTACAGAGAGACAGATAGATAGATAGGTAGGTACCCTTTATTGCATAAAGTTTATAAACCTTAAACTAAACTTACATATGGTACGTTAATACAATATATATTATATATTTCTCTCTCTCTCTCACTCACACATTAGGATACTCAAATTGGTCCAAATGTTTTGACATTACATTTGTACCTTACAACAGACAAAACATAAAGAGGACCTAGTTAGCAACTTATGGAAATCACAAGTCACGAGATATGAATATTAAAATATCATTAACCTTCCATAAATAATTCTGTCCTATCCGCTTTCATCTTAACGAACTATTTACAAGTTACAAGCTATTTAAATCCAGCGAGGAGCTCTGATTAATGGCTTTCAAATGATATTTTGCAGGGCAACAAACAGGGAAGTTTTGCCATCGCTTTTGCAGCGCCGAGACCTTAATTGCTTCGAGTCAATTTGACAGCTGATTGTACACTCCGCTCCGAAATACACAATTTTGCTTTCGACGCTGCGGGCGTCTAGTTATATTCGCTTGTGGCTGCCTCAAGTAGAAGAAAATTTTAATTTTTTTGTAAGGATGCGCTCACACCTGAACGTTTAGGTAAATACATTTTTTTCATCACTTACGTACAGTCAGCCACACGTCAGGTTACCACAACTTGTCAAATTTCCTCAGATGATTTTCAACCTAATATGTATGACAGTAAGATGAGAGTCGAATGAAAAAATTTGACAGTTTTGTATACTTTGATGTGTGGCTGTACGTACTTAAAATAAAAGACTAATAAATTGTAGGGAATACCTACTTCGTTATAAAGGACTTTACGGATATCAAACACATCACTATGACTTGATGTGTTTGTGATGTGCTTGCACTACATTATTTTAACTGCGCTAAAAAAGTATTTTAACGGTTCTATGTTTAGTAATCACCAGTTCCGTACAATGGTTAATCATTAGGCGACAACATTTTGTCACCTTTGCCTCAACAATTGTACGGTGCAGCAAAAAAAGGGCCTGCGAATCACTTGCCATTTGGTTATCCGTCCCCTTAATAGATCTCGTTTATGTAACAGTCTCGAATTTAAATGATTTACAGACGTTACGGTGTCTAATTTAAAACATACATTCGGGGACAAACTACGGGCCCCATTTGCTTTTAGTACTTCGATGGCAGTGATCATCCATCAATATTTGCGACTTTTTTTCCACGCCGAAATATGCCTCTGATTTACTCACATGATCATGACATGATCTGGACTAGTTAAACTGTAATTGTTACCATCTTCTCGTTATCTATTTCACCTTCCCCAGAAATTCGACCACACTAGTACGTATTCCCAGATCAATTGTGGTCAAGATTAGACTGCATGCATATGGTGCCGTCTCCGAGTGACTTGTATTTAGCACCAGAGTGGTCGTGGCTTAATCACCCACTGTACAAAAGTACCATAGAATAAAGATTATCGGTTCACAATTTGTGAGTATTTATGTATTTTCCGCTCTATGACAGTTTTCATGTCTACCTAAAGTATGCCTCTAATGCGCTGATATGTTCAGCTTTACCCACCCTGATTTCTACCTCCATTGATAATGCCATGGCGTCACGTGACGTCACTCTTTTTGGAATTTGGGCCGTCCCTATGTCTGATAATATACAGTAAGTGTTGTTTTTGCACTGCAACTTAACCTGACGCCGTCCTGCACATACATTTCGAGTACCTACCTGTTTTATAAAAATAGGTTCCATGTTTTTGCTGACTTCTTCTAGTGCTTCTGTCTTAACTGAGTGTAAGCGTTTTGCCGCTCACTGTACGACAGTACTCAGCTGAAACGCAAAGGTTGAAAATTGTAATTGGTGAAAGGACTCCAAAGAGAAATGAACAGTGGAAATTGCTGCCACAAAACGAAAATATCGAACGAAATGGACACGGAACTGTAAAGTTCTACATTGTGTGAATAGTAATCAACACAACTGGACTGGAAAACAGTTCGTTGTTTTAAAGTCAGCTTTAATGCGCCTGTTTGGAAATAGAAATCTGGAAAATGGGAATTCCAGTATGGAAAATAAAAGTAAAGAAAGAATGGACATTGTTATTCACAATGGAACAGTCAGTAAGCATCATCCTAGCGTTCCATTGCCAGTTGCGTACAAAGCTGCCGCTTCGAAGCCCGGGGTACGATGGAAAGAGTCATGATCTAAGATTTAGGAATTCTGGTAATTAACTATAAATAGCGACTACCTTTCCTAACACTTACACTTAATAACAGTATATTGGCCACTGTGGCGGTTTGCCCAAGATCATAAGGACCATAACTGAAAAATAAACTAAGTCAAATTAGAAGCATTTCAGTAGCATAATCAGACAATTAGGTAATGTAATTCTGCCCCTTGTCGCCAAGAGCGTTAATTTTGTTTACAGTCCAGTACAAATTCTTATTCCCCCTCTCAACAGTATGTTTAGGTACAATGAGGTAATTCCCTCATCGTATTTCGTTCACAGTCACTTAGCAAAGTTGGTTAAACGTATTAGGGCATTAACTATGTGTGAGTGTATACAGAAACTATCTTTATATAATAAAGATAACTAGTAGAGGATATCAAGATGACTGAAAATTTAATCGTTCTCATATCTGAAGAACGTGGTAGCGCAGAAACTAATGTATTGCACCTAAGCGTGGCAGGTTCTGGGTTCCTTCCCGTTCGGATAAGTTGAGTTTTAATCAAAAACGTGGAACGTCTTCGCCTGCTTGTATTTTTTACCTTATGATAATATTTCTTATGGTTGTATTTTTTTTTCTTAATTTTCTACAGAAATAAATTTCTTTACCTTCAGTCTTAAAATAGCTTACTCTTACATCTAGGGGACCCTTTTTTTCTCGAGTAAAGTCTTGGCCTCCCTTTGCTTTCTGTGTTCATCCAACCTAAGAGGAATACTTGGAAAAACATGCCCATCTATCTTCTCTGAACGGGTGGCTAGATACCTAGATGGAATTCATACAGGTAACTTACTTAATTAAAACCCAACCACCCATGTGTGATGCTTCAAGTGTTCCAGATATCCGTTATCATCAAGAGAAGAGCGTATTCCTTGAATACAAGACCTCTACTAAGAATGAGCAGGCTAGGCAAACACGTGCTATCCTAGACTTCATCATCACTTTTCATCAGCCATCAGGTGCGATTGTGGTCAAGCGTTGGCCTATAGTTTAATAATAATAAAAAAAGAACAAGTAAGAATAAGAATTATTTGCATAACACCTTGCTAATGGGTAACGCGACCTAATTTTCACAGGGTTCATGGGCGGCGGTGATTACTTACCATCCGGCGACCCGCTTGCTCATTTGCCGCATCTAGTATAAAACATTATATGAAAAAAGAAATATACTGGGTGGGTAATCTATAATAACTTTGAAGTGCTCCCGCGCCGCACCGTTATGTGAAGGGCGGCTCGGCAGAGGTGCTCAGACCGGGATGAACTAATTTGGCTCGCATTCAACCTAAAGAGGTATCTTTGAATTGAGAGTACTTATTATCTGAGAGTTTTTGGCGGGTACATATAATTGAATATCGAGAAAAGATCCCGTTTTTACCGCAACGGTTTATTTTGTAACCTTTACGGGAATAAGGGTGCCAAAAGTTAACACGATTCAATTATCATAAAGGCATAATAATAAATATACCCTCAGAGAAGCTGGATTGGCTGAAAATCAGCGCTGCCAGGATTGTATCTTTCCGTGGCAGCACAAGCTGAGCCACCTCCATTTGCTTATTGTACACCTATAAATTTAAGTTACTTTATTGTACTTTACCTAAATAAGCTTAATTAACGACAGCGGCAGCGTAAAAAATAAAATACCTACCCTCCAACCATTCGACCACGATTTTAGCGATCAATTACGTAAGCTATATTGTAGTGCTTAAGTGTGTGCGCAAACACAGATGCACTCTCCATTCCCTTGCCCTCAAAGTATGAGACGGCTGTACTTATGGACCCGAGTTCCCTTTCGGCCGCATTGGCAACCAAGTTTGACAACCAGTTGTCGAAGAAGAACTGACGTTCTGACTACTCAACAAGTTGCCAAAAACGATAGGTTTTTCTTTTTCGCTACGATCCCTTTTAAGTTTTTCTGTTGACTAATCCTTAGAGTCAGTCCAAGTCTGGAAGTTGGCGGTCTTGTGTTCTCGTGCCGCGGAAAGTACGTTAAGCCATAGGTCCTGCGGCTTATCCCTCTTCAGTCGCGTCACTTAGCATGACAAGATACAATAATCTTAATGCCGTCATCAAACTGTTTGTTCAATAAAATGCTTCTTGATTGATACCTACTCAAATGTGCAGCGAGATAGCGACGCTTAATAAAGGGCGCGTTGAGACCAAGGTGCTCAGCCAGAGATGAACTAATTTGGCACGCATTCAATATACTCGTAAAGAGGTGTTTAAATTGAGAGTACTTTGTCTGGAGAGATTTTGGTATGACTGAGAATCGTGAAATTTCAAGTATCGACTCCTTCAGTCATAAATTCTCTAGATTTTCACAATTTCGTACTGAAAGCGTCTGAAAAAGTGATACTTAGTTGTACAGCTATTTTACTAATTTATGAATTTCTGACATGACGCTGAGGTTGAAAATAAAATATTAGGTATGGTATTTTGATGTTGAATATAAACAAATGGTCGAAATACACACAGATTTTAAATAGCATGCTTTCTAATCACTATCCCGCGCATGTAAGGGGCGTTTTTATCTACTCAGCTACCGCTCGTAACAATAATAATACTATCAACCCTTTTTGATTTTACTACAGCACCTATATTAAATGACACTTTATTAGTAAAACAAAGTGATTCGGAGTTAGTTTTCTTATCGGTAATGGAACGCACAAAAACAGCGCTCTCAAATTGTTTAGGGTGACGAAAAAAAGGCCTTAGTCACCCTTTATTTTGCTGGAACTTTAGTTTTGTCCTCAAATATTTTACCCCGCATTTCAACCAACTTTCATTTTCATAACTAGAGGCAAGTTTCACTCACAGGTAATGTTTTGTGTACGCACATAATAATGTTCATTGTTATGTAGCTACGTATTTTCTTACCTTAAATGTACGGCGGAGAGAGGATAACATTTTTTACATTCTCTCACTAGGAAAATGTGAAATTACTTCGAAACACGCTCACATTTTCCCCTCATACGGGATATTTTGTAATTTTTCGAGAGCTCAGCCTCCACATTTATTAAATGTTACAGGCAACTGTGTTTTTAAGTTTAAATAACTGCACTTTCATAAGACTGTGGCAAACATAAAACCAACCACAATCTGGCTATACAACTTATAAAGAGTTAAATTCTATAAACATCGACAAATCTTATATACAATCGAAAAGGTACTAGCGCGATGTAATCGACACCCAACACCATCTATTGGAACAGATGGAAACTGTAATAGAAAATAAATAATCCAAAACTAAGTGAGGGCGGCCACTAATGATTATAAATAAATCGGAAGGCACTCACTTAATGGGGGTTCCATACTTCCATCTCACTTTTTGCCCGCCATTTTATTTTTGCTTCTTATGCTGAATTGAAACCTGCTATATGCTTAATGATTTAAATTTAAAAAAACACCTATCTATTAAATACAACTATTTATTTAACCTAAAAACTGTAGAGCTAAATTTCCTTTAGCCTACCAGCCCTTGTATATGAACTGAAACTGGATGGTACCTTTATTTCGGGAAAATACACAGTTTCCGACGAATACGCAATAAAGACTGTTACAAAGAGAATTCCATGCGGGCCAAGTTGCTGGAGTGAATTTATTTTGGTGATCAATATATACACGAAAACTGTTCATCCATCCGCAAACAGTAGCTTTAACATCTCTTGACTCTATAAGGTCGCGGTTGGTATAGGCTAAATGGAGACCAAAAAATAGCCCATATTGTCGTTTTTTTCGTTTAAAAAGAGCTAATTTATGATGTGCCTTTTTATCAATAAGTGGCCCGCTGACTTTGTTTCAGGACATTAGTTCTATTGTGTACCAATAGATGGCGCTGGAAGTCGATTGCAACATGCTAATGTTCGGTTTTTCGGTTTGTTACATTAAATTTATCGATATCTATAGAATTTATCTCTTTACAAATAATAAAGAAGATAAAAATATGAAATATGTTAATTCTCCCAAAAAATTCTAAAATGCGATCTAACGTTTACTAAACCTACCTAATTTATTTAAGCATTGGTTTATGCAAAATTATGTTCTTCAAATCTCATATAATACTTGTGAAGTGATCTGAGTTTTGTATCATTCACACAATAAGCAATAATTGTATATCTAAATAAAAAAAATATGAAACCTCCCTATTACTGAAATCTGCTCTAAAACTTGAATTGAACGATGAAAATAAAATTAAATACCGTCGATAAATCTCGTATAAATGGCGCTGTTATTGGCATAGACTTCAGTGCAGTCCGCCTCTACGAAATGCGGCCGCTTAGATAATGTGAAAGTTACGAGCTTAGTACCTTAGATGGTTAATGTCAACTCACTTGATATACTTAATTTGTCCTTAGAATAATTATTCTAAGATTTTCTCATTACCAGTTGAACTTAATATATTTTCTCATTACCATTTGAAGTTGATATATTTTCTCATTACCAGTGATCGTATTATGTAGTACAATTTAAGGTCAACTGCTTAGGTTGGTTGGATTTAGGTTGGGGAGACTCAGGGCAGAACAGCCAAATAGAAGACCTAGTGCCCTAGTCAAATTATATACCTACCATTAAATAAATAAAAAATTAAATGATCTTATAATTTATCGATTTCAACTGGCTGAAGTCGCCAGCTCCCAGTTAAAATAATAAAAAAAGAAAAAAACAATAAATTGCCATCCCGCTCTTCTTTCTCGCGTCTGACTTTTACAAATCCATTTCACAGACTCTGGGGACACTTGAAACTGGAATTCTCATTAAAATTTATAGTGTGTAGTGCTATTCCAATAATCTCAGGAAGGTACCTAAGTCGCAATCATTTGGATTTATCCACCAATAAATTGCGAACGTGTTTCTTTCAACAAGTAGGGCTCTGAAACGAGACTATGAAGCAAAATGGATATAGACGCATTTGGAATAATAAGATTACATTGTGAGCTGATATAAGTACTTACTCAAAGTACGAATAGCTGTCGGTAAAAGACAACCGTTATTTAATAGTACGAGCACCTAGAAATAGCCAATTCATAGATACAGCATCTCATACATTGCCTAGATTCTGTAAGTAAATATTAGGCCGAAATAGACATAGAGAAAACACAAATACTTATAGTACCTACATAACAACTACAAGAGACTGAACAAATACAATATACGAGTAATTATGTGCGACTTATAGAATCACCCCTTTCTAGTGTGTCATTTTTTAATCATAATAAATTAAAAGCAAAAAACTTTTTTAAAATCTTTCTTTATACAATAGTAGGTACATAGGAAGTTAAATAAATAAAGCTGTTCATAGCCTAAATATTCATATTTTACATTATTGTTAAAATTCATCTGCGTGTCTTTTTAGGACATACCTAACGCTCATGATTTTCATCTTAACACTCACCATGTGATCTTATTCAATGGAATAATTTGTACTTTTAAGTTAAGCTCAAGGCGGCAAAAGAAATCTTACAACATCATACTTAACATCTAGACTTGCAACTAACTATATACTTAAAGGCTTATTTTAATAAGTGATCCTTAGTCTCCAATTTTCAAGCAAGCCTTACCAATCTCGAGCCACGTTGGTAGTTCTCCATTATTTTGGAAAGTTCGTCAGGTTTTGCCAGCAAATCCACTGCCTGCCTACTTCATATAATCCTTTAATCTCTGGAGTTCAAATCCTCTCGCAGTTCGAGTCTACAAGTGGGTATACCTACGAGTAGTAGTGAATTAATGGAAATTGAATTGATAATATCGACTTAGTATTGTTTCAAATTTTGCATAGATTTAAAACTAAAAACACTGATCTCTTTATCTGTAGGGAAGTTTTGGTTTGCTTGCTGTAACTGCTCACGACTGGGCTTGTAAAGGATGTTTTTTCGCAAAAACGCATCCTGATATCCTGAAACCTTTATGTACAGCCATCAAAATATATCGATCGACGCAAAATCGTTTAAATTAAATAATCATATAATGTTCCTATACAGTTTTATAATATGTTAAACTAATTTTAGAAACAAAAGAAGAATGCTATTTTGTTTCATCTGTTATCTGATATCTGTAACACAAGTGCTTAAACTATTTAGTACGGAGTCAGATCAATGTATGAGACATAATTTATTTAATGTAATTGTCCACAGAAGTTATATTTTTATAAATGGTAAAATACCTACTATAAAAAAATATCATTGCATGATATTTTCAATTATATGATATTACAGCGTTTTTCAAATTATTATCTCTATCCTATTGAATTATGTCTCTTTCGAACTCGGGTGTTTTTATAAGCTGTTTATATCTTGTTATTGAGATCCACCTCTTTTTTTAAAGTCATTTAAAAGTAATAAGTAAAACCTCTAAACAATTACAACTGATGTAGACGTTAGATTGCCTTCGAAATTGGTTTCGTTTGCCTAGCGGTCTATTAAGACAATTAATCCGCTCTTCGTTTACCCAATGTTCCATCGTGATTAAATCGATTTTAAATTAAGTAAATGCGTACCTATGTTCAGATATGGGTATGTACATTTAATTTTGTAGTTGAAATAGGGTCGATTTAAGCATGCATGTCGTCCTCAATCAAGTCATTAAGTCATTATCAAACGTCCACGAACTGCCCAAATTGACTTATTAGCTTACAAAAAGGCGTGGATATATTACGTCTTCGCTATATTAATCAAATAAAACATTTTATGAAGCTGTAACATGTCACGAGGCATATTACGGGAATAGAATAAATTACCTACTTACTTTGGGCAGGTGAAATATATTAAAAATGTTGTCGGCTTATTTTAATATTTGGTAAGCCGCTTTTCATGTGACGCTGGCTATGAAAAGAAAGATACACGATGCAAAGGTAAATTAAATAGGAAGGTTTAAGGGCTAAAGGTTGTGATCCCCATGTATTGCGTGCAAAACCTGGTACGAAATCCGAATCCCGTGACAGCTTTCTGAGAACATGCCTGTAATGATGATATATTAATTTTTGATATCTTATCCGACTCCTGAAAATCTCGTCTTTGTTTATAATGCAGAGACTTGCAATAGGTATTCTACTTATTGCGACAGTTTACGGCTAACAATGTCTTCACAAAAAGTAAGTACCAACCTACCTACGGGTTACAACCCATAGTATATTTTTATAGGTTTTTACAACAATGGGGTATGCGCCCTGTATGTGCCTATTAGATAATATGATCACCTGCCAGTGAGTCCAACGATATTGTAATGGTAGCGGGGAAACAATGGTTGAGGCTGGCAGGGGACCGCATGCCTATACTCAGCAGTTGGTGGATGTAGGCTGATATGATGATAATGATTATATGATACTCATTTACAGCCCATATTACACGTAGGTTGCCAGGTACCAAACGAAAAGTAGGACCGTCTGACCGGTTTGGCCTAACATCTTGCTAAAAAGGCCAAACGGCTTACAGCATCCACTACGACGGGTGCGGTTCCCCGGCGGCCTGTCACAGCGTCGACGACGGCGGAAAGGGCTGAGGGGGGAGGGGGGTGTCCCTTGGCGGCTTGTGCGTCTACGACAAGTTTCACAAAACCGACAGGCTAGACACCATCTAATTTGGCCGGACACGCAACCAAAATGCCTAACCCTCCTGTAAAAGCAGGGGTTAACTGGACACCTGGCAATTCTACACGTTGGTATACTTGTATCACCAGTCTGGTATAGGCACTTTTATCACGGATATGTCGGATTATTTTGTTATAAAGTCAAAATAAAAATCTGATTTTAAATAACTAAATCGTGACCGCAAAAGTTGTGCCTTGTGTTATGGAAAAAAAAATTGATCGATCAATTTAACACAAATATCTGTTTCATCAACAAAATTTACACTGGAGCAGAAACCGAACACGCAACCCTTGCCATTGTGTCATAACCCGCGCTCAAACCACTATGCTAAACGGGTCGTCAATAGATATTCAGTAAAAAAAAACAAAATGATTTGAAATGCCTACGCTTACAATACTTATTCCGTTCCCACTAAAATCCTTATGTAGGTACCTAATATGAGGACTTCGGCCCTACAGTTTAGGAACGCCTACCTCGTAAGTTAGTCCCGAGAAGACATTACGTGAATACTTTAAGAAGTTGCCCTCCCACTAATTTTACAACTTCCTCACAACCCCTTTGTTAAGTGGTTACACTTTCTGATTGACTGCCTTGGTGGCGCTGTGGTCGGTCGCACTTTAAAGCGACACTGCGCTTGGGGTCCCTTGTTCGATTCCTGGTTCGGGCATAATATTTGTACCTGAGTTTGTTGTTCAGAAATTGTCAGTTTCATCCTGAAGTACATTGTCAGTTTTATTGTTTTTACAATTGTCAGTTTCATCCTGAATTCACAATATATTTATTAATGATATAACGCGTTGTTTTTGCCATTCTAATGCACTTCTTTATGCGGATGATACAAAAATATTTACTCTTGTTAAATCTGTGGACCAGTGTAGGCTATTCCAATATGATTTAAATGTTTTTTATGAATACTGTTCACAAAACGAGCTCAAACTAAATATCGACAAGTGCCACACAATTACTTACTCCCGTAAAAAACTACCCCTAAAATATAATTATAGTTTTAATGGAGTATTGATCGAAAGGGTTTTTAGAGTTAGGGATTTGGGTGTTTACCTTGATTGCGAATTAGGCCTTGCATCTCACATAGATATTGTGACATCCAGGGCTTATAAAATGTTGGGTTTTGTATTCCGTCAACGTAAAGATTTTAAAAATATGGCTACATATATCATGTTATATAACTCCTTAGTAAGAAGCCATTTGGAATATGCATCCACTGTGTGGAATCCTATCTATACCACTTATATTGAGCAGCTTGAAAGAATTCAAAATAAGTTCCTAAGGCGATTGCGTTATAAGTTCAGGAATCCAGCGATGGAACTACGGACACTGCAATTACGTCGGGAACATAGAGACCAAGTATTTCTCTTTAAAATCTTAAATAATATCGTAGATTCTCCATATCTTCACAATCGTATCTATTATAGGTGCCCGAGATTGACAGCTCGTTCCAATGCAGTTTTTTCCGTTCCTATATGTAAAACGAATTACTCTAAAAATCGTTTTCTTGTTCGTGCTTGCAACATACACAATACACGTTACAGTTCAATTGACATATTTAATTGTAAACTACGTACTTTTCTTTGCGCCGTAAGGAACATTGAAGGAATAACATAAAATAACATATATACATAAGAATACTGTTATTGTATTTTTAAGTATTTTTTTCTTTTTCGCATAAAACACTAACAAACTAGTATGTAAGAGTTAGATATACCTCGTGTTTATTTACTTACTTTATTAACATTTGGAAATAATAATATTTTATTTACTTATATACCTAAGTACTTATAGTCTTCGCAAAGCATGTTATAATTAACATTGGAAACTGTTTTTGGCTAAAGTAATATTTAAGTTAAACTATTCATAAGGAATACAAAAAGCTGTATGTTTTCTTAAACTTAATAAAATAAAATAAAAATAAGTCTGGAAATTGGCGGTCTTGCACCCCTGTGCCACAAAATAATTACACACAGAATGTAGACTTAGCCTGATTTTGAATTTAGAAGAGTTCGTTGACGTATGCAAGGGTTGTTGCCCGGCATGAGTTACATAAGCGCGCGGCCTCTACCACAGACCTCGACAGTTCGACAATCTTATGTCATAGGCTAGGATTAATGTGGTCGAAAAGGCGTATTTCCCCGTTAGTGCGCGTGCGTGAGTACATGACACGTTTTTAGCTCTTAGTGGGCAGCCTACTTTCTGTGTGTAATGATTTTGTGCCTGTGCTTCGGAAGCACGTTAAGATGTTGGTCCTGCGCCCGATGTCTCTTCGCTAATGTCACACTGGTGTCCCATCGAATTAAGCCATCTATTGGTCACAAAACGTGAGGGCTAACTTGTGTTCTATAAAAACGTATCAAAAAATCTAGTCTTCTATCTATACTGTTTATAACTTCTATAGACAACGACAAGGCTTATAGGTAAACCGAAAACACGAAACGCTTACGCGATGTAATTGAGCACAGCGCCATCTATTAGCTCATTACTGAATTACGGTCCCGAAGCGAAGTGAGGGCGGGTCACTAGTCTATATCTTCTATCTTCTATACTATTTATAAAGAGATAACTTCTATAGACAACGACAAGGCTTATAGGTAAACCAAAAACACGGTTTCGTGATGTAATTGAGCACAGCGCCATTTGCTATTGGTTCATTTCTGAAATACGGTCCCGAAGAGAAGTGAGGGCGGGCCACTAGTTACAAAATAAAGCTATTAAAAACTGATGCCGATGCGATTAAATAGGGGACCAATGTTATTAATAGTAAAAAGATGTCCCCAAAAAATACTAAAAATGTTTGTTTCGCAATAGAAACGACGTCATTAACACGATACGTAGTACTTTTTAAATCGCGAGCGTACGTGTCTTCTTCTAAAGGTGGTTTCTAGTCTATGTCCTTTCATACGTCGTAAGTACGTCCCATACATTTCGTCCCATACAACCGTTGCTAGGGCAGAATGAATGCGTCTCATCTGTAGCCCCGTAAATGCCAGCTGCATTAGTTAATTAGAATTCGTTTGGGTGTATTTTTTTACATCGAATGGGGAAATGCGTGCTTATCTGCGGTAGAATTGATGAATGACGCTCTTCATATTTGTAGCAACTTATGGATAAGATTCACGGTGATCATACTTAGTTTAATTAGGCTGATTAGGGCTAGTTGATGTAGATTTTTATGTTATGAGTATAGTAAGCGATTTCAACGCCCATGGACACCTGATGGAGTCTAACAATCTTTTCACTTGCATTCTACTCGAAATGGACCTCCGGTACCCTCATTCACTGGGCGTAACACAACGCAAGTGCTGCTTCATGTCAGTTTTTGGAGGCCGTGGTATCACATTGGGCGAGTCGACCCATTGATACCGAAGCATAGCTCTCCCACGGTCTAGTAGTGCCACGAATTTCAAAATTGATGATGATCATGGTGATTTGAATTGCATCATCACAGCATGAGTTATGTCAGTAGTCAATTTTGTTATAATCATAAACATACGATTCGTTAAAATCGATGATTCTTCAAACAAAACATCGGTGTTTATAGTATGACTGTGACTTTGCCTGACTTCGACAGTTCACAGTCATTCAATATATTAACTTGACATTGACCAACTAACCTCGCAAACGCAATATAAAATAATACCGGCCAAGTGCGACTCAAACTCGCGCACGAAAGTTTTCGTACCACTAGATAAACATAACAGTAGGCACACAATTTCATATTTTTTTACCTTATTTTGTATAGGAGTTCCCTTAATATTTATTTTAATATTTTATATTAAAGTAAAAATACAACTAAGTCGGTATGTTGTGTATTAAGCAACCTACCTGTGGCGAAAAAATTGCATTTTTTTTATAGGAGCCCTCCTTACATATTTGGCTATGTGTGAAAATTTCAACCATCTAGCTATTGCGTCACTGGAAATAAAACCTTGATGACAGACCAGCAAACGGACAGACAGAGCAGTCTCAGTAGTAGAGACCCGATTTTTCAGCTCCTATCTACTGAACCCTAAAAAAAAGCACAGAGGACATTCAAAAGTATGCACGCACTAAACTCGTACTTACGTGCTACACGCAACCTATGAACACAGCCAGACAGTACAGTCAACTCCAAAAATATGTATACACTTTAGGACCTTGTCACAATACATATGTATAAAAACGACTTCTACTTTCTTATACATTATGTATTGTGTCAAGGTCCTAAAGTTCATACATATTTTTGGAGTTGACTGTACAACGATATTAAGAAATATTATTACAACTTTAATTCCTATATTTATATTAAAACGTGAATTAACGCGTTTATTTTTAAGTCATTGTATTGTACTAACTGTTAAGCTTGACGTTTCGGCTACGTTGCGGCAGCCATGGTCACAAGCGGACTGGTGATGCACGGCGTTAGCTTTTAGTAGGACCCAACAGCAAATCTTCGGACAGGCTCACATTTTGACTTATTAAATTGCCATTACATTAATTGTCAGTGAAACTACTCCGACACAATACACTAATCGTATTGGTATTTGTTTGTGTTAGTAACGGCCGAAAACACGAGCTTTGCGCTTATTTAATTATACTTGCTGGATTTCATGTCGATGAGCCGTCCTCAGGATTTAAAGTATTATACTTCTAATTCTATTTTTATGTAGTAAGTAACATACAATGTACAGACATCCGCACAATTTGTCGACTTTTCTGAATAGGGTGTTGACTAATATCGATGTAGTAAAAAATATTGATACTTTACCAAAATATTGGTAAATAAGAACCAATAGCCTAAATTTTCAGTTAAAAATATAACGTCTAGCTGGTTTTGTGAGCATTCAAAGTTTCATGGGCAAGTCCATTTTTAAAGTTATAATATTATAAAAATAATTATATCATTGTAAATACCACACATTAAACACAAACTTTATTATTACAACTATGTACTAAACGAACATTTTGATATAGCTACCAAACAAATGTTCTGGACGCGCATACAAGATACCAGCGTGGGACGTATATGTTAGGTGCCATTTGTATAAGAGCGTTTGGGCCAGCGTCAAATATGTTGTCTTAAGTTGTATATCTCAGGTAATCAAATCGAATCAATAATTCTTTCAACAATGTTTCTAATAGAGGTCTTTGATTAAACACATAAAAAAAACATAGTCAAGTACCCGATTGATAACCTAATGTGTTTGACAGTAAGATGAGAGTCGATTGAAGAAATTTGATAGTTTTGTATAGTACTAAGTACGTACTTAACATTAAACGTCGCAAAATACTAGAAAATAATATTACATCTACGCCAGGTAAAGTTTGATATAGTCACAATGGGTGTCCAAGTTGGTCAATAAAAGCAAACGCGTGTTTGGTCAAACTCCGTAGTTCTGCAACAGATAATGCTGGAATTAAAGTTGAAAATTGAGTTCCCCAGTTCTTGTTTAAATGTCAAACTTTTCCCTATAAAAGCACGACGTTGGTTGATGTTTTAACAATGTTTATTATCTCTAGTGGAGCTGCTAAAAGGCAGGGTATTTAAATGTAGAGTTGATAGTTTGGAATTAAGTAGCCGATGCGAAGTATTTTGATAGAATCTAATATATTTTAGGTTGACCGTATCCACGTTCTCAGAGCATGAAATGCCTAGTGAGTGAGGGTACCAGAGTCCCAATCTATAAGAAAGAGGGGTCACATTAAAGGTTAACAGTGTACTTGTAACTACACTGTCTAACAAGGACCACCAACACCATGTGATATAAAAAAAGAAAATAAAAATTTATATAAAAAAGATATCTGTTTAGGTATTACGAAATCTGGAGATATTGTATTTTTTTTTATTTATTAGTTTAAAGAAGATTATTATTTATATAAAGAAGAGAATGATGTGATACAAAAAAAATCAAAGCTGTACTTATATTTTTCGTTCACACTGAATAACGTTTTATAGCCAACTATAGAACAGAAATGTCTTACAGAAAAAAATAGTAAGTTGCAGGAATGAGTCGCAGAAATCCATTTTCTTGGAAAGCGAATTGGAATTTATTTTACACTGCAGCAATTTGTTTGAATCGTTTTGAGAATTCTGAAAAATTAATGATGACATTAACGGGACAAATATTGCCGTGTTTATAAAGGCCCTCATTCGCTCGTTTGATGACTCTCACAATTCGCTTTCGACAACAGGGGAGAAAACTTATTGTTAGAATTCGACGCTCCATAAAGAAACAAGCGGCGTTTGTTCGGCGTCGAAAGGAGAACTAAGCAATTAGCCAGAATGCAAATAGCGGAATGTATTGTAGTGTTCAGGGCATTTGCATACGAAGCGGGCGGCTGAGCCCGGCCCGCGGTTCCACACTTTCAAACTTCCATCGTTAAGCTAAAAAACCATCCGCACCCGCGCTAATTCCAGGACAAAGCCTGCCCCTTGATTTATCGCGAAATAACCATAATTTTTAGGAATGTGCATAACGTTTTCAGAGTTTATCTCCATATTTCATTAAATGAATTGGAGCGTTATTCTGGAGACCATTTATCAATCGCGAAACTTCGGAAAAATGTAATAAATAAAATGCAAAAGACACAACAATATTTCGTAGAATACGAATAATTTGCTGATTCTCTTTACGCCGCAAAAGGTTATTTATTACAAAGCAGGTTGTAATTTACAGAATAAAATGCTCTTGGAGTATTTTTGCTTCGTGAAGCTTATTGAACATTTTGTGAACTCCTTACCTTTAGAAATATATTTTGTTGTTATATTTAGAGGCTTTACAAATGGTAAGTATTGAGCAGAAATATAATCCTTCAAATTACGTTTAAGTTGAAGGTATACCTATAACTTAAAGTAATTTAACTCAGCGCCCATATCATTCATTTTAATGACTATAGACCTCATAAAGTTTAAATAGCCTAAAGTTGAGGCCTAAAATATGAAATTATTGCTTTAACTTCGTCTCATCTAGTCAAAGATGGAGTACGGTTAACCTCGCAATAATGGTGTTAAATTTTAATAGCTCACTAACGCAAAAGCACAAAGGTTCCAGTAGCTTGGCTGATACTATAGAGCTATCGGAGCCAGCACGGAGCCCCACGAGTGCGATCAAAATGTTCAACGCAGTTTTGGTAGGCTGGGTTTTTGTTTTGTTAGGTACAGGAAATCTTTGTTCTGTGGTATGAAACGTATCTAGACAAAGGTAAGTGCCCATTATTGTACGAGCGCGATAGCTAATATTACCATCACTATCGCGCTATCGGCTTAACCCTGTTAACAATTCATTTGTTTTCAAGAAAATCGTTCCGTCCGAGGCATTCGAGGGAAGAGGCCATTCCGATTTACGCGATGCCATTCCGAGAAATTGTCTAATTAACCTGCCTATTGAACGATTTATTACACGACCCAGGCCTTCGAAGTAATTTCGTTGCGCTTTTATTGAGTGTGGTGTTGCGAATAATTCACCACTGCGGTGTGTTTCGAACAGGCTCCCAGGCTGTGGTTTCAAAGGGTCTGGGAACAAGATCAAAATCAAAAGTGGAAATTAGGATAAGGAATGTAAGCAATAAGAATGTTGGGAGTATATTTGGAGGTTTTCGGATCAAGGAAATAACAATAATAGCCTCTCTGGCTTGATTTCGCCGTTTATGGCGTGCCGGTTTGGGATCCTAATGGCCAGTCTTAGAAGACATTCTTCTGAATGTGGTTAAGTTGAGTATTCCTGATCACATATTAAAACGCGGTGTCATGGTAATTGGTGCTATCACAAAATTGAAACGCTGCCAGAGAGTATTGTCAACATGTGAAATACTTTAGCGGCGAGTGTAGTTTAATTTGGACTTCGCTAGGCAGTAAATTGGATCTCCCTTACATGGTTCCAACATTTACTCTCAGTTAAGATTTTATGTGTACTATTCAAGAATTTCCAAACCAACGTTTTGGAATGTCGAGACTTTATTCAAGAGGATGATAAAAAAAATAGCTTTAATAGCGAATAATTGTAATAATAATAAAAACCCCAGATATTTTTATGGTGGTGGCCATCAAATATGACTAAGAACACTCTAAGAACAGTCTATTAAAACTGTAAAAAAAAAACAAATTCCAAATCGGGAGCTACAATGCCACAGACACAAAGTACACACACATACACACACATTGACAGACATGTCAAACTTATCAAATAATCACCCCGTCGTTTTTACATCGGGGTTAAAATATTACGTCTGTTTCTCTATTATTCTGCTCTCCAACATTCTAAAATAAAAGTAATTACAACAATGTATTTAATTTCAACGATATGGTACAATAGATAAAATGTGTATTATTGGTGTAAATAAGTATTTCAGTATTATGAATTGCTGCCAGTTTTGTCTTAGTAATTGTAACTAATCTGAACGTGTAGCTATGATCCTGTTGATCCCTAGATTGGTTTCCCTGAGGCTAAGGGTTTCAAAGGTCAGACGGAAATTTGCTTCGTATTTATCAGACTTACTAAATCCTGGATCATGACATTTGGGTTCCGCATATCTTTTAAGACAATTGGGATTGACACGATGAGTTGGTGATGAGGTTGTAGATATTTACATGAAAGTGATTTTTAATCTCGCACCCATTTAGTTGAGTTTTTTTTTTTTATGAGATAGGGGGCAGACGAACAGACGGTTCACCTGATGGTAAGTGATTACCGCCGCCCATGGACACCCGCAACACAGAGGAGTCGCAAATGCGCTGCCGACCTTTAAGAAGGAATACGCTCGCTTTTTTGAAGGTTTGTGGGTCGTATCGGTTCTTTGTAACTGTAATACGAGAGTTATTAATTTTGTTGTTGACCACAGTTGTAAGTACAGTAACTGTAAGCTAATATACGTACTTTCATTACATAATAAAAGCACCTACATTAAGTTTCAACTCTCTATTTCGAGCTATTTTACTCTAAACTTCCCTTGTTCTACAATAAACTCCAAGTTTGCCTGTAATATTAACATCCTGCTAATTGAATAGCCTGTTACGTTTTATTACAACTACTTTGGCTAACTACAAAGCAGGTACGTAAACAAAGTATTAAAGTTTATTATTTTTTTCATATTGTGTCAGGACCGTAACTCTGTGTTAACTTGAAAATTTTAAATATACCTCAATTTTCTTATTTCATAAGTTCTACGTTGTTTCATGATATATATAAAAACAGATTTGTAAACAGTTTAGTTTGAAAATTGATATTTCATCTTCAGGGCAACCATCGTCACTTTCCATGTGTGTTTACTTATATAGTGCAACAAAAAAATCAAAAATAATATTAGATATTGCATTTCAATTTTAATTACAAAAGACAAGGCATCACTCGATCATTTTTTATTTTGCTGGAGAATTGCAGCCTTTTATAAAGCCAATTTGAGGACCATTCCTTAGACATACCGCGCCACGAAGGACTGGTGTGGATTATGTGTAATCCAAGAATGAAAAATGGCCACTTAAGCCACAGCGGTGCTTCCTTATTCCATATTAAGAAAGACCTGGGAATCTTGAGTAGCTTAACTTTACTACAACGTCATATGAAGAACATCTACTTACAAGGTAGGCTGGACCGACACGAGTACCTACATAGTCCATCTTAAATACCTATACAAAGAAATTGTAACATGTCATAGTGTATTGAAGCACAGCGTTGTGTTGTGACTTCAATAATGGACCGTAGTATTTCATAAATGACCAAAGGTGGTAAAAATACAACAGTAGGAGTAATGGTACACTGTCGGGTCTGGCAAAGATAACACAAGCGACCCCACTGTCCTCAAAGAAGTGTATCTTGCACTATTAGCAAATATTTATATGGAAACTAAGTGATAGATCCAACTCCATTTAACACATTCCAAGCCAGTGCGTTGATTAATTTGGGAACGTGCCGATTTAACAACCCATTTCGTGTGTTTTATGGCTTCATACGACATCGAGGTCCTAAGGCGGTGATTTCAACTGTCATTCTAAAGTTTACTTTATTAGGTAACTAACAATATGGCGTTGAAATACATTAAAGTTCGCGGTTTTGACAGAAGATTACCCTGTAATTTAGTTTTTTTTTCGAATAGCCAGACATTTGGTTGCAATTTCACTCATTTTAATTGAAGATATGGCCGTGAGTGAAATGTCTGTGTACTAATAGCCTACGTTACCTTTAACTTGATAACTTATTGTTTTATTTCGATATTTGCTAATGTTAGCTAGTACGTGACGGATGAAGTTTAGCTTCACTAATTCTGCAACTTACTCAGAACGTATAGTTTCCACAATCCAAATCTAAGTTATTTGTTTAGAAAAGGGCATTATCATTAATTGGAAAAAGGTCCATGCTAGCTGCTCTCACTCAAACAAAAAATTGCTCCTTCACAGATAAAGCTTTGTGATCTGACAAAATTATAGTTCCGAAGAATATGCACAAAGATGAAATATTCAGATATGTCCAACGTGGTATTTCCCTTATGATAGACGCCTGTGTACCCTCGTCTCTTTGCCCAAGTTCTTGCTCCTGACACCTCCTCCACAGAGGTCATATTTAATTCGGAGAAGTTTCCGAGTTAAATGGATACAATCAAACTTATAATGGAAGGTAGTTATTGCGAACGCCGTCTTTGATTTATCTTTTGGGTCCGTAGTTGTAAATTACTATCTAAAGTTAAAAACAACTGAGACGGCTTATTTTTATCTGTTTGAGTTCTATTTTTTTCTATGTAAAAGGTAGCAGACGAACAGACAGTTCACCTGATGGTAAGCGATTGCCGCCACCTATAGACACCAGTAGAGTCACAAGAGCGCCTCCAAACTTTGAACCCCATTCCCCCCAATTGAGCCTCCAGTATCCTTACTCACTCAACGAAACACAGCATATGCGCTGCTTCACGCCGCTCTTCGATTCGAGTTACAATAAGTTTGAAGATGGAAGGGATATTACCTGGATTCCTCAATCACTGAGAAACTTGCTGTCTTTTATCTTCCATCTGAACATAAAGTTTGATAAGCGAAGTTCTTAGGTAAGTACGATCTATCTAAGAACGAACGTACTTACCAAAATTTAAACCTAATTAGATTGTTTATCTGATTGGGGACAGAGACGTGGAGACTTATCATCTAATGGTAAGCAATTGCTACCGTCTATGGATACCATTGGAGTAACAGGTGCGCTGCCGGCCTTTTAAAAGGGAATACACTATTTCCTCGGTAATATCGCGTAATTAGATTTTATCAAAGCTTTACACGGAATAGAAAGAGAAAAAGATTTCCTCTTTTCCATGTACTTTGCAAAAGCAAAATATTGTTACAGATCCGGGTTTTATTGCTTATCTCAGATGAATAGGTAGGTACATACATATATTGTTCAATTGTTTCTCTTTTGATAAACGCCACGTACCCTTGCCTTATAAGTTCTTGTTTCTGACTTCGAGTTGAGGTTAATATTTAATTCGGAGAACTTCCCCGGTTAAATAGATGCAATCAAACTTGTAGTGGAAGGCGGCTCATTCCGAAAGTCATATTTTATTTATGCTAGACGCTTATTGCTGTCGCTTCAAAGGAAATCATTAAGTCGAGAATAGGGTCTCTGTTTTTGTAACTATTGGTGTCAAGTATAGATTGAATTATCGATATCAAGGTTCTTTTGGTATATCATTTGTTTGATTCGTATTAAGTCAGTATAGCTTTAGATATCAAAAACAGAGAATAGAAAATAAGGCAGTACGGACGTCCCCAGGAGGCCCTAAACGAGTATCATATGTGAATGTTTACTAGAATAATTAATTGTTGTCAATCAATTTGCCTTAATCATAAATCCGATATAGATTGACTAATTTGATCTGAACGCGGTTTTCCCGTGAGTATTTTGACCCGCATTAACGGTCATGTATTAACAACGGGCTACATATAATAACTGTGGATGAACGAAAATGTGGATTTCGACCCGCGTGCGGACGGGCTGCCAGTCCGCACGCGGGTCGAAATCCGCGTCACAGGAAAATTGCATGGTTTTTGTTCAAAATATCGTTTTAAACGGAGCTGCTTCATCATGTCTTTGAAAGATAATATGAGTAATATGCGATACTATAATTTATATTTTTTTATGTGACAGATAGCAGCAGACGGGCATAGCCGCCGCCCATAAACACCAGTAGAGTCGCAAGTGCGCTGCCAACCTTTAATCCCTTTCTCCCCCTATTGGGTCTCCAGTACCCTCACTCGCTCTACGAAACACAGTGCAGGTGCTACTTCATGCTAATCTTCTGTGAAGCCGCGGTCGTTCACTCCGATGGAGCCAGCCCATTAATGAAGCGTAGCTCTCCCACGATAAAAAAATAAGTACATAAATAGCTAAAGGTATCTTTCATCGACAACTTGAATTAGAAATAGTAATTGTCTATATCTATAATCAATGTTGGATGATGGGTAATCAATTGTCTAGCCGTCTCGATACATCAATTGAAAACTTTAAAACGATTTCTGAATTGATTGAAAGTCTCTGAGCTCTAACATTAGAGAACTAACTAACACTGATCCATCTTAATCAAAACTTTTAACCTTGAGCCATTTAAAGCTGGATTGACTTTTGAAGCTAGACATTTCGGAATAATCCCCATTCCTTAAGTTGTTTAAAGAGAGTAATCATTTAATGGGCCTTACACATACAATGGATTAGTGTTTATAATTTCAATAAAACACGCCGCACACGCTGATAGATTTATCTTTTACTTTGAGCTAATGCCCGCCCTCGCTTCGTTTCGGTAAAGTTCGACTTTGTGCCAATAGATGGCGCTAGGCGTTGATTGCATCGCGCTATTGGTTCGCCGTTTCGATTCGTATAACGATTTGACGATGTCTGATTTGATTTGTATTCCGTGAAAGATCAACAAACAAACGTACTTATGTAAGTAAGAAGGTATGTAACTTAACTATACATCCTCATAAACTTTCGCGTTTATTATGTTAGTAGGAAGTTGGATAACTTTAAAGAATGCGCGCAGTCCATTTTAATACTTTAGTTAGACCGAAGCGCCGCGGAGCTTTACCTAAATTGGAGAAACCCTGATCCAGTAAGGCACTAAGCGTTTTGCTTAATGCCATTAATTAAGGATTGCGCCAACGTCAGCTATGTCCTCAACTATAAACCCGCCAGTAACTGTTATCTTCGTCGCCAAACAAAATGAATGGGAATGAATCAAGAAATCCGTAAAACAATACTAAAGTCGCTACTAAAATACTAATACCGTTTCAGTATGATAGAACGTCGCTGGAAGTTTATTGTGAGACGTGCCTTATTCAAGACTCGCGTTTTATGAGAATTTGAGTTCTGCCTTTGAATTTGAAGGGACTTTGGTAAGTTTCCAGCAATACTAAAAAAATCGTCTGGTAGTGCTACCATTCACATAAAAAAAATTGTGATCGTACCAAAGGTCTAAACTGATCAACAGTTTGGGCAAAACAGGGCGAAATGGCAATTTTAATAGGAATGACACATGACTATCAACGGCAGTCTGGCAAGAAGGCTTGTTCAGCTGACATCATTTGATTTTCATTATTTGTGACGAATCCTACTACTATTATAAAGGCGAAAGTTTGTATGGATGTATGGATGTTTGTTACTCTTTCGCGTAAAAACTACTGAATAGATTTGAATGAAACTTTACCACAATATAGCTTACACATCAGAATAACACATAGGCTACAATTTATAAAAATATATTGTGTGGATTGTCCAAAATATGACGGTAAGTGTCAATAATTAACTCCACGCGTACGAAGTCGCGGGCGGCCGCTAGTTTAAAATATTTAAAGGAATAATCTTCGTGCACACTATACCGGAGAAAAGAAATTACCTACTTATGGCTTAGAGGAATTATTTTATTATGTTTTTCATGCCACAATCATCATACTTGTAATTTACTGCTAAAAGTGGTAACTTTGCAAAATATTCAATATTGTGCTACAGGCACGAAGTTATACCTACTTACACAAGATTGATCTTGAAAATTATAAATAAACTAGCGGCCGCCCGCGACTTCGTACGCGTGGAGTTAATTATTGACACTTACCGTCATATTTTGGACAATCCACACAATATATTTTTATAAATTGTAGCCTATGTGTTATTCTGATGTATAAGCTATATTGTGGTAAAGTTTCATTCAAATCCATTCAGTAGTTTTTACGTGAAAGAGTAACAAACATCCATACATCCAAACAAACTTTCGCCTTTATAAATAGTAGTAGGATTTCCTTGAGTAAAGGCAAATGTCGGTGCTTCTAGACCAAAAACAATGAGTGAGAAAAACTATATCTTCTGTAGGTACTATTTTGTATATTTTATTGTACTTAATTAAGTTTCTATTACGGCACTTACTCCACGTTTTACGACCTGTGAAGTACTCGTAATAAAAGTAACTACTTCATCACTAGCTCTGGTCTGGATTATGTAGACATATGGCCTTCCTTTCCAGTCAGGAGTGTAAAGCCAAGTATGTTTATTTGACACTGAGTGGACCAAAATATAACGGTAAGTGTCTATAACTAACACCACGCGTACGAAGTCGCGGGCGGCCGCTAGTATTCAATATCTGCATGATACTTGTACTTATCTAACTATATCGTATTATAACTAACAATCTCTAAGTATGGTGTATCTGTCGCAGGCATATTGAGTCGAATCTTCGTCAGTTTAAAACGCTTGGCGTTATGTAGGTATAACGAAACCAAAATGTCATTATGCATTACGCAGAATAGAAATCAACATTCCAAATCGATTTGACATTCATAAACGTTCCTTATGAACTTAAACTGATTTAATAGTTTTCTATTTCTGTTTTTAATAAAAAGTAACAGAAGTAAAAAACTGTTTATTATAAATTGATTAAGATACATAAGTCACATTGAGAACGATATTGATATAGTTACACTATTGAATCGCTTTATTAAGTCTGAAACGATGTATCGAACAAAGGGTTGTTCCATGTATTTAACATTAAGACTTTATACAACAAAGCAAATGTTTTACAATTCAGAAATGGTTCCACTAGTAGAGCCACTTACTGGTACTTATAAGTCAATTTTCCTTTTAAGTATGACGTAGGAACAATAAATGCCTTTGACGTAGGTAATTTGAGGGAAACTAAAATAATGGCGGTTATAATTTCGCACGCTACAGTTCCGTCACTTCAATTCACTTTCTGCCATATTTTACATAATACGTATTCATGAGGTTACACATGGCGTGGACGCTATGCTTCCAGCCCATTGAGCAGTTTTATTGTAATTATGGATTAATGTCATGTGGGTGTATTGTGACATGATTCAGAAATAATAATCTGAATATTTATATTACACTAGTGGGCCGCCCGCACTTCGTTTCGGGATTTATCTCACACCAGTACCAATAGATGGCGCTCGGAATTGATCACATCACGTAAGTGTTTCGCCTTTCCGCCTTATTAAGCCTTGACTTCGCCTATGATATTAAAGTCTTTATACTTTATTTAGTTAAAGATTTAGTGACGTTAGCGATAAACGAGAAATTGTGACCAAATTGGATTCAAATTTAAGACTAAGATTTTTATTATCTACGGAGCCACAAACTATATCTCCCTTCTGTAATATGTATGACACTAGCAAATAAAGGCATGTAATGTAATTAGCAGGGTTGCCATACGTTCGAGAAATCTCACGCCAGTACGAGATTTACGTTCCCGGTACGAGATACGAGAATTATAGAAATCTCTTCTAATTTTGTACGGGGATTTGTGCACAAAGTTTTTTTTTCACGCTCAAAGATGGGCATCTGACAACCCTGGAGTCTGCATAGGTATAGTAATAATTTAACCAATATTATATAACCTTGCCAGGTGTTTTGCCGATCTCCACTTAAGCTCACAGACTCGCGTGCCAACATCTACTGTACTCAGTTATGGTGGTACTCTATTATCAAAAAATAAAGAAACGTGGAGCCCTACTTTCATGAATATGCTTGAATAACCGGTAATGCGATAATAAACTCAAATTTTATTATAGCCCTAACATAACATCTTTCACACAACGCAACGAAAGAAAGTGATAAAAATTTTGCCAATTTATCCTTATGAAAGCCGGTGTCTGAGAAACGTAACGATAATAATGAGTCTAACGAGGGGATCACGATATTTGTGAGAATTCCTTTTTGTCTCCTTCATACTAAGGGATGATTGTTTTCTCACCGTTCTTGATAAAAATTGGTGCAAATTCGTCACAATTTGGGAAGCTTCCTAAGCATTTTTTTTATTAAGATTGCGTATAATTTTGCTTGTCTATTTGATATTTACTGGCTTTGACTTTTTCATCTGTGAAATTGCTTTGAAGGTGGTAACTTTTTCATCAACATGACTGTGGATAAAATTAAAGTAGTAAGAAAAAATACGACTGAAAATATTGAGTGAATGTCAACTTATTTCATTTTTCTAATGACACGCTTAATTCAGGATTTATAATTCAAAAATCACAGTGTCAGTCGCCCCATTATTATATTTTGATTTGTTAAATAGTGTTAAATAATAACGCCCCGTTTATAATAACGTTTTAAGATTGATTTTACCGGGAGCCAAAAACCGTAGGGAAATTATACTTTGTATTGGACTGCGTGGGCACGGTGATAACGTGTAGTACTTAGTAGCTTGGCTTTCTTATAAGCAGGCGGAAGCTTGTGCGCTGGGAATTTCACGCTATGTTGAGAAAGTACAAGCGGCCGGAACACGCGTGCTTCGTATCTCGGTATGCTCTCGGGCAACCGCCTAGGGTTGCTGGATCGAATCTTTCTACGGTATTTTTAACTAGGTGAAACATATTACTTTTATGATACTGTAGGCGGGCAGCCCTAACACGCATTTACTTTCCGCGCGACTTTGACATTGATTTCAAAAACAGTGGAGCAATTATCGTGCACTCGACATTGAAATCTAATTGGAATTTTGTATGGACATCTTTGCACAAAAATAGCCCCAGGGCCAATTAAATTACTGCTAGAGATATTGTAACCGTGGCTCAGGTAGCTGCATGTTGAATTTTCAGCCCATAGCCTTGAGATCTCGGGAGATTACACTGTGTACGGGATAATCACTTACCTTTACGACCATTTGAGCACGGACCACAAGGAAACATTAGAAAAGCGCTCAAGAAATATCTAGTTGTTTTTGCTCGAGTGCTTTGCAGTTCTATTGTCTGAAATCCAGATTAATAGCCCAGGGTAATCTTCGACCGGACGCAATAAAGAAAGCCCGGGTATAAATGACCCACATTTGATTCGAGCTTACTTTCAACGGCTGTGAATAATGCTTTGAATAGTTTTGTTCAAGCTTTGTAACTTTCTTACTTTATCTAGGTCATTAACGACGTCATTAATTCTGTTGAGTTTGTTTATAAATGGTTCGAGTGATTAAATTATCTTTGTCACTGTCTTTATGAATTTAACAGTCGCTTAATTTTTGTCAACGTTCGTTTAGTTAAATTCAGAAAACATTAATTGATCGCGTCATAGTGGTAGGTATATGACCGACGTTTAATCTTACAATACTGCCTGTAGAAATAATAGGTTATTATAATCAACAATATAACATATCAACATAACTATGCTGCGATATCGGTATTAGCAGGCTAATTTCTTTTGGCAAATTACCAAATAAACTCTTAATGTAAAATATAATAACAATAACGAGTAGTTATGGGTCATTCTTGAAGATTTAATTTTGGTGGTAGTCATTAAATTTATTTTAACTATTCCTTCGAAATTCGCATCAGAATCGTAAAATGTAGTCAACAAAATCTTCTAACTATACATATAATCGGTACCTTTTGAGAATCAGATATCAATTTCGGAAGAATGGTAGATTTTAACTTTTTTTATGTAATATGTGGCAGACAAGCAGACGGATGACCTAATGGTAGCGATTGTCGCTGCCTATAGACACCTGCAACACCAGTAGAGTCACAAGAGCGCTGATTTAATTTTCATAATTTCACAGTAAATAGGTTCACTTTCATTGCGTTAAAACACTTTAAACAATATGATGTGTCTTTAAATTAGGATAAAGTGAAACCAATTTCATTTAATGAAAGGTAAAGAAATAAACAGACTCCTTAATTTAAACCGCATTGTTACCTGTTTGAGAATTAAACTGAATTCGTTGTCAGAAAGGCCACATTAGCAGCTAACAACATACTCACAACGAATACGTAATTTCGTATACGCGAATATCATTCTAATATTTACACAGAGCAGTAAACTTGGAGTCTGTTTGTTAGAAAACAAAGTTTCTCTCTAATCATAGTCAAAGAAGCCGAGTTTCCGCACCTGTAGTGTGGTAAATTTAATTATGTTCCTCGCAGAACAGTCGACGCGAGCGCCAAACCGCAACGTTGCGGGTAGTTCGCAACCGACACTCTATGCGAGCCGACAGACTCTTAATGCACAAAATAGATTAGTAACAGAACGCCGGCTTTGTGCGAAAGGTGAGCCTTACCTACTCCCAGCCATTCTACATCGCATTAGTCGTTTTAATCCTGAAGTCCTCATAATGGGTAACACGAATAAAACCCCTTGTTGTTAATGTTAGATCAACAAAATAAAAATCAGCTGTTCCACATTAGTTCAACTCTGTACCAATAGATGGCTCTGGGCGTTGATTGCATCGGGCTAGTGTTTCGCCTTTTCGCATTTGTATATAAGATCATTTAACACAATATTCGTCTATCTCAAGTAGACGAATTTGTGTTAATGACAGGACAGGAGATATCATACATAATATTAAGTGGAATTATTGCCAAATCATTCAGGTGTAGATTCTCCGAGGATTCTACGAGGAGGTTTTAGTCTCCAATTAGGATATAAGCACACCAAAGCAATATTTAACTAAGCAGGTATTAGAAAAAAACTTGTTTTGCTCGTAATTCTTCTGCACGGCTATATTGATATTAACGCAGCCATAAACTTAGTGCATTTATATCCTAATAATAACCGATCATTTGATCGAATCAAATCGAACATTGGCTCTATTTATTAGTAAATTGACGATTGAACCACAAAGCCGCGACGTTAATTGTAATTTAACCAAGTAGGTACATACGTCGTGTGTGTGGTAATTTTAATTACGTTTTTTGTACAGTCGTCAACACGTGCTCGACCGCAGTTGTGGATAGTTGTAACTAACTGTGCTCGCAACCTCCATTGACTAGTGTACTCTTACTTCAATCGAGATACGGTTAATGCTCTGGAAGCCCAGTTGGATGTAATCCAATTCGTATTTTATCATATTTTCCGACATTATCTCCTAATTTTCCTGACGTTTGGTATTCCCGAATAGTGTGTTTACGAGTTGGATTTTATTTTCCTTGTATTTTAGTAATAGAGCACTAATGATATCTATAGGAACATTATCACATATTCATAACATATTTATCTCCATGTGTCTTTTAATCGCAACATATTTGTCATCGAGTGAGTGAGGATTCCGGATGCTCAATTAGGTAAAAAGGGGGAGTTAATAATGTTGACAGCGGCAATTGTTATCAGATCTGCTTATAATAATTTACTTGTTAATTTTTGCCGCGTTTAGACCCATTTGCTACAGCTTGAAAGTTTAAAATCGTAATTCACAGGTTCCTTCTGCTGGTGCCTTCTAATGGTAAACAAGAAGAACAAAGTTCCGTCTACGCATTTTTATTTCGTCTGAAAAAAAACGAAACGGACAACCGACAGATGTTGCTCCAGAAAAATCTTACAAAAGCTGCTAAATGTTCCCATAGTGATACTTACTTCTGAACATTTGGGATGAGGATCGTAATCACATCCTTTGCACCCAATAACGGAAGGATTTGAGGAGCCCTTGATTTCGGACAGCTGGTGACGCCCATTGGACAATCTTTAACAATGGTTACGTCTCAAATAAGTAAAACAGTATCCGGTTTCAAGTGTTGCCCAAAAGTGTATATGGTTCCTCCTTCTAAAAGCTAGCTTATTTTCTCTTTTAACAACATTTAATGTTTAGAATCTCAAAACTAAAAATTTTGGTGAAAATTGTACCTTGTTCATTAATGCCTGACGCTGTAACTCTAATCTTTTTAAACAATTTTTTTTTATTTAAGTTCTGTCTGTAAATCGTAAACTTGAGCGCAAAAATCTAGAATCGTAATTATGCGGATAGAGTGTTAAATAAAAAATGCTTCAGAAGTAAATTCATACCTAATAAAATGATTTTATAGACACCAGACAAAAAAAAATTTTGACCAATTTCAAAACCCAAAGGATCAATGCGACTGCACTATTGTATTGATGCGATTGATAATTTAATTTGAATTAATTACCCTTTTCCACTCCGCCCATAAACCATTTTTCGCTTGTGCTTTTGGTATTTCATTAACTAAAAATGTTGTTTGAATATTCGTAAAATTTGCCGCTATATGCAAGTTAATACGAGTGTACTTTAGTGGGACTATCTCATCAATTAATTATTGACTGGTAGCAAAATAATCGATCTCAATACCTGTTTGCCGCACTTAGAGACGTCAATTAACTTTAAAGTTCAAATTATGTATAGTTGCAGTAATGTATACCTAGGTATTAAAAGAAGGGTTTTTTATTAAGTGACAAAAGTTGATTGATGACTCTGAGTGTGACAGTAAGATATCGCAGTATAAAAGATTGTAAGTTATCCCGTCGACTATGTACGAATAACTGCTCAAATTCGTCTTTTTAGGCAATACAGGACCTTAATGTCCAGAAATAAAGTCCACATTATTTTTAAAAATTGTTCTACTTTATAGCAGCTTGACGTGCTGTGGACTTTTAGCACTCCGAGCCTTCGGTTAGCACTCTAAAAGCATCGTTGGAAATAATCGTCTCATAAATTGAACATTTTTACGACGTCATCGCTCGTCGTCTCCGCTACAATGTAATATTGGCTTTATCAACGCTTAAAATGGTTTACAGGATACTTAGCACCCTGTGGGATAGCCTTAATAACCTTTACGTCGTCCGTTGTATGAAGATAGCTCGGAAATTAGCGGAGCTCAGTTCACTTTGTTGAACAGGTTACTGGGTAGTTACTCAACGGTATTCGTTCAAAGCTAATTCTTCGTGCCGGGGAAGGTTATACAAAGAATAGATTTTTTTAAACAGAGATTGTCTGTTAAACTTGGTTTATGATGATAAAATGACGTCAATTTTTAATAAAACACTGTATACACGCTCTCGTTTCCACTCTTGGTCCAGGCGAAAAGTGACTGTACGAGTAAGTCAGGCTTTCGTGTGTGGTATCTGAGTGTTCATAGAAGTACCTATAAAACGTTATCATGTCAACTTGTTGTGTTGGCAGAACTTATTTCCAGTCGGCCCATCGCCACTTCAGCCACAAACTTGCTAGCCAATGTTGTTTATGCTGATAGTTAATTTGTTATGAACGAACTAAATATGTAACCTATAGATGCAATAAAGTATTGAGTATTGAGTTACATTCCATTTCTTTCGTTTTTACAATGGATTAATCTGTAAAAGCTACGAGTACGCCATTTCCCAATTGGAAAACTAAATTGGTTACCGCCGAATGTTACGATATTTTAAAATCCAGTATTTGTTCACTGTAATAATAAAATGGCAACACGTATGGAAATTTTAATCCAGTTTTTGTTCTATTTATTAATTTGTATTGGTTCCCACAGGGAATGAATAGTAAGTACTTTTACAACGGAAGCGTACATGAAGTGCGTTGATGCATTTGCATGTATGGATAATTTTGTACTAGTCCGTTCTTACATTGAATAATAATAAGAAAAATCTATACAAAAAGAAATTATTTTGTATTTTTGTGGCTTTAATTATGGCTGTGCCGGTTTCTAAAAATCTAAATATCTTTCGCCTTTAGAAAGCTACATTTACTCTGAGTAACATCATATTTATTGCTTAACAAAGATAAAAATAAAATCTGTTATGATAAGACGGGTCACTAGTGGCTTGTTCATTAATCAGGTTCCATACTAAGAAGCTTGAGCACTTGTATTACAAATATGTGACAACAGAGGTATCACAAAGGAAACTCCCCTCCCAAGAATGAAACGCTCGATATTGTCGCTTCCTAAACCTATAAAGTGCCGCTGACCCAAACACCAGTGCAATGATGTAGTGGTATTGATGCCCAAATTCTCATCCTCAACCCCACAAGATGAAAAAGAGATTTTTCCGCTTTCTAAAAAATACTACACGCACAGGGCGAATCAACACCACTACGCTACGCTACTGAATATAAACCACGCTCCCAAACAATTAATTTAATAGCCGTGGTCAGCGTGATTTGCGACACAACCATAAAATCAAAAGCGCATCAAAGACACATCAGTCGTGCAGCCACAAAGGGTTACCGGGCAGTTTAATCGCCCGTGCTCCGTATTAATGTACTGGTCCGAATTTAATGTACTGGCCCATATTTAATGTACTGGTCCGCTCGGTACGTTGTCACTATCGCACAAAGCTAACCGATGTGTAGGCAAGTTCATATAAAAGATACGCTAACCTGAAATCCTCAACTCAAAACATAACCTATAAGGCGCGTCATTTGACGAATGTATGCAACTTACAAATGGCGATAGGCGTTTGCTGCTTTGTTTTTTTTTTTTTAAGTGATAGGTAGCAGACGAGCAGGCGGATCACCTGATGTATGTAGCAGGAATGGTAGCTCAGTTGATAAAAACATGCTCCTCCGGAGTTCGCTTCGCGCTGGTCATGAGCATGTGAAATTATATCCACTTAGGATTAAAGAGAAAATAAGAATTCTGTTTGATTCTGTTTTTTCCCTGTAATCGCTTCGCGAATAGATATCTATTTTAGGAGAAAGGATCTATCATATTAGATGACCTGTCACATCAAAAATGATGTAATGCGAGTACTATTGGAATATCTGTCTCTGTTTGCCTATATCATATTGGAACAGGGCGTCTCATCCTTGCTTATCTCGCGGACACACTAACTTCGTTATCTTCCCTCCTTATTATTTATTAACTACAGAAAACTGAGTTTATTAACGTTCACGTCGCCAGGGATTTGGTCTGAGGATTCTGAGGGCATTTTGATTGAATGGACGCATTTTCCCGACAATAGGACCATAATAGGTCGTAATAAATAAAGTTAAGTACGTATCAAGTATTATGTTCACCATCTTTGTAGTTCGGGAGGTGACAGTATCGCTTACGGCGAAAAATTTGTTTAAAAATGGGCACTATTTTTTTTTTCAATTGAAAATATGTTATTATGCTCTGGTATGGTCAAGTTTATGAGTTCTTTTTTTATTTCATATTCTAACCATTTTGGTATAAACAAAAGTTCCATGTTAACTAATAAGTTAATAATATGCATGCACCTGGCTGCAGCTGTTTGGCTGTGGGCAGCTATGGAATTTTCACTTGAAATTATCAGAATGCTTCTCCTAATTAAATTAATAGTTAAAAATATAAAAAATATGATAACGAACTTTGGAATGGGTAGTTCTCTGCAGGTGCTTTAGAAGTTGGTCATTGAGCGATCAAGCAACTCACGCAATAGATAATTATTAAAATAAACTGTATACTTCGTTTCAGCTCTGCCATTATCAGGTTCAAGCAGCTCTATTAAACGGTTATTTCTGCTAGTCATAACTATTTTCACCACCTTCTGTACTATTACATAAAGTACATGTCCTTGAAGACACTATCTCAGTGGGCAGTTAACTTATAAGCCTGCGGCAAATCTGACTTTATTAACGGTTCTGTCCGTGGGTCCGTAAACCTCTCTTTTTACGAGGGTCTCGCCGACAGGGCAAAATGAGAAATGTTATGGAGCACATATTTAGCACCGAAACTGCTGATCTGGAGTTCTTTTGCTTGAGATAAAGGACTTTTTGTAATGACGTAACGTTGAGTTTTGATTTAGCTGTCTATAGTTTTAGAGTTACGGACATTGTCAAGAAGAATAGAAGTTGCTGCTAAGGTATCAATTAGTATTTTAATTTTTTTAATTAACAACATCATCAGCAACCCACGCTCATCCACTGCTGGACATAGGTCTCCCCCAATGCACGCCACCGCTCCCGATTTTCGGCCACTCTCATCCAGCTCACTCCAGCCAGCCTTCGAATGTGTGAATTAACAACATAGATCTCTTAAATTTTTGTCTTAACAACCTAAGTGTCCTTAGGTAGGCAATATTTTTATATAAAAGACAGACACCTTATCACCATAAAGGAGAATTACAATGATTACTATCAGAACTGCACAAGGGTCAGCTGATATAGGGTCAACAAATGGGGGTACACGAATGTATTTATCAATGTTTGCGAGTACGGCGCCGTCCCTCAGACTATGGACCCATCTTCTGGCGTGCCCTTCGTGTCCGAGATAACTGCACATATGGTGACTTCCTGTAGGCCATAGACAGCGCAGTTTGCGTGGCGGAGTTTTGTGAATCAACTGTATAAAAAAATGATCAGTAGAATGATTTTAAGTCCTTCCACGCTCAAAATTATTAGCGATCAAAATTATGATCACAATCATTCCACAGTTGATTACATTGACCAACGCTTAACCACAAGTTCAACAAGATAGGTAAATGTTTATTTTATTATTTACATAACAGATGTTTGTATCATCGATCACACTACGTAGAAAACCGTTTAAAATTAAAGTACTAACAGAAAATGGAATGAATACCACGAAATACACAAATTAATACAACTCATTATTTGAATACGTATACAACCCAAAATACCACTAAATATAATTAGTGATTTCCAGAATTTTAACACAAATTGATCTGCTTACAATCAGCATGTTAAGTTAAACTTTAAAACAAGAGACAACTAAATATTACGACAAAATATTTATTACACTGCTGTTTTAGGTTACAGATCCTACATTAGATTACTTACAGTTTAACAAAACCCCCTGTTAGGGCACAGTAATTGCTTAATAAACAACACATACTATTTATTGCAAGCATGCGGCACATTTATGCATGGGGTAATCTGCAGGAATACAAAAAACACTACCATAGAAGCGTTACGGTCAACGTTAAAATGTATTGATCAATAACAAATAATTATTTCACTATCCGGGGTCGGAGTTCAATGTTCGTAACTTTGATTATAAGCTACTAGCGGCCGCCCGCGACTTCGTACGCGTGGAGTTAATTATTGACACTTACCGTCATATTTTGGACAATCCACACAATATATTTTTATAAATTGTAGCCTATGTCTTATTCTAATGTATAAGCTATATTGTGGTAAAGTTTCATTCAAATCCATTCAGTAGTTTTTACGTGAAAGAGTAACAAACATCCATACTTACAAACTTTCGCCTTTATAATAGTAGTAGAATTAAGATAACAGATGGCAGACGAGCTGACGGATAATCTGATGTTGCCAAGACATTTACAACTGCGGGAATTTCAAATTATTAAAAAAGTGCAAATAAATATTTTTTAACTGCGAATTTTCTTATTCATCTGCAAAATTATTTTTCATTCAAAGACTGTTTTTACGAATCTTATGAAAAGAACAAATAGGTATGTCGCCTTTATACGGTTTTCTACCTAAGTTGTTAGGCATTGCTAAACTACTCCGGCAAATGAGTCGTGAAATAGAGCTACTGCCATAACAAATGTCTTGTTTTCATGTTATTCTTAGATACTTTTCCATTTATATACTCACCATAATAAAAGACCCTCGCTAATAGGTGAATGTTGTCTGTTTTCGGATGTCTATACCTGATGTAGTAATAAAAACTTATCAACCAAACTACGATGTTTTACGAGCAGAATTTTCTGACATAATAAAATATACTACATAACCATTTCCAAAAAATATTTGCAATAGTTACTTATTTTATTTTTATGTGATAGGTGGCAAATGAGCAGACGGATCACCCGATGGTAAGCGATTGCCGCCTGCCCATTGACACCTGCATTGTTATTAAGCCTTTCTGAAGTAAGATCAATGGATTCCGTATATAACGGACCCTAGCGTGAGTAAATCCGAATGAAAGATCGACACACTAATTAAGTATTAAAATTTTACGCCAACGTTTCAGCTGGCGTATTTCAGTTATTGGATCGGAAGCTGAGCAGAGTGAATATTTTGATCCGACTCGAGTAATCAAGTACCAACATATAGCTACTACGTACATCCGGTTGATGCGGGCAACATTTTGGAGTAATGTACGTTTATATTTGGAGCAAAATAAAACGTACAGTAGGTACGAATTTGAGCACTAAAATTCACTGGAAGTGCTATTCGAAACATTGGCTACACACGAACGCATATTAACAGTAAAACCGACATTAAACACATTTGGCAATAGGTACGATGCGAGCACAACTTGTAACTGGGAAATAGTTTTTTTTAATTTTGCGTTGCGTTGTAACTTTGTATTAAAATGGGAATTAATGCGACATTTATTGTTTAGCACATTACCTATATGGAAATTACTGCTTGACGTTTCGGCTACACGTTACAGCAGCCGTGGTAACAAGTGGACTCTTGTCCGCTACGGTACGTTACAGCTACGTTATAGCAGCCGTGGTTACAAGCGGAATCTTATCCGCTTGTTACAGGGAACAAGCGCATAAGATTCCGCTACTTTAACGTAGCTGAAACATCAAGCAGTAGTAATTTATAATATTCACAATATCAACAACAAACGTCGCAGTAATTCCCGTTTTAATAATTATAGTTGTTACGGGAAAATTGTAATGGCATCTACTTAGCAATTTTTCGAACATACATACATTTCAGATACGAACTTGCACTACAAAACGGCTTAAAAAACGTAGCTCTCCGCAGCTGTAAAGCTCCCGAACCAGCCTTTTTGTACGAATATGCACTCGTATTTTTGAAACCTTTGCAATCGCGATGGTTTCGTTATTAAAGTCCTTATGGAGTGAAACCAGCATTGCGAGAGTCGATGGATTTGAATATGCAACGCGAACGCAGTCGAAGTTTCAATCAAGTTTCCTGATTGTTCGTTGTTTCGATACCGTGGAATTTTCCCTTCATTATACACTTTGAGGTTTCTGATTTGGTTTGTTCCTCTCTCACACATCGGACACGTTGATATCACAGAGGGGAAACTTCGCAATTTAATGATACTTTGGAAACATAACAATGGTTTCAAACTTCGTTAGTAACTGTTGTCTACTTCAAATATGCATGAACTTTTTAATAGGGTGCAAGTTAGTTTTCTATCTGTAGTAGGAACAGACGGTCCTGGGGGAGGTTAAGTTATCCTAAGCAAAAACAAAGTGAAAATTGATGGGCCCAACCATCATAGGTCATCGTCAGCCTAACGGGTCTTTCCCAATCGCCAATAAAGGGAGTGTCGTCCAAAATTTGCAACCAATACGGTTGATCTCACACAGATGCACCTGAACTTGTTACTTACTACTCTTACTGGGTACCTAGTACCGACTAGGCCAATGAATAAGCATGACCATTCAGCGAGATAGCATCAAGTTGTCTGCTCGTATTCCCAGCGGATAGCTTTCTGGGACCAGTTTGTTTACATATGTAGTTCATCTACAGATCTAGATAGTTAGTTTGGGTCTCAATAGCCTTTACTAACTGCCTATCTTTTTGATGTATTATTGTTTCATACTCCGTGTTCATTTGCCGATTTCAGATTTTTGATGATATTTAAATTCAGTAGGTACTTGTCTGGTATCAAATCTACCTACTAACATCCACATTTTGGCTTATTACAATATGGCTTATATATTTTTATGATTCTCTCTCATTTATGGTGTTTGATATTAAGATGAGAATATACGTGAATGTTGTAGATTTGTTTGCTTTTACAGATTCCTGGTCAATAGTAACACGATTACAGTTTTATTCGCCATAAAGCTTTGTTCACATTCCATTATTCATGTGGCACCCTTTAAATCGTTTGTTTATACCTGCTGACACTGAACACTGTCCCAACCCTATTGCTACCTTACACTAAAAATAAATAGCCAATCGTTATGAAGAGTGGGTCAGAGAGGCTCTTTTATGTGATTTCCGTGAAAATTGCCGGAATAGCTGGGTCTGATTGCATTAGCCTCTTCGATCCATTTCCAGAGGGCAAGTGAATGGTCTTTAAGCCCAATGTGATTTTTTATTGCCACTCCCTTAGCTATAATGGATTGTTCGACGACGATTTTTCCCTACGTAAGACAATTAGCAGGCTGAAATTGAAGGACTTATGTTAGATATAACTTTTAATTTCGTTTTGACCTCGCAGTGATTTTGAAATATAAAGGTCCATTATTGAAACGAGGAAAATCAGGGGCATTTCAAACGAGAGTCATTGGAAGGATGTTAATGAACCCAGTTTGTAATTACGACTAATGGGAGACATATTTTAGATACGTTTACAGTCATTACAGTGGATATTTTATTAGCGAACGATGTCGGAATAATTAAAGCAATGCGTATATTTATGATATAGCTGTTAACTTTGATCTTTCATTAGTGGATCGCGGTAGCTATTAAAAGACTTTTCCCCTTACTCATAGCATTCCGGGATACCCTCCCATTTATTGCCAACGGTATTATTGATGGGGCAAACAATGGATTCCAAGCACCAATAAACGGTGAAAAATAGAAACAGCCTGCGACTGAACTATCTATCACCGCTAATGTCTTACCCTACTTACTATCAGAGAAAATTGAAGCCTTTTGACCTGAATTGAAATATTGCCTTGAAAGGAACAAATCTGAAAATTCGATTTGAGAAATGATTGCAGAGGCGGACAGGCTGGTTTGCCAACAAAATATGGAGTTTATTCGTTGTGACGTTAAGAAAGTTTTATTCGCTTGACTTGTCGTCTGTCTCAGTAAATTGCAGCGACGATTAGATTTATATAACCACAAGGCGACATGATTTATTCGGTTAATTTACTTTCAGTTCGTTGCGCGGATGCAGATGCTCGGCTGCGCTTGCCGCTGTAATTGATAAGAAGATGAGCTTGTTTGGTTTCTTGAGTGATATTCTGGAGCTATGTTGTTTATTTAAATTGTTCAAGTTTCTAACATTACACTTTACAAACTGGATGATTCTTATATTTGCTTATTTCTGAGTTTTAACAACATAATTGTGATTTTGTGCTATTGTGTATGTATATGCTTACTTTACTTTGCCACAAAACTTATATTACCTATGTTATCCGAAGAGATGAAACACTTGCGCAATGTAATCGACCCAATAGCCGTCTATTAGCAAAAATTGGAACTAATAGAAAAAAATTGCCCCGAAAAACTAAACAATACAGTTGCGCGATATCATCGACCCCCGGCGCCATCTATTGGCAGAGCTTGGAACTAATAGAAAGACAAAGTCCCGAAACAAAGTGGGTGTAGGCTACTAGTTTATTTTGTGCTACTAGTCAACTGATATAAATAAAGTGACTAGCCAATCAAAAAAAGTTCTGGCCAAACCCTATGAAGCTAAGTCTGACAATATGACACTATCTTATCTATCAGATTGACAATAGACGAAGGAAATTTAAGTCACCCAGCATTGAATTATATAACAGTGGTGTGGCACTATCATGTTTGACCGATCAGGATATTCGCGAATCATTTCAACACTCGACTCATTCGAGCAATTTTGTCAAGCACCAACCAAAATAGATGTAAAAGCCTTTATCTCGTAAAAAAACTATTTATTGAGAGGGGAGGTATGAGAAACTAAGATGTTTAAAAACTGTTTATTGAGAGAGCAGGTATGAGTATGAGAAACTGCGATTTGGTTTTTGGATCTTTTTTAAGCGTAAATGTTATTATCAGTCGAAAGTCCACGCGAAACAGTTATAATTATGTTAAAATATTATTGTAAAGTTATATCTCATTTGGAAACTTGATTTCTGCGTAGAAAAATGAAGAACTTCAGCAGGGATAATTGCATACCAAATTAATTTTCGGTATTATGAATATCTTACCCCACAAAAGATGCACTAAGTTAAATAAGTAGACTCTAAAAGTCTAGTATTAATAGACTCTATCTAGTCTAGACTAGAAAATTAATACTTTATAAGGACTGCATCGATTATAGTTATTTTTCCAAACAATGTTTTTTTTGCACGGTTTCATTCCCGGGTACCTAATACAAGGAAAATTAAAAAACTTTGAATGCAGCTTTATCTCTCTTTAAAAAATATCAGGAAAATATGTTTAATTAGTTTCGCTCAAGGACCAATGATTTTATCCATCATGTATATTTGAGTATCTATCGATTAGTAAATTCCAATGACTTCGAGTTGTTATTTCCACTCGAATTCAAAGTTTAAATGTTACTTCACTAGTATACTAGGGTGGTAATAAATCAACCACGAGGATGAGAGGGCGCGTAAACATCTGAATTATAAACCGACGTCACACTCTTGATACTCGAGCTGATGGATCACTTTTCACAGTAATAGTTGCGTCGTAGTATATGGGATGCTCGGGCGTGAAATTCGATCGTTATAACGTTTGATGGTGATGTTAGTCCTAAGATGCCTATTAGATACTATGTGGTAGCAATGGATGGTGACTTTGCTGGCGGTAATTTATTAGGTGAATATATGATGACGTCAGTGCCGTATCAGGCGGCGTACCTATATATGAAATACGAAAGGTAGCAATGCTTTTCCAATAGTAGGTATGGTCTTCAAAAAAAAGATATAGTAATATTTTGTTACAAAAAGTCTGCACTCGGGATAAAATCCGCATGACAGGAACACTACGCTGTCAAAATAAATATTGAGGTGTGGAAGTTATTCACTATAGGGTTCAAATAAATTGAATTTTGATGCATCAGCTGATACCGTCCCCAGTAATCTGAATTGTGTTTAAAATAAATTCTTGTTTAAGTCAAAATATTTTTTTTTATGATTTCCAGCTATTGAAAAGGAAAAGACAAACCCTCTTTCGCGCTCAGAGACGTCATTTCACCTTAATGCTAATCATCTTAATTTTGGATAGTCTTTATGTTTATAAAAATAAATGTCAATATTTTGATTTAAATGACAATTAAGCTTTTATTTACGTCTCTGAGTGCGGCAGTTAGTAGAACAATATAACATATTAAACAATTGATGAATGTAAATGTATAGGTCCTTACTGTGCTTCATTTGATTGACTTAAATTCTATCGACGTTGAAATATGATTGATGACAATCTCGATTGAAGCTTGTTTACATTAGGAAGCCTAAATTTCCCAAGCCACAATGATTTACAAGCTGGGCTTGAAATAAGATCCTGAGATGTACAAGCCGTTGCGTTGACTAATGGTCTCGGATGTAACCCGAGCGTTTAAATTCACACCAATTTCTTCTTGATTGATTACAACCTTATTACAATGGGAATAAGATGGGAAACATTAAGTTGTAATTTTGCAACGTGAACTCTTGAGACGATTGTCTTCCACTTTAAAAACTCTAGTGGATTGGTTGAGCACTGTGCAGTCTGAAGTGAATATCGCGGCCAGTTAGAGCCCTCTCGGCCGAAATTCACGGTAGCCATTTTATATGCTGTATCGGGGAAACTTCAATATGGCCGTTACATTGTCATATATGGGAAATAAGGTGGTGTGCGACTCTGACCTAACAAAAGCCATTCCACCAATCATATGACCATCTCAACGCAATCGCAGTAAGACTCCTAAAGAAGCAACTGCCGATATGGTAGTAGGTACTGGCCGGCCAATCTCACCGCTAGTCGCGCACGCAAGCCATTTAAATCTCACAAGGTTCTTTAAAAATCTTACATGACCACACTTTTTCGCACCAGGTTGGGCGCCTCGCGCTCTCCGGAGTCCCAGGTGTCTTAATAAAGCTTTTATTAAAGAGGGTAAGTCCCAGATGTGGCACGTTACCGTTTACCACAGTCCGAGACATAGACGGTATTGTATTTTACAAGAATGAAATGAAGATCATTTTAGGAGCATTAACATTTACAACATACTAGCTTTTGCCCGCGGCTTCGCTCGCACCCCCCACTTCCCTAAAAGGGGGGGTTAGAAAATGGGGGTTAGGGCAAAAAGTGCCCTAGTTACTCTCCATCCCTTCAACTATCTTCACTTAAAAAATCACGTCAATTCGTCGCTCTGTTTTGCTGTGAAAGACAAACATACAGGCAGGCACACTTTCCCATTAAATCTTTTTACTATAACATTAATTTTCTTTAGCGATTTGCAATATCGAGTAACCACTTACAAGAATAGCGATCAAATCGACTGCTCCAGTGCAGTGAATGCTTCATACGAATCATTCACAAATAAGAAAAGTTTTAGAAAATGTTGAACTCGTCGTCTATTATACGCCTAGCCTATTCGTGCTAACGTCCACATCTACTCTTCTAGATAGCAATATTAAACCTGAGCTCGTAATATTGGCAGATGGGAGTAGATACCAACCAATTGTTCCCTTTCATTCAATTGATGTCTCATGTCAGCCAAAAAACTCTATTGCTTTCAGATTCGGGACTCATCAATTTTGAAATGATTGGAAAAATGTAATGTATGAGTCCGCACATCGACGATACAATGCTTTTACGATACGCTTTTGTTAGGTTTTGTATTGTGATATTTTTACGGAAATAAATTCTTGTTTATTGGCCATTACGGCTAAAGATATCTTTTGTGTTTTTTTTACGTTCAATTTGATATTTCATTTTGTCACTAATACCATACTATAGATTTGCTATATACCAATCGTACCAAAAACCAGTTATTGTTGATCATTTATTTATGTAGCCTAAATACTTATATCAAACTGCGATCATGATCTAACCACCTTGGAAGCCTATGAAATATTATACTTATTATTATGAATTAAGTGTCATTTATTTATTTACAGTAATAAAACGTGTTGGCTTACAGTTTGCAAGTCGTCTACAAGCTTAACCGTTAAATAATGTAATATTTACAGTCATTAAAGTACACTAATAAAAGTTTTTTTTTAAATACTTAATTACTTATACATAACTACTAACAGCTAGATTCTTTCTGAAACAGATTTAATCTATGGTGCTTAACCATTCACCTTAAGAGAATAGAAACTATTCTACACTACATATACTTATTATTATGAATTAAGTGTCATTTATTTATTTACAGTAATAAAATGTGTTGGCTGACAGTTTGCAAGTCGTCTACAAGCTTAACCGTTAAATAATGTAATATTTACAGTCATTAAAGTACACTAATAAAAGTTTTTTTTTAAATACTTAATTACTTATACATAACTACTAACAGCTAGATTCTTTCTGAAACAGATTTAATCTATGGTGCTTAACCATTCACCTTAAGAGAATAGAAACTATTCTACACTACATATACTTATTATTATGAATTAAGTGTCATTTATTTATTTACAGTAATAAAACGTGTTGGCTTACAGTTTGCAAGTCGTCTACAAGCTTAACCGTTAAATAATGTAATATTTACAGTCATTAAAGTACACTAATAAAAGTTTTTTTTTAAATACTTAATTACTTATACATAACTACTAACAGCTAGATTCTTTCTGAAACAGATTTAATCTATGGTGCTTAACCATTCACCTTAAGAGAATAGAAACTATTCTACACTACATATACTTATTATTATGAATTAAGTGTCATTTATTTATTTACAGTAATAAAACGTGTTGGCTTACAGTTTGCAAGTCGTCTACAAGCTTAACCGTTAAATAATGTAATATTTACAGTCATTAAAGTACACTAATAAAAGTTTTTTTTTAAATACTTAATTACTTATACATAACTACTAACAGCTAGATTCTTTCTGAAACAGATTTAATCTATGGTGCTTAACCTTTCACCTTAAGAGAATAGAAACTATTCTACACTACATATACTTATTATTATGAATTAAGTGTCATTTATTTATTTACAGTAATAAAATGTGTTGGCTGACAGTTTGCAAGTCGTCTACAAGCTTAACCGTTAAATAATGTAATATTTACAGTCATTAAAGTACACTAAGAAAAGTTTTAGAAAATGTTGAACTCGTCGTCTATTATACGCCTAGCTATTCGTGCTAACGTCCACATCTACTCTTCTAGATAGCAATATTAAACCTGAGCTCGTAATATTGGCAGATGGGAGTAGATACCAACCAATTGTTCCCTTTCATTCAATTGATGTCTCATGTCAGCCAAAAAACTCTATTGCTTTCAGATTCGGGACTCATCAATTTTGAAATGATTGGAAAAATGTAATGTATGAGTCCGCACATCGACGATACAATGCTTTTACGATACGCTTTTGTTAGGTTTTGTATTGTGATATTTTTACGGAAATAAATTCTTGTTTATTGGCCATTACGGCTAAAGATATCTTTTGTGTTTTTTTACGTTCAATTTGATATTTCATTTTATCACTAATACCATACTATAGATTTGCTATATACCAATCGTACCAAAAACCAGTTATTGTTGATCATTTATTTATGTAGCCTAAATACTTATATCAAACTGCGATCATGATCTAACCACCTTGGAAACCTATGAAATATTATACTTATTATTATGAATTAAGTGTCATTTATTTATTTACAGTAATAAAATGTGTTGGCTGACAGTTTGCAAGTCGTCTACAAGCTTAACCGTTAAATAATGTAATATTTACAGTCATTAAAGTACACTAATAAAAGTTTTTTTTTAAATACTTAATTAGATAGATAGATACACTTTACTGCACAACACATTACAGAACTTAATGCTAATAGTAATTTCCAAGTACAATATCGGCGGCCTTATCGCTAATAGCGATCTCTTCCAGACAACCTTTGGGTAGAGGAATAATGCAGCGAATTAACAAGGGGTAAGGCAGTGCAGATCTTTTTTGTAGGTAAAAAGATAAATACATCATAATAAATACATAAATGCATACTAGTAATAAATTAATACGAGATACTGCTATAATAATTACAATACATAACTAATAACAGCTAGATTCTTTCTGAAACAGATTTAATCTATGGTGCTTAACCATTCACCTTAAGAGAATAGAAACTATTCTACACTACATATACTTATTATTTTCCGCAGATAAAGTTGCTAGCATCAGCTAGTGCTCTGTAATATGACTGTTCTGTTACGCACAAAAAGATAAATCACACCCGGGAAAGTGACTTTCAGGTTTTAGGGTTTCAGGGTTTACGAGCGGGTGCTTCAGAAACGATAAAAATATGTCACGACTGGTACAGTTTAATCTTAACAGCAACCCTAATAATAATTGATTACTCAAGAATAATATTACAACACAACATTCAAATATTTATATGTAAAGCTAATCGAAATCCTACAAACATAAACAAAGTAATGATTACTTTAAAATTGGGTATTAGAAACTGTTAGCCAAGTAAGACATCCCCATATTTGTTTTGTACTTCATCTACCCTGTACCTACGGCCGCGCCCCCAAATACATTCTCCACGAAGTCGACTTTGACAACTCACCTCCACGTGCTTTCAATTACTCTCAAAACACTAAACCTAGTCCCAACCAACATGAGATTAAAGTGGCCTTTTCTTTTGTTTCAGGAGAGAGGATGGAAAATGAGAGAAGTGAGCAATGACAGTATGTCCCCGCCGCGAGCGCTGCCCCTGCAGGCGGGCAGGGCCCGAGCGCCAGCCGCGGCGGCCCGACACACACCCACGATGCCATATTTTATACAAAACTTCACGCTTATTAGGCTATGTCTACAATTTCTACGGGTGATATCACATTTATATCAAAACGCCTCTTTCCCGCGGGTGCGCGCAAACTTTAATTTTTCAAAGCGTCCGCTAGTTAAATTAAAAGCTAACGTATTTAGCTTTCGAACTAGTACAGTGTTATGTGATGTTAAGTCGTTGTTAGTGAAAACGTTAGTGCAATTATTCGTTGTTGCCAAGTGGGTTGTGTGCGGGCGGGGGCGGGGGTGGAGCGGGCGCCGCGGCGGCGGGCGCGCGCGGGCGCTGCTGCTGCTGTGGCTGAGCGGGCTCGGCGCGTACAGCGAGGGCCGCCGCGACGACGACCTGCACATAGGCGGCATCTTCCCCATGGAGGGGGAGGGGGGCTGGCAGGGAGGCCAGGCCTGCAAGCCCGCCGCCGAGCTCGCACTCGCCGACGTCAACGCGAGATCAGATTTATTATCCGGCTTCAAATTACTGCTGCACAGCAATGATAGCAAGGTAATTTATCGCCCCCATTATTTTATCTTGCGACGTAATTAGAGTGGCTGTGAAAATATATCTTTCGTTCAAAAATATTTACGCAGCGGCCCTTGAACGCTGGAAATATTAGACCTGTATTTTGATAAAGAGGTTAATTTGAGAGTCTAAATTATTTTGTCAGGATTACGTAACGCGATAACAACGAAACATGTGAAGAGAAAGCGTTACCAAATCAAGTTTAGAGAGTTAGATCACGTACTTACTACGTAATTACGTTTACGTAAAACTTTGGCTCCCCTAATCTCGCGAATGCCAATTATAAATTTCAATCAACGTAATGTGTATAACGTGTCGGCACTCGCCGAAGTGACAAGCACCTAATCCATTAAGTTTGAAAGTCAGGCGGCTGAGTGGCTGAGGGCTGAATTAACAAAAAGGGCCAGTTATCCGGCGGTTCAACCGGGCCGTAAATCAAAATGAACTAAAATCATAGGCTTATCATATTGCTATGAGAGGGTAGACCTGACGCTCGATTCAATTATTGGGAATTTATGAATGACTACCGGTAGAAATTTTATTGGATAGAATTTCCGATCCCGTCGCAAGGTAATTTCCCATTTTATCGATTTACACTCAGGGTGTTCAGCGACAAATTGACGACTTCCATTCACACCTGATATTGATAACGTGGCGATTACCAACTGGCACCCTGAAAGGACATAAAGGCATAATAGGCTGATTTCGTGATGAGTGATTCTTGAAAAAGATAATTGGATTATCCATAGAAAATGGCTTAGTATAAGTAGGTACTACGAGTACCTATATAAGAATATCTTAGATTGTCATTTTTATATGGAAATACGGTTAAAGGTTGATTGTAAGTGGTCTTGTTTATGCTGTGTCACTAATCTTGGACCCAGATAAAAGTCGTCATACCATCTTTTTCTGAGCCTATTTCCTTATCGACACTCATCATTAAGCCATTAGGTAAAAATTTTTATCCAACGGCCAATGATTGACCTCTAGACAAATTGTCGCCTAAATAAACTAAGCTATTCAACACAAAATACCAAACCAATTCCGTGTCAGTCGATTTAAATAAATCTTTCTACAAAGTCATTACACAGATCCGTCGAGGAATCTTTTCAAGTAACTCTTCCTCAATTTCCCGGCTCAAATACACTTGTGTTCTTTTATTTAAATTTCGACGGTATGTCTCTCGTTCGATTGAGACGAACCCTTTTTATTTGTATTAAAACAGAGACATTCAATCATGGAGTTTGATGTCTATTACTGGCGTTAGACAAGCGCTTGAGTAAATCGATTTCAATAAGTATCGATATAAACAAACATCGTTGTAAGACGTTTCATCGTGATTATTTTTGAATTTGGACCTCCTTTAGTAAAATGGATGAAATTTTCATGTAAGGTACCCTTTAATAACACGCTTTTCAGCAAAGAAAACATTTAATTAATAATTAAGGTATCTAATATTAACATAAACCCTTAAATAATATATACAAAGGCCATGAAAACCTATCCCTAATTACGAAAAAAGGGCAAAAAAGTAATACAATATCTCGTTATTTAAAAGTTGTGCGTGGTTTAATTAATGTTAACCCAGTATTACTTTCGCAGCATCATAACGATTCTAATTAGATCTCGGTAAACTTTCTGAGGATAGGATTACACTGGTCTGGATCAGGATTTCATGGAAAAAGGAATCCTTTGATATAGATAAGCTTGAGGTAGTTTTAGAAACTGCTGTCTGTTTTGATATTTGCTCTTTGATCAATAACATCGTTAATGGTTAAGATTTTTTAGTAACTACGAGTAAAATGTAAAGAACGACTCTCATTTTACATAATAATATTACAATACTTAAAAACATTTCGTTTTCAGTAAGATTTTTTTTCTCTAACCAAAGTCTGACTAGATTGTATTAACATATTGCCGTAGTATTTATTAAATTCTTTACCAAATCTTTTTGCTTTGTAAGTAAAATGTGTCTGCCTTGTTTTTACTTCATTTTGTCGGATGTCATGATAAACCCAAATGCAGAAACGATTTTCAGGATGTGTTTGTTGTAAACTTTACATTTCATGCCATTGATAATGCCTTTGAACTAAGAAGCCAATATATTATCGTTGCTCCTTTCCTATATAAAAAACTAGCTGTGACTCGCGACTTTGTACGCACCCTCCCTTTTAACCCCCCTTTCGCAATAAAAAGTAGCCTATATCCTTTCTCAGGGTCTAGACTATTTGTATATCAAATATCATTCAAATCCGTTCAGTAGTTTTGGCGTGAAAGAGTATCAGATAGACAGACAGACTGAGTTACTTTCGCATTCATAAAATTAGGATTATAATTCATTCTGTCAGCCAATTAAGATCGTCACGGCCTGACCCATGTCCGTCAAAGCCCCCTTGCACGTCTGGTCTATGGCAAAGGTAAAATAGGTAATCTCCACTACCGAAACAAATCAATCATAACCGTTAATACCTAACCACATTGTAGAAATAGCTAGCTAAGTTGACTTTGAACTTTCCCATCGATTGATGAACCTAATATTTACTCGATTTCCTATCGTGTTCAAACCCGTAAATCAACCCGGGATGACAGTGAATGATGTAGCTAATAATAATGAAACACTTTGTTAATATTAGTATATTAGATCGTTAATAACACGAATATGATGGTTCAACGTCATACATTCTTCATTGACAACAGTCCAGGAGTACACCACACTAATGCTTTCTTTTTTCCTCAACTCCTAAGATCATATTGTAGTCCCACAGATTTTAGATCCGAAATTAGCCCATCGTGATATGGGAAGGCCAAGGTTTCAGGTTTCATTGGTTCTAGGTCACATTTTTTTTTTCCAAAAATAGGCAAACGAGAATGCGGCTAAGGCCGGGGCACAGTCATGCCACTGCACTGCCTATCAGCCAAGAAGAAATCTTAACTTTACTCCAACTATCAATGCCAACACGCACTGCCTATCATGCCAGAAAAACTCTTAACTTTATTCCAACTGCCAGCTCGCTCAGCTAGATTTCCTGCCTTTTACTGAGTTCCATCACAAAATTCGTACTTTTTCATTCTTTAGACATCGACTAATCTTATTTATTTACAAAAGAAGAAAATACTAACGCGATGCTATTAACGACCAGCGCCATCTATTGATACACAGTGGAACTAATTTTCCAAAACGAAATTAGGATGGACCACAAGTACATTATTAAGTCATTTCTATGAATCATTAGATTCGACTATCGCTTTGGCCTTGTCTGTTCTCTCTAGCGATTCAAAGTCTAACAAGCATCTTAATTATGTATTCATTTTGATTGGGTTAGGCAATTTTGATAGCTTTCTCCAGCTTGCGTAGACTTGGGAAATATTTAGTAGAATAATTATGGAGGTTGATGAGTTATTGTAAGGCATTTCGTGGTTTATAATAATTGGTACTAACTACATGATATTCCGCGAAATTTGAATGGATGGAAATTAATTGGCTTTCGGCATAGTACCGACCTGTTTTAGTTGAATTGAAACATCTATTTTACCTTCTGTCTCCTTTTTATGTGATAGGTGGCAGACGAGTAGAACACCTGATGTAAGCGATTGCCGCCGCCCTTAGACACCTGCAACGCCAGTCGCAAGTGAACTGCCAACCTTCAACCCCTTTCCCCCCAATTGGGCCTCCGGTACCTTCAGTCACTCGACGAAATACAGCGCAACTTTTTTGAGGCCGTGGTATCACTCCGGCCGTACCGGCCATTCATGCCGAAGCGTAGCTATTCCACAATAAAACGACTACTTTATATACTAGAAAAAACAAGTTCGTAAGTCACTGGTAAACTCCACACACGATCTAAAGATACGTTTATAAAACTACTCTTTTGGAAGAAAGCGTTTACAACCAAAGAAATACGTAAGTCGTAAATCTGTCTTCTCTTTTAACTCAGTAATCTACATTGGGTCAGCATTGTGGGTCACGGTGCAACTCTCCAAGGGTTTGTTTCAGGTTAGTTGGGGATTACAGTGGAAAATGGATTGGCAAGGGGCAGAGCTGCGTTTTGCAGATAAATCTATCTTTGCAACGAATCTGCGGACTTAGGATGGTGCCTAATGGGAATAAAATTAAAAAAGTATTTGTGATTTTGTGCTTGTCCGCACGCTGTTTTTTTGGGGTAGAAAAGAGGGACGCAGATAATTTCTACATCGCCATAGCTATATGACTAGTAACTTTGATATAATTATGTGGAGTGCTACATTGTTCTGATCTATTTCTTTTCAAGAAAGTTTCCACCCCAGATTCGCACTTTACTAACAGGTACTTAGTGACTAACAACCTTGCAAACTTTTCTGCAACTTCAAACACAAAATGCAAGTCAAAGTAAATTAAAAGTTAACGCCTACTAAGTACTTTTAGTAAATAACTTTTGTTAGTAAAGAAAATAAGTATCATCCTGCAGGGCAAAGGCCTTCATCATAGAAATCAAGTCATCGCTATTATGATGGGATTAGGCTTAATCACCACGCTTGCCTAATGCGGATTGGTGATTACAAACCTGAGCTATGTGCGAAGAATTCGGAACATACTTTTTGCTCGACCGACGCAGGATCCCGAGATCATGGACCGGTACTTAAACCACTAGAACAACGGGTAACATTTGCTAGAGTTCATATCAAATAAGGTGAATTCTGGGTAGTAGTACCTGCCTACAACTTACTTATTCCGCTGATTCAGCGACCCGAACTGTGAAGGCCTACGAAATAAGAGAACGTCGATACGATTTGGTCAATCCCGCACTAGGTACTTCTTGCCAGTCATTGACCTGAAGTTCGCCGATGAGACTCGACGACGTAATTTCCACGACGACGCTATACCTAGTAGTAGTTTGGTTACCTCGAGATCACCTACAACAAGTAGGTAGTGTTTTGTTTCTGATATCAAAAATAGGTAGGTAAATATAAAAAATAAGTGCCATAAAAACAATTCACATTTGTAATTTTTGCTTCATCCGCAACATCATTTTCACAAAACCGCAACGTCTTATTCTATAAATTACCCGTTTATTTTGGCGGCTCGTTTTTAACCCAATATGGTTGATCGTATTTTTATTGTGGTCCTTAAACGTGACTGTGTGTCAAATCACGTACCCCAGCCCTTATAGGATGAACTGCGGAAGGAAAATGGTGCGGAATCTTATTTTGCGTCATTTTATTCTGCGTCATAACATGATTATGTGAGTTCGCTTGCAACAATCATAAAATGATATATGGATCAATCGTGGCGGTGAATTTGCGTGACACAGCACCAGGGCTTTGAGAGCAAGTAAGACAAGTAGATAACACGATGTAAGCTTTTATTTACAAAAAAAAAAGAAAAAAGTTTACATTCACATTCCGAGCCTAAAACGAACCGTACGTTATGACCGAATCAGAGTCCCCTTCCCTTTTACACACGCTGTGCGTGATTTTGTTCGGATATGATTTTGAATGGTTAAGGTATAGTCTCATTCGTTGCGAGACGGTATCGTTTTAAGCCACCTTTAGGTAGACCAAACCGAAGAGCAGTAGGTATGAGTGCAGTTCTTGCCCGCCACCTTCACTTCATCGTGATCCTTTCATCCCAATGTGGTCTACCCCTATGTTAATTGTGATTCCATAGCCTATAATTTCATAAATGGCCGTCCCAGGATAAAATCAATTCTCCAACTAAAGTTTGTTCTAAAGCAGATGTGGCCAGCCTCTACCATTTCATCGAGCTAATTCAAACAAAAACAAATAACAAAACGTGGCTCGCAAAACAAATCTAAGTAGTTTAATTGGGAACAAGATTAAAAGCAAACAAAATGTATAACTGGCAAGCGGGATCGCAGTCGTCCGCATTTGTGTAAATTATTCTTTTAATATTTCACCCATTCAAATAGCGAATGTTTAACTCGAGGTCGGCGTCGCACTCAGGGCTTATTTTAATCTGTATTTTTAAGGGTTATGTTTTTAGGGTTCCGTATCCTAGTGGCAAATAACTGATTATGAACGGCGTAAGACCCAAAAAAACCTTCTAAAAGGCAATAACAATTGATTTTCTATTGTGTCGCCCGTCTGGGCTTGTCGTCTAGCGCCGTCACTGCCACTTTTTGTCGAAACTATAAGAACTGTAGGTACGTACTGTTTAAACTTGGTGAGTAGATGTAGTCTGTGACACGCATGAAGATAGATAGAAACAGAATACATGAGTGAAACAATAGCAATAAAAAGTACAATAACGCGGTCTTATCGCTTGTAGCGATTTCTTCCAGACAACCTTTAAGACTGACCATTAACCACCACCATTAAGATGTTCATCCAAATTATAAAAAAAACTGTCTCTTTAGACATTTATGAATAGTGTGGACTTCTGTAAGCTAAATTTTTAGTTGTATTTAGGTAATGTGCGTTTTGAAATATCAACATCTCATTAATATTTCCTGCATTTTGTTGTGACAAACGAACCAGTAACACAAGGTATAAGGAACCTTGTTTATCGAAACCCTAATAAACTGAACCCTAATAAAAGTTATGAGAGTTATTGTTTTCATACGAGACCGTAACTTTCAACTAGAGCTAAATATATTTATGTAGCAGTGCAATGAACGTACACGCTCATTTTATTCATTGGTGCTCTGCATAAATTCAATTTAGTCGCTCGCATGACGGATCAGCTACTTTGATATTAAATTATACTGCGGCGTAAAGGGACAAACAAAAGAAAATAGGAGTGAAGTAAGTAACTGTGAAATTATATGTCAAAAACAATGGAGACAGCGTAACCTCTCATAGAAGCTCAATTAAACAAAGACACATATCAAACCACCGATCAATTTCACCATCAGTTTTTGTCTTTAACACTTACTATAACAACTAACTGACTGAATTTGAACTAACAATCAACAATGCGTTACCAACCATAACGAAAAAAAATTCAAAATACAGTGAACTGCTGACCTATGCAACTGATATAATAGATGTCCAAGTTCTATGCTTACTTTTTCTCCCACTACTATTTTTCCTCCAAGATAAGATATTATAAGAACCGTAATCAGAAATGAAACCAATAGATGGCGACCTGTGTCCAATTACATCGGCGCAAAGCGTTTTCGGTTGGTTTCAGTTTACCGTATAAGCCTTGTCGTTTGTCTATAGTAGTTATCTCTTATAAATAGTATAGATAGAAGATAGAAGAAGATAAGTTTTTTTTGGCTTCCTCGATTATTATTTTACTTGAAAGTGTTGGTATATAAATAATCTGTTCGTAGGATCTTGGAAAAATACTCAAGCTGCTATAATGTTGTTATTAATAAACTATGGTAGATACCCGTTAATAAGTGAGAAGGTTTAAGAAATATCAGAGCTGAAATACTTTTTTCTCTTTATAAGCCGAGGTCTTGTGTTATGCAATCCAGACTGACAACCGTGAGCATTCAGAAATCGCAACTGACATTTGAGACTACTCGTAGAATTCATGTGATGTGAATGCTATAATATTCTCGTACTTTGCTACACACGTCTTGTCAAAAGAAAGAAAAGCAAGTTCGTTGAAGTAAATAAAAATGGAATTCTTCTCGTCAGAGATGAAATAGCGTTCTTGTGTAAAATGTTTTTATTACGGATGGCCCACCCTCTCTTCGTTGGGACCTTAGTTTTGCTATTAGTTCTAATAGATGGCAGTGGGTATCGATTAAATTGCCCAAGTGTTTTGACTTTTCCGGTTATAGACAAGACATTGTGATTATCTATAGAAGTTATCTATTTATAAATAGTATAGATTCGCCCATAATAAACTTGTTTTTTTTGCATCATGTGATATTAATGTCACACAGTTAAGGAACCTATTTTCCAGGCTTACCCTCAACATATTGTACTTATCTAATACTATATCAACTTTTAACCGAGTTCGTCCCATGTTGATACCTTAAATCCCTCGTACGTTCCCTACAACGAAATATAGTCTTGATTCTTATGTCAATGCAATAAGATCCATATTTGAAAGATATTTTATACTCGTGCATATTACTGCACGTGAGTGGAGATCGCCTTAGTGCTCGCATAGAAACCGCCAAGAGAGGAGCATAGGCTTGGTTTAAAAATATCGATATTATATTTTATATTATTTGATTATTTTTTCTTCGGAAAGCAAAATAAATTTGGTGTCGATACTTTTATTTGAATATCAAGACCGATTTGGTTTGTTTCGTCCCAGGGGCCGACGCACTCCCTATGCCAAAAATTCGAAGTATCAAAATATCATACAAAATCATATTTTGACACGATATTATCATGTAGTTATGATCAATATCGATACAATATTATTTATCGATATATTTTTTCATTTGCACATCACAAGCGATTCTCGCGGCGGGCTTGTGGCAAACAACCTAGCTCCACTTGATGCTGTATCACATACATTGCATTACACTTGTTAGTAGGTACCAGCTTGAGCGCTAGGGCATAGCATATATCATGCATGTAATATGAAAACTTTAAGACACAAAGGGGAAAAAATAAAAATGCGGAAAAATATCATGAACGGAAAACAAATAACGAGCAACATATTTTTATGAGAATAGGTGTAGACGAGTCACTTGGTTGGTAGTAACCGATTACCGCCACCCAAGGACATCTGCAACACCAAATAAGTCACGTGTACCGCCGGCCTTTTAAAAAGGAATACGCTCTTTTTGAAAGTTTGAAGATCATATCAATACTATCATAGTTTTTTCGTGTGGGTCATATTAATGTGTTGTCTCTTTCCCACAGTGTGAGCCTGGATTAGGAGCGAGCGTGATGTACAACCTTCTGTACAACCCACCACAAAAATTGCTGCTTCTCGCTGGCTGCTCCACCGTCTGCACCACCGTCGCCGAAGCCGCCAAGATGTGGAACCTTATGGTTGTAAGTATTTCCTTTATTAATTTATCTAAATAAATCTCCAACGTGAACAACAAAATGGCTATTGCCTTCACAAACACATGGCCATTATGGGACTGAGCTAGAATCTGCAGAATAGCTAACGAGGCGGATGAAATCGCTATACATATAATCACCGAATTCGGACCACTGATGCGCAAACGTAGCATACATCTAGGGAAAGCACATGCTAAGCCACAATGGCGCTAGGGATCTCAGTCCCAAACATGTAATTCACTTTCTTAAAAGTGCAGGGTTTGGAACTGAATTGTAGCATAGCGGCGATCACAATAGATCAAACTGGTTGCAGTGATACTGGTCTGAATATGACCTGCATGCACAGCCGCCCGCTTAAAAAATATGGTTAAAGTGTTAAAAATAGGTCTAGGACTAGGTCTAGCCAATTTGCTTGACCGCTACTTATTGTGTAACTGTCATGATGTTCACAATGTTAGGTAACTAAAGGTATACTTTTCTGAACTATACTTCGATTGATGGATGGATGGATTTGATATTGATCATGCCTCATACGCCAAAGATCGTAGGTGTGACAAGCAAGACAAGCATTCGTGTGATGAACACTCGGTTTGGTCCAAAGATAGTAGGTACATTCCAAAAGTGCTTACAATATTTGACAGCCCTTATTGCCTCGTTCTCCCTCTAACCAAAACCGCTTTTCTCTAATCTGTGCCGCTGGGAGTCCCTCCCTCACCACTAAAACTGGGATTCACTTAATAAACATTCCGATTTTATGTCCAGTAATAACATGAATTTCTTACCAGTTTAACGAGTATCAGTTTGCACGAAAGGTTGTTACGCTATATCAAATTTATCTTCTTAATGGGGTACTTTAAACTTAATAGTGGTGTTACTGTGTTAATAAAATGCTTTCAGACCACAACTTTCGGGCTTAAATCGTCCTTCAGTTTGCAAAGGCCAAATTACATGTTCTGTAACTCGTCTTGGTATAAACATTTTAAACTTGCGTGTTCTTAAATATGGATTAGAGTGAAGTATGTGAAGAGATATGAAGAGGTCAATGAGAGAATAAATGAATTAGGGTAGGTGTTTTTTAACTGTGGGGAGACACGCTTTGGCATGAATGGGCCGGCTTGACCGACCAGGGCTTCACAGAAGACTGGCGGGAAGCTGTATGTCGTCGAGTGAGTGAGGGTACCGGTGGCCTAATTTTGGTGAACACTTGTGACTCTACTGGTGTTGCATGTCTATGGGCGGCGGCAATCGCTTACTATCAAATGATTGATCTACTAAGAAAAACTATCAATAAACAAACTATTTTAGTTGCTAAACGCCAAAACTAGACTCTCCCATAGTAATACTAAACATGTTGTCGTACAATTAGACAGATGATTTATCTTAGTTGAATAAATTTTGTTAAGGTCCCAAGTTAGCGAGGTTTTGTATTCAAATTAGACTTTTGTACAATTTACGTTTTGGTTACACTAGTACAATAGCTGTGATTAATATTGTATTAGTAATTAGGTCTAACAAGCAATGTAAATGGCAATCTACTATTCTATGTATTTGCATGGTACCAAAGGTGAGGGAACATTGATAATAACTAATACACAACTTTGATGAATCGTAAGTTTTGCTACTTTTTACCATCAAGGACATTGTGATTGATTACAATGGGAACCTCACCTAGTACTTATTTTGCACGCTGCCAATTAGGTACCTACTATTGGCAGCGTCTAAAGCATAGAGTGACTTATACATGGTCCAAAGTAAGTATACTAGGTTAAAAGCAAGTATATAGGGTATTCCACTCTCTATGTACTCCAGTGTAACTGTTTAGTGGTCTTACAGAGTATTCTCAGAGTCTTCTTTTGCTTGATGTTTCAATTGAGGGTGGATATATTGTGTGACGTGACAAAATGCTACTGGCTCACAGAATATAAATAATATGGTAACGGTACTTTGAAAAGACATAACTGCACTTTTTTAAACTTGTATACTTAATGATTCTATTTATAAAATAGAATAGCTACTTGTCCCGGGCTGAGCTGAGGATTAAAACATGATAAATTTAAAAAGATACAATTTTCCCTACCAAACCTCCGAAAATCTGGATTTTAACCAAGCATTTTTATTTTTTAGAGAAATATCGCTTATCTCGAGTGCTCAGCTGTGGTGAGAGTCCTCGAGCTCCGCAGGTCAAGCGTAGTCCGATGTTACCTCTTTCTACCGTGAAATTAAATTAAACCAAAAATTTTGCTTGTTCAGATGGCAATTTGCTCCCTTCTTTAGTGGCACAGGCAGCCAAGTATTGAAAACTGGACGTTTAAAGATAAATTAGGTCTATTTTACCTAGACTGTCCTACTACCACGTTCAGCCTAGTCTTGTCTCTTCATACGAAAATTCATGGAACAACAGACTACGAAATCGAGGTAGACAGACCCAGCAATCATGGTATGACAATCTAACACCTAGATCTCATCATCATCATCATCTCATGTATTATTATTAATTAACGATTGTTATCAAAGTTACTTAAGTAATGGTAGACAATAATTGCGGTTGTATTTCTGCTCCCCTCGCCGTAAATCACTTAGTCATTTAAACTGCAATAAAGAAAACTCGATATCGCTTGATAACAAAGTATCCCATTTTGTGGTAATAGTACCAGTCTAATGAAAATAAATAGTGGTTTATAGGTCAAATTCTGTTGATCGAATTAGGTAGATAACGCGTCACGTAACAAATTGAACTTCAAACATACCATACTATCGGGTCTTTCATTCGATTACTTGAAAGTTACCGTTGGTAAAATTGAATCTATCTTTATCGAATTGTTGTTGAACTTTTTAGTTCAATGTTCAGAATGAATAATTAAACTTTACAGACAATTTATACAATGATTTCATTATCCTTACTCGTACGAGTCAGTGATCTGACTTCTACCATGAAATCTTACTACGAAATAAAAAAAAATCTAGTTTTACTTAGTGATTGCCGTAGCAGCTAGCTGATGTCGGGGCTTGATTGACCACACACATTCTATTGTTCTTTACTAATTTTGTCTATTAATATATGTGATTTTATTTGTTTATGTTGGTTTTGTTGTCAATAAATGTATTCCTTTCTGAAGTCTCTGATCATTATAATATGGATATATTTAAGGCAAGAACGAAAAGGCATATTCTTGGCAAACGCGCTATAGGTCACATAGGAGCTTTCCATCGGGTGCGTTTGTGATCACAAACCCGAGTTGTGTTCGAAAAGCTCGAAACATAATTTTTACTCTCAACCTAAAAGTGACCTCGCAGTTCCGAGAATTTCCTTCCATTAGCTACGTAACATAAACTTTAAAAATAATAAAAAAATCTTTGTTTCAGCTATGCTACGGAGCCTCCTCACCAGCCCTGTCGGACAGGGCGCGGTTCCCCACGCTGTTTCGCACGCACCCCTCAGCCACCGTGCACAACCCTACCAGAATAAAGCTAATGCAAAAGTTTGGCTGGTCAAGAATCGCTATTCTGCAGCAAGCTGAGGAAGTCTTCATCTCTGTAAGTAATAAAAAAAGGTTTTTTTTTCACACGGGACATTATTCACAAATTCTGCATATTATTATAGACTTGGACTCATCTTTTACCCATTTTCCGATGCCAAAAACGTGTGATATTTCCGAATGAATAAGTTTGGAGAAATATTTTTTAAGTAATATTGAATTTCTGCACTAACACACCCCATAATTATTTACCTAATTAATTTGTCATTAACACATATTATCAATAAAAATATAAAAAAATACAAAGAAAGTCATTGACTTCAGTTTTTTTCAACGTAGTTTGAATATTATTTGTCATAGTATTAAAACAAGCTAATACTAGAAAAGTTGTTGAAAAATTTTCACTGGGTTCCAGTTTTGGGCATTTCAAGTAGGTATAAACAATGTATTTATTTTTAAGTAAAATAAACATGCCAAAGTAAAAGTAGATTACATAGATTTCCCCTGTGTTCAATATAATAAGTACTTTTAATACAAATTCGCTGTTGAAACTGTACATGGCATTTAAACGCAATTACTTTAAAGGTCTATAAAAGAGTAATTGAATCATAAACACACAACTGAGTCTATTAGGTAATCGGAAACTCGCGTGCCACTTGTAAAGCTCTCCTTTCTTTGACTAGGCTATGAATATGATAGACAACTAAACGCCGCAAGTGTCAGAGAACAATCGTAAAACGTTTAGGCGATTGCATGATATCTACGGCGGCTATTCAACTGAACAATAGTCTTAAAGGCAATTACACCATTTTCGGATTAGAAACGCTTTGTACCATTATTTCGATATCAATCTTAATAAGCAACGATTTTCAAAAGTTTTAATTTAGGAGCGATTGTAACTCAAAGGATAAACACGTATGCTTTTTTGAGTTTTTCAAATGTGTTCTAGCGCTCAGCGGTGAGGGAAATTTTCGTGAGGAAACCTGCACATTTCGGATAGTTTCTCAAACGTGTAAGCACGATTCAGTTGGTCTGGTTCCCCTGTTAAAGGGTTGTGAAGGTCAGACGGCAGTCGCTTCATTAAATTACCAGACTGTACAAATCCTAGATCAAGGTCTAAGCGTACCCTTCTCAGAAGCGATAGCTTTGGACGCAACTGGGAATTACACACTGAGATGAGATTCATTTTAATTTATTAACGAAAAGCATTAACATATTATTTATCAGACATTTTCACGATTATACCCTTAGGAATACCATTTTATTTGAATTGAAAACCAGCTACATATAGAAAAAATATTGCCTAGTTTGTTTTTTCTATAAGCGTACTTTACCATCCCTCGCCGACCGAGCAAACAAGTGCACAGATCGTTCCCCAAGTTTACACAAGAAATAAGAAAGTAATTGTGGCATGGCTGAATCACGAACGAGTGCGTCAATCCGGCCCTCGTCTCCGACCAATAAAATGCTCCCATTTTATAGTCAAATTCAAATTTATTATTCAGTCGGTCTGTCTACCATCGCGATATAAGCTTTGGCGGTCACAAAACGTTTTATACTTGAAGCTGTAGGAAAACCGAATTTGTGTTGACGACTGCTCCCTAACTTCGCAAGCAAACGTCTCCTTTTCACATCCATTCCACATGTTATCTTTACGTTACATTAGGTCCGGATAATTCAACCTGTGGAGTATCGACTAGTGATAATACGACGGTATTGGCGTGTGATTATGTCGGAGCACATATACAGCTTTGCGTGACTGAAATCGTTCGATAAGCAAGATACTTGTTCGTATCGAGGTGGAGTGGAGTATGACACGCCAGGCTTTGTTTGCGCGCTGACAAACGGTCTTCGTGATTGGCCTTCAGCGATCGACGATTTTAGATTTCACTGTATTGGAAGGCAGTCGGGCGTATTATCGCATCTTTACAAGTCTGTGTATTTCGAAAGTCGAGGGACATCGATTGGTATGTGATAGAAAGAAAATGGAAATGTAATATTCATTACTGCGAACTTCTGAAAGTATAATTTTGTATGTACTGCTAGTAAAGGAATAACTTGTAAAATGACTTACGATGTCTGGAAAATAAGATGATTTAAGGTTTTATGGAGATGAGGTACAAGACTAGGTATGTGAAAGAAATTATTCATGAACCAGAATAAGCATGTAGAGTATGTCTTATTCGTGACATAAAATATTATAGCCGAAATCTATTTCACTTTGTCGCGTCACAGTTTGGAGGTAGCAAGTAGCAGTAGCCAGGCATGTAGATGAGAACGCTTTACCTACGTGTTATTTTGATGCGGCCTTAGAGAAAAGCGCCTACCACTTATACCGTGGTAAATGTCTCCTTTTGGGTAAATGTCACTTCATATCTATTTTTCGCGGTCCAATTTTTATCTTACTGAAAAAGAGTCTTTTTGACAGGCTTTTGATCCACTTTTAAGTACTGATTGAGCTGTTTTATCGTAATAACAAAACATACAAGCTTCAATCGGTAACCTAGAAACTAGTCAAAAGCTAGTAACAAAACGTATAAAATTTTCATTTTTAAATAATTTTCTAGAAAAAACACTGGATAAAATAAGGCTGGGTAAAAATTGGTACAAAACCGGGTAGGCGCCCATCTTTGCACGCGCAGTCTGAGGAACACTGCATTTCGCGTTGCGAAGCCCTCTCTACTATAGTATAACAAATACTACGATATTTTCCTCACATTAAACCCTTGAGAATACCACATACCGATATTAATATATCGACCCACTGGCTTATGAACACTGTGGAAGCGTGGAAGATATAAAATAAATAACTCAGCAGCAATGTAACCGCTGGCATGTGCAATATTGTTTTAGCTGTGGGAATAGGTTTATCTAGTGGAAACTCATAGAGGAAACGTAAACAGCGCTTCCAATATTTCACTTTTCTCTATTTATCTTCAGAATTTATCGGTTGTTGACAAGCTTCAATATTTTAATAAAAGAATTGGAATATTATTTCTATAATAGCCAACCATAAATGCACTATATAAACATTTACAATGTTATCTTATTATCAGATTGCATACAGAAGGTTGAACGCCAAAAGTATGACGTCCTATCGTATTTCTGCCGTAAATAAATACCAGAATGAAATGGGAAAAATAGTCGGCGCATGTGTTTTCTCCGTCCTACAATATGGCTTCCTTCAATTAAACGTGAACGCATCTTGCGGGTCAGTACCGTAGTGTCAACGGAAGTGATGCCATGCCATCGCGTCCATTGCAATTGCAATGTAGGCTCTCCTTTCGCTTAACATCAGGAACTTGTTATCTTATTGTTCGTACCATCAGTCAATGGTGATATTACTATGACATGATACTGTTTAACTATATTTCTTTTTAAACAAACGAGTACCTAAACAATTCACAACAATAAGCATAAATGATACTTGTCATTAAAATAGACTCACTTACATACATTATAAATCAATTAATATGTTATTCAAGCCGTCGTTTCGGTCTCCAAAGTAATCTAATCTGCATCTGTATGGAATATTAAGGACTTCTGGGGGCTTCTAAAGTTGCTGTAATAATAACTTACTCACTGATAAATTCAGAATAGCTACAGAGCAGAGTTTTCATTTTGTGAAGATATTTTGAGGCTTTGGGTACAGATTTTGTTGATGATTTGATTTTTGAGGAGATTTCCAAAGAAAAAATACATAGTAGTAAAAAAACGAAGAAGTTGTTCGTTATTCCTTCGATTTCAATATTTTTTTCTAGTATATAATACCCCAGAATTGGCATTAAGACCTTTTTTTTTGCTTTTGTATCTTAGGTTAACATACCTAGAGTTAGGCTTGGTGTTGCAGCTTTAAAGTGTATACGAGTACAAAAGCTCATTTAACGATTCATACCCTAATTGAAACAGAATTAAGCAATGCAGATACAACATTTCGTTTTTCCATACGAACACTGCAACAGCTCCTATAAAGAGACCGTAGCCACAGCTTCTAGTATGATAAATGGCTACGTAGCTGAAGTTTATTTTTTCCCCTCGCTTCGCTAAATCCGCATACAGCCACTAAGCTTGTAGTGGGTGCAGGGAGATTGGACTCCTCGTTATTAATTATTTACAATGCAGCTTTAGTCACTCTGCTAGTCTTGTGACACTTTCGTAATCATGAGAATAAGGAATTATGACGTTGTAATAAACCGGGTGCCGGGTTTTTGTTTTGTTTTCAACGCTTACGGCCTTTTAGTTGTGGAGTCTCGTATATTGTCGAATTTTTTCATGTCCAAAACTCTGTTGCAGAAACATTTTTTATGTGATAGGTGGCAGACAAACAGATGCTTCGCCTGAGATGGTACTCTTAATAAACATTTAACTAAAGCTAATTACATTGTATGTTTCTACAAAAGGTCGTCTAGGGCTTATAGCGTTAATTCTACGAAAATGTTATGTTTAATTTTTTTTTTAACTCGTAATACATAGGTGTATCTGTAAACATTAACATCCCTATACCCACGTTTTCTATCAACCATTCTGAGCAAAGTTTATTACACGAGTTTGGAAAAAAAAGTTGGAAAATTTGTCGAAAATTTTTTCCCCTACAAAATCAGCAAGTCATGTGACTTTCTATGAAAAGTTGATATTTATTAGGCGGACTTTCAAAAGTCATAGAACAAAATTAAATGTTGTTCAAAATGGTTGGTAGAGCACGTGATTAAAGGGATGTTAAATGTCAATGTGAAGCAGCGCCTGCGTTGTGTTTTGTCAAGTAAGTGAGGATACCGGAGGCCCAATTGAGGGGGAAAGGGGTTAAGGATTAGCAGACTACTGGTTTAGTCATTTACTTACCATCAGGTGACCGACTGCTCGACCGCCACCTGTCACATTAAAAAAAATACTTTAGTTTTGTGCAGTCGAGCATGATGCTCGACGGAAGTTACCTAAAGCTACAAACTTGTCTTAAATACTTGTAGCCGCCTTCCAATTTTAATTCAATAGTATGGGCACCTAGCCAAAACCAGCCTTCTTGAACTACAAGGAGGGAGCGGGCCATTCATTGGCCAAATTTAGGTTGATCGTACTCGGTTTGTTGGCAGAAATCTTACGTACACTCTAAATTCGTGTATATTTAGAAACAATTTCATGAAAGGATTTTTTTAGGTTTCTTCTTCTCCATATATTTTACTTGCCAAATACAAAAAATAATGTACTATATAAATAGGCGAACACAATTTGAATACTAAAGCTATTCTATAATAAACTAGCGTGCTCTTGCGGCTCCGCTTGGTGCGTCCATGTTTGCTACAAAAGCTAATTGCCTTTGAAAAGCGCTTCTTAAATAGGCATTTTAAATAATTGCCGCAGGAAAATACTTTTAGTAAAAAATCGGAATTCCAGGCAAGAGAAATCATCAAATTTAATCGGTTCATAGTTTCAGAGACAACTATACCTCTCTAAACTATTGTTTAATATTGTTATAGCCATTCTTTGCAATTAATTCTTAAGTAAATACCGTCAGCTTATGGCAAAAGCAATTACAAAATTCTTCGGCTCTGTTAGTTATTGGATGATTGTGGGTTCGTGTCACACCTTTGGACCTTACGATGATTTTTTCAAGTGTATTATCTAATTAGGCATGCCGCTTATAGTAATATTTCGGGCTTAGAACTCTTAAAATTAGTTTAATCATTAAGTTACTGACATCTTGCGTGGTTTACTGCTGCTTGAATGTCTTGAAAGGTGCATCTAAAGACGTCTCTTAGATTTTTCTCTCAAATACAAACACAATCGACCACGATACCTCTATTCTTATATTCAATAGGCAATCTTGACGAAGCACGCCGTTCGAGCATTTACCGGCATAATCCATGCGACAAAATTCAAAGGTCGGAAATTTAAGAACGTTAGAGAAGCAGTACTTACGGGATTCAATTGCCCCTATCGTCCCCTTTCAGCTTCTATGGAAATGGCTGTATTCAGGGATGGCATGGTATTCCGTAACGGGTAACTATCGGATATTGGAAGTAAAAAACTCGTAACCAATGTTAAGTGTTTCGGATAATTTCAGATCAGGGCAAACGTCACAAAATTATTATGCACGCATATTCTAAATGAGACTTGTTGTGAGGTTCTTTGATTCCAACTTATTTGTTGGTATTTTATTTAAACCAACCGGGTTCGATTCCCGGGTCGAGCAAAAAAGTATGTTTTGAATTGTTCTAACATTGCTCTGGTTTGTAATCACCAATCCGCATTAGACATGCATGCTGGATTAAGCCTAATCTCATTAAAGTAGCGATGACTTGATTTCTATGATGGAGGCCTTTGTCCTGTCGAGGGACAGTATATAGGCTGCCGCCGCATTCCTTTACTATTGAAACTTAGTCAATCCTTTCCTATATTCATCTATATACCTATAGTTGCGGTTGCGTTCCAAGCTGTAGCTTCGTCCGATTTCCTATTTCAGCTCTTACACTTCGCACGGTCTTGGACTTCTATAGCGAGTCAGTTAATTGGACACATCTCATACCTTACGAAGACATAGAGCCATATATTTTTTCCTCGATCTAAAACTAACGTATAATCCACCCACACCCTTTAGTTTTATACCTGTAGCCGAAATCAAAACCAATGTATTATTTCCATATTCGTGACTAGACTCCGAAATTGTCATATCAGCAACATCCCTAGTATTTATTCAAATTGTGCAGTGATACGAAGCATGAGTATTACATCAGGGGAATGTTTTTCGAAAAGATGTTTATTTTAGACGTTACGTTAGGCGAGTCTTTGAACAACGCTCTCGCTCCAGCAGCCATTTCTCTCTTAGAATCACTGCCAGAGAGTAAGTTTTTCTTATTGTTTAGCTTTCTTTGCTCTCTGCCTCGAGGTATTTTTGTAAGAATCTTTCAAAACCATGACAACTGTTTTTTTTTTGGTACATACATATTTATTGTGTTACTAAAATCACATGATGGAATCTTCTTCTGGAAGTCTTCACATGATGGAATGGATATTACAAAAAAGACATCATAAGTAACTAGAGATAACTTTAGTTTTTACTTTAATCATGCCAAATTGAGCATAAAATGTTTAATAAGTTACCACAAAAACTTATTGACTTACCATTACATGTATGTAAAATTCATATTAAAAACTGCTTAATGCAGAAAGGCTACTATAATGTAGAAAATTATTTAAATGAAGTGGATTCCTGGACATGTTAATGTCTTTGCCTATTATTTAATATGTATAATTTGATTCCATAATTTTACTTTGACGATTATCTAAACGATAAAAGCATTGTTTATCATACTGTAACTGTAATCTTAATAATGTTTTTTTTTTCATTATTAGCAGAATGAAAAGTATAATGATTATAATTTGAAAAGAGTAACTACTGAGTTTCTTGCTGATTCTTCTCGGTAGAAATCAATCAACTTTCCGAATCAGCGGTAGCTTACATAATATTTGACATTCATAAATATCCAATTAGGACTTAAATTGAATAAAGAATATTTCTATTTCTATAATAATATTGTAAAAATGTATGATATTGAATTACAATAAATTATAGATTGATATTTTTAAATGCAAAACTTAAATAAGGACAGAAGCCATAAGAGATATTATTGCTACTAACGATTTCTTCTAGACAAGGTAAAATGCATAAAATTTCATGAAAAATTACTTCCAAAAAAGAATAAATTTATTTCTGATAAAATAATTGGTATCTTGCACACGTCGAGTTTTAAACTCACCTTTTTGTTAAGTTTTTATAAGCTGAAAACACCTATTTATAGAGCGCACGAGGCATAACGAGGGCTGCAGACTGTATAGTTGCCCGCAATGAATGGAGCAGGCCTTTCACGCTGGTTTCAATGTAATTAGTGCGGCCCCGGTTTTTTCTGCATAAGTGGGTTTCAAGCGTTCTTCCCCGCTGTTTTGCTTTCAGCGGCGCCCGCGAAATATTTTCCGCAAAAGTTCGCGCTGCAAAAACAAGTGACGGTGATAAAAGCCGTTTGGGTAACTGGGGAGAATTGAATCTCCCCATTTTGACAGAATACTAGCGCTTAATAAAAGATTTAGGCCTAAAAATGCGCTATCGCGAAAATTCCGTGAAATGAGCTTTTTTCGCGTGTTTTTTCCAAGGAACAGTATGGGGTTCTTCAAAAAAGGAATGTAAAGCTTTTCAAAGAATTGGCTACAGGTATTCAAGTCATCTAGAGTTACAGACCAGCTGACTATAAGTCACACGAACCGTATACTTGTTTCCCAACCTCGGAGACAAGTATGCGAGGGAGTAAGGGTGTTAGGAATTGAAAATGCAACCTTAAAATGTTTTGCTGCTGCCTAACTTGTAATTTTGTGCAAATGTCTGAAATACTTTTTTCTTGTTCCCTCGTAACTTCCAACTGACAAAATGACTAGAAGCTTAATGATTCACCCTGTATTTTTGTCCAAGTTTATAAACATTGTTTCTATTTACTCATCCTCAAAATGCAATTTAATGTTTTTCTGGATTGTTATATCATTCTAATACTCGGGGGCCTAAAGAAGCAAATATAGGTATCACAGATCATTCAAATTGGTTCGAAAATTATAAATCCTCCAACCGATTCGGCTACGGCTGCCATTTTTAACGTACGCCAGTATATTATAGTTCCCAAGTGTATGTTCCGTATGAGGCAGTAGTGTGACGAAGAGGGAAACGCGTGGGTGAACCAAACATGGTGCCACAAAAAGGACTTTACTTATCTATCTTCTATACTATTTATAAAGAGGTAACTTCTTATGACAGTAACAAGGCTTATAGGTAAAACCAAAACACGAAACGATTGTGCGATGTAATCGACACCCTGCGCCATCTTTTAGTACGTTTTGCAACTAACATACAGAAAGACACCTCCCGAATCCCCGAGAACGTCCCGAAACAAAGTGAGGGTGGGCTACTATATTCGAATAAATATACATTTAAGTACTTGTCGACCGGTATCTCATCGATGAAATCTTCTTATATAGGAGTTGTACGTTGAGCCCTGTTAATCCTAATGTGAGAGGTTTCGGCACGGCGTGGGCTTCGAATAAAAAGTTTACTGCTCTGTTCACGTCATTTCTCTTCCCGTCGGTTTTGATTTTGATTGGTTTCAGTTTAGCATTTTGTTCGCGGTAATTTCAGTACACAAGCTTGACTCCCGTTAAAAACGCGCTTCAAAAAACCAGACGCGCGTATATGATCGTATTTCGGCATGTATACGTAAGCCGACACATTATGCCATAACGTTTATATAGCAACGTTTTTCTCATTATGGTACGAGCTTAGAAGCACTCGCGCTCTTCGCGCTGCCAAAACGTGCTTCAAAAAAACGAGCTTATATTCGCAGTCTGGTTTTTTTGAAGCGCGTTTTTAACGCTAGACTGAAACCGCATATAAACGCTAGACTGAAACCTCACTTTAAGGCCAGGCTCTCGTGATTTTCGATATGAAAAACATGGCGGAATATCGCATAAAAACTATACAAAAAAAGTAAGTTTTTGCGATATATTCTATTTTCGATAAATATCACAAGCACGAGAATGGGGGCGAGGCTTTAGCACAAGCCAAAAGAGAAGATGTGAATGAGCTAGTTATGTATATAAAACACCTTATACTGTACAATCACTTACTCAATCAGTTCAATTTAATTTCTTAATCATTTTAGGAGTCCCATATTAGTTTGATTACACAAGACTTATCTTCAATCCAGCAAAAAAACTAAATTCTTAGATACCTAGAAGGTTCAATTATCAACTGGCTAACAGTGTTAATAATTTGCCTTAAATCTCGACGCCCATTGACAGTATTTTGTCGAATTCCGTTCCGGATCTAAGTCCAATGTGCTCGATAGTCGTGTAAGGCACAAAATGTGTGTTTTTTATATTTAACATTAACTATTTATTTCAGACTGTGGAAGACTTAGAAGCGCATTGCAAGAAAGTCAGCATAGAGATCGTGACCCGGCAATCGTTCTTATCGGACCCGGCGGACGCGGTGCGCAACCTCCGCAGGCAAGACGCGCGGGTCATCGTCGGCCTGTTCTACGTGGTGGCTGCGAGGAGAGTCCTGTGCGAGGTGTACAAGCATCGGCTGTATGGGAAGTCGTACGTGTGGTTCTTCATAGGTAAGTGGTTGAGTTTTGTACAGGATCACGTCATAGAATCGTTTTTTTTTTTCGTGGCACCTGTGCTGTGTTTCGCCGAGTGAGTGAGGGTACCGGAGGCCCACCCGGGGGGAAGGGGATAAAAGGTTGGCAACGCACTTGTAACTCCACTGGTGTTGCAAGTGTCCATGAGCGGCGGCAATTGCTTACCATCAAGTGATCCGCCTGCTCGTCTGCTACCTATAACATAAAAAAAAACAATTTTTTTTTCCTCGTGGAACATGTAACGATAGCAAAAATATATGCGCACTATTTATCGTGATTGAAGAACAACGGCGGATGTACGTACATACATCCACCGTTGTTCTAAAAAAAATGTTGTGCCACAAAAAAAAACGTGCCGAAACTTCTCAGCTCGCGAGACCAATTTATTTTACTTATGTACTCTTACATAATGTACCAATGTCTAAGGCTCAGTTGTTTTCGGATCTTCACATATCAAATGTATCGTGCAAGTGCGCCATTCTTGTAGGAGAACAATAGGCACTGAATACAGGAAGCAAAGAAAGCGGTTTGGACGTCACTATTGGTTCAGATGAATGGTGGGCCGGACCCCTGTCACTAAAGAATGTATCACACCATAAGGTTTTTCTTTTCACTCGCAATAGATGGGGACACAAAGGATAGTGATGTGAAATAGTAAACAATACCCATGGCAGGTAACGCATTAGCTTTTTCTTTTACACCAGGCTTTTTAACCATTTTACTCACTTTTTGAGGGCATTATACTGATAGAAATAAAGATGTTTCTCCAAAGAACATAGGGTCTAATATAAAAAAAATTCACCTTCCATACAGAAGTGAACAACTGATCGATGCATATGTGTACCTATTATTTATTTATTTAAACTTTATTGGACATAATTTGTAACAATAGGCGATCTTAATGCACAGGGGCATTCTCTACCAGTTAACCTTTGGTTTGGTGTATGGAAAGGCTCTTTTTTTTTGAGTAATAACCAATGTTTTTGGGGAAAAATCGTTTTTTTTTCATCTGTGTAGGTAATTCCCCAGAGAAGTAAGTAAGACCATTCTGGAGTTCTGATGTCCATGCACCGTGGTCAGAGCAAATAACCTGAAATAAACCGGGTTTACAGTTTTCTCATAAAAAAACTGATCTAGATACCCTAACCGCGGTGATCACTTATTATGAGGCAACCTGCTCATTATCTTTTCCCAGAAAAAAGTGCTAACGAACTTATGACCATCAACATATTGCCTAAAACACTTCTGAAATATAAATGAATAATCAAAATCTCTTGTCCATTTAGCTACGAAACCATTATGGAGACACACTGACCCAGACACGTACTTAAAACGAACACTTCTCATTTTGTCTGTTAATGTCGGACGTTACAAACAAATACCTAAGCTGGGTAATACACAATCATACAACACACCAACAAAAGACATTCTCACGCAATCCTATTTCTTAATAGCAGTCACAATTCAAAGCTCCAAAATGGGTATTCACACTCCACATTTTAGCGTCGACAAAAACACAATCCGGTTGAAACAGATTACAAACACAGTGAAACGGCGTCGTTTATAAGCTGGCGCGACATATGATTTCGTTTATTAACCCCCCCTATTGTGGGGGCGAAGAAAATTTAAAACAACTTATCATTAAAATGAGCGACAGCGGAATAAGGAACATAATGCGTGTGAGAAGTGCGCTAGAATTATTTAAGGCGAGACTAGTGATGTTATTTGTCAAAAAATACTCGATACCTACGATTTATTTCGTCTATATGTGTTTGTTTATTTGTTGTTTTGTTTTGTTTTAGATGGTGTTAAAACTCAATTATTAATAATATCCAGAAGAGCTATTTTCGTCACACCGGTCAATTTTATTTTGTACGTGTCTCTTTAATCACTCGACGTTGGCAGAGTTAAAATGTGCTCGTGATAGCACAATAGCAGCCATCTCAAAAAAAATACGATTTATTTTGATATTACGCGAATACCATTGGTATTCGAGATTGAGTTTATAGATACCTAGAAGGTTCAATCAATTTAAAGAGTAGGAGTACAAAAAACGGTCCCTTGACGTTTTTTGAAAGATATATTATTTTTCATAGTTTGTAAATATTTTTTATGGATGTTTCTTCTTTCTTAATGAACAAATTATTATTTTCTTGCATAAGGCACCTATCAAAAACAGTTATTATGACTTTTATTACAAAAGTTAGTTACATCAAACGCCCGGTGCGCAATTTTGTAAGTAAATATGTAAGTTTGACCTGTGTCGTGTGAAGTTATCTGATTGATTCCCGGACCGAATCGATTTCCAAATCTACTAGAATTAAAAATATATGTTTTTAATGTTAAATGTCATTCAATCAACTCACTCGAATATACTTTTATTCGAGTCAAGAGTCAAATGTCCTTAGACTCGAATCGCATCTCTGAGAGAGAAAAGCTCGACCCGGACTCATTTTCATAATGATGGGGCTAAATTTAAAAGTTCATGTAATTATACTTTCTCTCAAGGAAGAGGAAGAGGAACTCTTCTATATTATTTTACTTGAGAATAAAACGTATACTTACTGTAATATTTCAGTCCATATTAAATGTACCTACTTTACATCAAAAAGCATTCCTTAATGATAGCAAAAAAAATTTTTTTATCCAAAGCGGAAAAGAAAAAAGACTCCGAGATTATGCCAAGACCTTAGCCCATTATTTGCATTGCTTAACGTCTTACAAAATCTAGTGAAAAGGTCAAATCTCTTAGACTACCCCAGGACCAGCAGACTGTAAAATTACAATATACCTTTCAAAACCATTTTAGCATAGTCACCATGTTCCTACATCAGCGTAAGAAACGTTACGTAATTCACATTTTTTAACTTATTACTCTCTGTAAGTACGAGTAGTAGCGTCTGGAATATAACTCTTAACTTCAAGTAGTAGTTTTTCGTTTTTTACAAATTATGCTCCCAGGAAAATGTAGGAGATATTTATTAATGAATTTCTCGGATGATTCCACTGGGAGCAGCCAAGCGTGCGACGGTAATGGACCCGAGAAAAAATGCTTAGACAAAGTGGCGGAGCACAGGCGAAGGTAATAGCACACTAGAGTGTTATAAACTTGTAAATAGATATGGGGGCGTCGCGTGCCATAACTTGTCGTTCGATTTTCTTTTTAGCCTTTGGAAGTATTGCGAGGCGTGTTAGTTTATATGACAGCGAATGGAGTGGGTTGATACGGGGTATTGTTCCCCTTCTAGATTAAAAAGGTTTTGATGCAAGCCACGAAACGTTTATAAAACTTTGATCCCTATTGCATAGATATTAGAGAACACGTCTCTTATAAAGTGTATCAAGCTGTCTATCTTTAAGCACTAAAAATGTCACGATACCATATTTATTTTTGTTTCTACTATTCAGATATAAAATTCTGCTACCAGCTTTAAAAGAGATAACTGTAGACTGCTGAAAGCAATTTTTGTTTGACATGCAATCCACACCGCAAATATTTATAAACCTTGTATGTTCAAATGTGTTGTTTAGGAATTCACTTGTGCCATAGAGAAAATGGACTTCTCTAAAACAATTTTTCCTGCATGATGAAAACTAATGCTTTTCTCATTTGTTTTGTTTAATATTTAGCTTTCATCTCCCTCGGGCTATATACTTATTTATGTTTTGGAGCGACTGATTAATTCGAACATTGTTCTAATGGCTAGCTCTGATGGGCAAATGGATTGATTGATATCTAAAATTCATTATTTATTATGTCATCTATTTTTTTCCATTTTGGCTACTACCGTGTCTAGAGACACTTAGTAGCCAAAATTAGTTAATAAGAACGCTGGATATTATCATACTGACTAAATTTGACGTGGTAGTAGAACCAATGTTGTTCAGAATTATTGGTAGAAGAATGATCACAAATACACCCTGTATACTCCTCGAATCCTTAATTGAAGACGTACTTATACATCTAACTAAGTATATAAAGTAACATCGAATCCCCAATCCTTCTAAAAGGAGTTCTCCGAAACGTGCAAAGGAACGTGACTCAAGGTAATTTCGCGGCACTGAAATCTAACAGAATTGCACATTTGAATTCTGATAGGATACGACAAATCTACGTAAAGCCTTAGAATGTAGTCTGTAGTAGGTATTCAATTCCGAGATAAGTAAAAATTTCGCAGTCAAACGTACTTGGAATGCATGTTACATTTCAACTGGCAATTTCATTTTATTCTTGGGTCCGTGCGTCTTAAAACACGATATCGTTATCCGTTGGGTAATAAAATGAAAATAAATTGTATGGACAAGGCAGGGGTCAGCGAAGGCAAGTGGATCGCATCACTTCACATCGTAACTCGCACGATGCCCGTGTAGAACATGGCCACTCGACGATTTGCGAGCCTCTTAATTGGATTATTTTAGTAAAGAACACAAAAGAAATGTACCTAAGAGTATGGTACAATTTTTAGAGCCGCGTATCGGGTAGGGTTACAGGTTTCGCATCGCTTTCGAATAAAGTAACTTAACTATTTAGTTATAATTTTTTGATTGCTTAATTTAAGAATGCAAGCATTTCGTCAGATTCTCACCTGAATGATAAACTCGTTATATCTAATTAGTTATTTTAACTATTTCTGTTAAACCTTTATTGGAGTAAGACCAAATACCTAACTACTAATTAGTGAGTGTAGAAGTTGACAACGCACTAGAATCATAACTATAATGATGATTTTACGTATCAAAATATGATTGTAAAGAGTCGGCGTGGAGACGTGGCATATTTTTTTGTCCCACATTAATCTATTGCAGTTCATGGTTTGATATAGCCCTCTCCTAATCTATGCCACATCGACCGATTCTTGGTTAGGTACTAGCATCCAGTTCCAATCCATCCATCCAGTCATTTTACGCAAATCGTCACTCCACCTGGCCTGAGGTCGTCCTATACTACGTCTACCGAGACGCAGTCTCCTCTCTAGAACACGATAACTCCCATGGTTCTTGGTTCTACGGCTGATATGATATTGATATTTCTGAGGCATGTGTTTTCACTCTTCATTGGCTATGCCATGCACGATAATCAGATTGTGCCGCCCATAAATATCACACAGCGTCGACCAAAGTAAACTATAAACGTGAGTGTGGTAGAGCCTCACGCTTACGTAGAGGTTTTGTTTGCGTTGTGTAAGGGCTTTTTCAGATTTGCGTCTTATCGGCATCTAATGTGTGTAGGTGTATAGATATAGTTGATTTTTTGCCTCACTCGCAACTCGTATTAATATTGGCATCCTTATTTTATAAGGTCATATAAGAGCAAGTCACGAGACGCTTTTAGTTCAAGTAAGACGCCACAATAAGTACAGTTAGCCACACATACGTACCTACAACCTGTCAAATGTCCTCAATTGATATTCGACCTAATGTGTATGACAGAAAGATGAGAATCGATTGAAGAAATTTGACAGTTTTGTATACTTTGATGTGTGGATGTACAAGTACATGTATGCGTGTTAAATTTTATGAAAAGCGCATGTGACCACGTACTAGCAGTGGCGTAGTAAGACTAGGGCAGCAGATTATAAGAGGCGGCAAATTATTGTTATCCTTTTTCTGTCTCCTTAAATCAATATATTTTTCTTATTTATTTGAAATAGTGTACAATATCTGGCCAGTAATGGGCCATCTCTTTTGAATGCACCCTTACAAGAGGGAAGGAAGTGCGACGCGAGCAATCTCTCGACGGGCCCAAATAAGACCGATAGGCGGGCCTTATTGCGGACGTCAAGGCTCAACAGATTTGCTCTAAGACGATAGTGTTATCTGTCTTATGAGTTAAGAATTGGAGGTAATTAGGGTGTTTGTTATGGTATGTTGTGTACATGTACACTGGGAATAATTCGTCAACAAAATGAAAGTTACGTAGCTTGTCAAAATTTAAGTACTTACTTTTTATAACTATTATTTATTGTGAATGATTATCGCTACCTTCTAAATGATTAAGTGTTAATTGCATATAAATAGTGTAGTTACATTTGTGGGAGCGCCAAGCAGTCGACCAAAAACGCAAAATGTCTGCCTAAACCCGTGGATGACGCAAAATTGGTCCTGTTTTTGAGAACACAATCTAATAAAGATACAGTTAGAGTTTGTATTTATAACAAGCAAGGATAATAAATATGACACCACAGAGGCACAAATACGAAACCGCGAATAACTCCGCCATCGAACAAACCATATATTTGTCGCCCTCAGCTATTGAGATAATAAACACTCGCACCCGTGACTTTCGGCTTCGAAAGTTACCCAAGTCACAGTATCAAGGATATCCAGTAGCAAGACATAAAGGACGTTTTGACGATCGCCCCTGAAGTTTAAGGCGATTGAAACTCAAGATTTGCATTTTGAACATGTCAGCGCGTGGCTATCCAATCTGCACCCAATGACATACCTGTTAGCCACAAAATAATCAGAATAAATGTTGCCTTATAGATAAATTGCAAAAGCGAAGCACTTGCACGTTGTATTCAACGACCAGCGCCATTTATTGGTTCTGATTGAAACTAATGTCCTGATTTGTAGCGAGGGCGAGTTATAATAATATTCAAGTCACTCCAAGAAGTTATGATGTGGATATAATATTTGAAATTTACTACTCACACATTTTTGATTGCACGTAATAAAAATGTATTTACGTTGCTAGCATACAGACTGCACTGCATTAAGCAACCAGATTGCGATGTACCCTCGTCCCGATTACAATCTAAGCAACCTTAATAAGTACATGTTTCGTTCCTTTGGTACTCTTTACACTACGCCCAAGCCCTGGAGACAGGCGCATACACAATTTGAATAAAACACATAAATTGAACAGAAACCGGCGTGTTCGCAACAAACTTGGCGTCAGCAACTTTAAAATACGTCGGGTTGACACGTCGAGGCACCTACGACCGCAATGTTTTGGGTACGGTAGATACTCAAGCTTGAGTATAACACAGTTCAGTATAATGTATGTATAATTAGGTGAAATTAAGAAAGCCACATGCTACCATATTCCACTCTATGTAAATTTGCGTCGAGTTCACAGTTGCTCGGTGTTTTATCTTACTGTTCTATCAAATTGCTTTGACTTTTTATGTTTGAATTTTTCCGTCTACGTAATGAATCTAACTCAATAAACATCCGGCTTCTCCTTTTATCTCGCTTCTCCATTGTTGTAATCAATTTGATCTGTGAAAAGTAACTATTTTTGCAATTTATGTTTTAAGACAGGGACTTCTATTTTTTTAACTGGCTGACACTTTTACTTTCTTCTTTCATAATTCTTAGTCATAACTAAATCAGTATGCACATAGGTACTGATCGACGATTAAGAAATCGATCACTATCACCACTATTACCACCGCACAATAACACCAACTACTTACTATATATCATCATTTTTGTGCTCTAATTTATCAATTTGGCATCCGAACTGGTCGTGTCAGATTCAGCGTAGCCATTATCTAAAGTTTTAATTCGAAGGCTCTATTTTTAGTCCTCGAATCTGTTCAAGGTAAGTATCTTAAGCCTTAATTCGGTAGATAAGAGTATACACTCGTGGGCTGGCACAACGCCAGAAATACGTCAAACCAAGTTCGGCAGGTTATCAACGTCCGTTTGACCTTAATATGGGGCTCGGGAATCTTTTCTCTTCCGCAATAAAACTTTATTACAACCTATAAAATTGCCCACTAAAGAGATCACTTCATATAAAAATAATCGACACGGCAATGGGCGCGAGATATGCCCTGTGCTTGCAGATTTTTTTATGTCGTCGGCTTTCCGCGCAATAAAACGTGGGTATAAAGATGATATTATTTTTTGTTCAATCTCTAAAGCCTCTTTCGCCACATAATGCTCACCTGGAAAGTTTTATCCATTTCAGGCATCCATTTGGTAGGCGTATTGCTCGGTTATTGCGATATCCATCCGTAGTTACATTGAAATATTGTCAAGATTGTAGTCTTATGCATATAGCTGGTGTTTACTTTTGGATATAAATCTCCGTTATGGCGATGTTTTTAGCTTCAAAAGATGTTTGTAACTTACGTAATCTGCAGATGTGTTTATTTTCTCTTTGTGGCGGTCTACGGAGCAGGTAGTTTCCCGGTCGTGGATCTATCAATTTTAAAATGGACTTTTTAAATTGATTCCGGTGTACTCTAGCAAATTTTCCGACGTAGGAACCAGAAAGTGGTTTTATTTAAAAGGAAAATATCGATACCTTAAATCTCAAAGGGCGTAATCACCAAATCATCACTTTTCAGGAGAGCCGAAACAAAAAAAAAATCTAAGAATTAAATTCATAAGTTTTAAACTAATAATGCCATATAAATGAAATTTGGATGTAATTATCGAGTATCGAGAGCTTTTTAACACAGTTATATGGTATTCAAAATACAACCAATGTTTGCCAAACTGATTTGTGATTACGCCAAAAAAATATTGACAACTTGGCATTTACGACCTAAAAAAAAGGCTGTTCTGCAATAAGTTATGGTATAATGGCGTTTACGACTTGAAAAAAAGGCTATTCTGCTCTATGCTATGGTGTAACAGCCTAGTTAACTTGTAGAAAATGCATTTTAAAAAGCTATTTTCGGTTTTTTATAAGTAAAAACACTTCGAGGAAGATACAAATAAGGAGCCAAATACGGGTAGTTTCATTATTACAAAATTTATAGCAAGTACAGAAATGAAAACGATTTTATTATTTCAATTATACAAACGCAATCATTTTAGTTTGAAATTCAAACGAAAGTTATTTTTTTTTATAATTGTGTTTTGTTTTTAAATTAGTATAAACAATATCTGCATCGACAGGACTTTTACTTAGAGCTTAAATTTTAATAAGTCTTCTACCAGTACTGTGCAAAGAAGTAAAACAAACGTTTATTTTTAAAAATGTTAAAGCTAGGATTGATCTACATAAGATTTAAGCGCTAGCAAAACTCCCGCCACTTTGTTTATGTTTCAGGTTTTGCGTGCTATTAACAATCTTTAATAGGAGTACTGTTGGGCAAAAGAAATAAAAGACGTCAACTTCACTATATTAACAAGAATTTAATCACAGACATCTATACAATTCGGTTCGACGAGGGGAAATGAGTGGTATATTCTGCTCATTTTCGTATTTCCTCATTTTCGTCTTGGATACTGACACTAGAGTAATTCTTCTTACGTATGGGTAGTAAAAGTACTTGCTAATTGCATGTCTGAGCGTTTTTATTTTAGAATTTATAGAAACCGGACTAAACGCGATATTCATTATGCAGTATTACTACCACTTACTTTATTTATTTTGTTTAAATTCTTAAAGTAACTCGAGTCGTAAACGCCACTGTTACACATATCTGTCCTATACGCCTCATTCGACAGTCAGTATTTTTCACATCATTATAATTTTAACTGGTGTATCGACCGAAACCTTAATAATGAATTTTTAAAGGTATTTACGACTAAAATTCTTGCATTATCGACGGTAAACACGTGGGCTGTAATCACCACTTTTTTGCGAATTTTAAAACTTTGATAATACAGATCGATAGAGAAAAAAAAATGGAGTAAGATAGCATTCAAAAGTCATTTTGGCCAAAATGGTGATTACGCCCTTTGAGATTTAAGGTATCGATAATTACTTTATTTTTCATTTAGTTTACTTTCCGTTATTTCGTTTCATTGGTGAATGAAAAAATACCGCATTTATTTACTTAAATACTGAGTGTTTCATTAATAGTATGTATATAATATAATATGTATGTTTATAGATAGACATCTAATTAAACCAAGATAATTACTCACAATCGTACTCATATAATAACTTACATAAATTTAAAATGTTGTAATATTCTATTTACGTCTTGAGATCAAGATCGCCAATGATAGATATTAAAGAATATTTGTTGATTATTTACTGTAGCAAAATATTGTTCCACATATTATCCAGTTTTATTCCCATCATATGTAAGTAAGGCAAATGGGCTCGTCGTTATAAGAGTTAACATAATAAGCTGGTAGTTAGGCGAATAATCCGAATTACACGCTTGGTCGATGTAAAAGCCTCTCGGCAAATGGCGCTCAATGTAGAAAATAATCTGAATCATTGGAGGAAAATGGCTATAAATGAAGATGAAATAATAAACATGCTTTATTCCACTTTGGGGTTCCGTATTTAATGTGTAAAAGGACCTGTACATCCTTCCACCCGTCTATCCGTCCATCCATTCGTCTATCCATCCATCCATTCGTCTATCCATCCATCCACTCGTCCGTCTATCTATACATCCGTTCATCCGTACATCCCTCCGTCCGCTTACTAGCTACTACTCTCTCTGTCTAACTATCTCTTTTTTGTGTATTTTGACATACCTAACTAACACACCATTTAAAAATTTAAGCGATGTATTATAGAAACAAAATTGTACAATACCACAACACTGCAGTCAATGTCACTGTATTAATCCGAGTACATTACAATACAACCAATTTTTCGTTTTCGTTCAAATGGATTTCTGAAATGCTAAAAGGAACAAAACAGGCAAACAGTGATGTGTTCAGAATGTGAAATAGTTTGTCACGGCCCCAAAGGTAAAGATCAACGTTCAACAGCATTCCGTAAATGGTACAAAGGGTTAAGTAGAATAAAGAGGAAACATCCCGAGAGCGCTTTCGGAAAATTAGACACGTCAGAAAAAGTTCACAGTCAGCCCTGTAATTTGTTGGCTCTAAACTAGTGGCGCGGCTTACTGGTTGGAGTTGAGTTCTGTTCGAGTAAGTCTAAAAGTATCGAATAAAATTTGTACTTGTATGTAAAAATCGACCGAGAAGTAGTGTACCTACCTATACTTGGCGAAGTTTTTGATTGTCGCGCAATTGTATCGTTTAGTAGGTAATGGATAGAGTAAAGGGATCGAAACTATTGCATTTGTATTGCTGCACAACTTAAAATTTCCCTTAGAACTTAATATTTGAGTGAAATTGTAAATAACTCCAATAATTCAATAGTGACTTGATTCTTAAAAAAATATTATCAGTCTATAAAAATCTCTTTATGTATGTAACGAGAATAACCGAATAAAAGTATTTTAAGAACAATATTTTATATTAACAAATATGAAGTTGCACCTTAATTACGAGTGAAAATATAACAGAAAACTACCTCACAGTTTAAAGAAACTGCACTGAACTTTCGGAACTCTAATTTTAAAATTATTCAAACTTTAAAATTGCCAACAACAGTGCACGGACAACAAAATGTTCCGATTCAAACTGTCAGAAAAATTATAAGAAAGTTATATTGCCACTTAGAAAACATTGCTCTCAACTTTAACGAAAATACTCTGCCGCAAGCAGAACGGAGACACGGCAAACACACATTTGTCCGCCTCGGGCTTCTCACAACAAACAGGACAGAGGAAATGGATAGAAACGGGATAAATAATGGGACAGTGCGGGATGCCGGAGAGGATCACTTTTGCAACGCAGAGACGCGGATAATAGGCTTGTTTCCAAGGTTAGAGATTGGAAGATTTTTTGTATAAAATGGAGAAATAACGGTAAAAAAAAACTATATACAAGAATTTAGTTTGATATTTTTTGTCATCAGTCAATTAAAGTTAGATCTAAATTTGATACGTAACTTGATTTTAAAAGTATTACATTTACTAAATAATTATATACAATTAGATAATTCATGCAATTTTGAGCAACTTTTCTTTTGAAACCATTTTCATAAACGCATTATTTAATATAGCTATCGAACAAAGGTCTCCCGTGATGAACACAAACTAGCACCGTGTGACGTCACAGCGTGGCAGGGCCGTTGTATGGAGCGTTTTGACAAGGTTTATTTTATGTGATCTTTGAATGGTGATATCTCGGAGAATATTCATGCTAACAGAGTAATCTTTTGCCGATGTTTCTACTCTGGAGAGCTTCTTTGATTACTAATCAGAAAAAAAAATTGGAAACAGGCCTATTGCACATGGACTCGGCGATTTCGATGCCAGACTGATTGCTTACGGATGCCCATGTAGATGGAACTGCGCTAGTCTGGGCTCTGTGCTCATGAGAGGAGCATACGAATGGATGTGGGATTCTTATTACTTCGAAATTGACATCAGAATCATAAAATTTATTGACTATAGAAGGCCTTTTCTGCATAAAACATGGCATAAATAAACGTATACAGGGTAGAATTTTGTTATGTCTCAAATAAAGAATAGTGTTCTTAATATTCTGCCGTATTAAGTATATCTAAAGATTATATGGCAGATTATAGGTAAATAATAATTACAAGGTTGAAAACTTAAAATCAACCAACTGCATTTAACTCTCTTTTAGATATAACACGGCAGTAAGTATTTGTAGTACATTTTTCAGCAAAGAAAACATTATTTTATAAAAAAAGATAAAACTGCATTCAAAGTTGAATATTGTGTTTGTAAAATAATTGTTCTTGTATTGCACGGGAATTGCTCCGCAAAAAAAGATTGGCTATTTTTATAGCCAATCGATACAGTGATTATTACTAAAAGTGAAAAACCTTAACTCGTCTTTTGTGTAACATATCCGTAATACTAAATATTGAGGATACAACTTATTCATCTGGAAAATATCTGAATGAGATGTGTGAATTTATTTAATTACTAGTGGCCGCCCGCAACTTCGTTTGCGTGGACTTTATGACTCTTGACTTAAAGGTGATTATTTAAATAGTAGATTGGGCCAAGGAATCACGTAGTCCCTAACTCACCTAACTTGGAACCCCCTTTAAGTTCGAAATTTCCTTCCTTATCGGATCTCATCTAAAAATGCTCATCACATTTGACAATTTTGCATTCCATTTCATTCCATATTTGTTATGGTGTAGCTGGGCTCTTAGGGTTCTTCACCAGGTGTTCCATGATCTTTGATTTTTTCATGGCATCATAAAATGCTCATCAATCTGAACATCTTTTGTTAAGGTGCCATTGACATACCTCTTATAGTTTAGCTGGGCTGTTGTGGTTCTACATCAAGGAGCCCGGTCTTCAAAATAAAATATATCCTATAAGTTGCCCTGATGTTACAGCTACACAATAAAAAAAGTTTCATTCAAATCGGTTCAGTAGTTTCCGAGATTAGCGCGAACAAACAGACAAACAGACAAACAGACAGACAAAAATTTTAAAAATCATTGATTCATGTTCTGTTACTGTTTTTTAGTCGTCCTAAGGTATTTTGAGATAAATATCTTCAATGTACAGACACAGCTTTTTTACATTTTTATTATATGTATAGATACAAACCTTCAAGAAAAGGGCATATCTCGCTCTAAAAGGCCGGCAGCGCACCTGTGAAGCCCCTGGAGTTGCAGGTGTTCATGGGCGACGGTAATCGCTTAACATCAGGTGATCCGTATGCTCGTCTGCCCCCTATCCTATAAAAAAAAAAAAAAAAAAAAAAAAAGATAGCCCGTTGCTGCCAACGCGCCACTCGCGGTCAGTAGCAATGACGTACAACCATGCACACATCAAAGTATACAAAACTGTCAAATTTCTTCAAGCGACACTCATCTTAGTGTCATACACATAAGGCTGAATATCAATTCCAGGAAATTTGACAAATTATGGTAACCTGATGTGTGGCTGGCTGTACATTACACCGCGGGAAGGTTTAAGGGAAGAGGCGTCCTCCATAGAGAAACGTAAAAACAATGGCATATCCTCAGAAGAAAGCATTCGTTCCGAATTAGGCTACATGCCAAATTATCCATCTTGATAACGTAAATGTTAGCTGACACAATTGTCTTTTATATTGAATGTTAACATGTCGGTTCTGACGTGAATTGGGACACAAAGACCTAAGTCACTTTAATGATCTTTGTTTTTTTATGATACTCGAAAACCTTCGGTAAAATGGAAAATGTGATTGTACGAATCGTGAGTATCTGTCAACCGTGGTTGTGTTTGGATGTACCTACTTAAGACCGTGATAGCTCATAGTTAATGCACTTTGGGGGGAACCTAGTAATACATGCACGCAGTGGATGTCGTAACCAACCAGCGTGAAATCCGTTTAATCCTGACTAATACTCCTACTGCACTAAAGAGCATCGTAATAATATTGATATAATGAAAACTACGCCTTAAGGTGACATCCCAAATTGTATAGAGGCTCGGCTAGGATCTTTTTGAGTTGTCCAAAAACCGCCAATGTTCTTTATTACACTATCGGCAGGTTTCTGAATTGAGAATTTCAAGTTCAGCACTACTTAAGTACAAACTTTGACATTTGGAGTATGGCTCAACTGTCAACGTTTGTAGGTACTTAAGTAGTGCTTAACTTCAAATTCTCAATTCATAACCGGCCGCTTATAGTTATCCAATTATTTTATAATTGCGCAAAATTGTTGATGGCACAAACAAAAAATCATTTTTTTTATATACTAGAGGCGGCAAACAGCTACGAGATCTGACAGGTAGACCCTTACCACGTAATAATAGCTACCTATTTTTAAAGGTTTTGTTAATATTCCCCAAATATTTTTTTTACTATTTGAAATATTATAGACCAGGTACATTATGATGGCCGGTTAGTGGACGTCTCCTTTATTTGTGGGACTACTACTACTGTATATCATCAATTAGACCCTCGTAGATGCTGAATAAACGCTCCTTTATTAAATACTAGTGGCCCGCCCTCACTTCGCTTCGGGACCGTGATTCAGAAATGAACCAATAGATGGCGTTGTGCTCAATTACATCGCGCTAGCGTTTCGTGTTTTCGGTTTACCTATAAGCCTTGTCGTTGTCTATAGAAGTTATCTCTTTATAAATAGTATAGAAGATTATGTAATGATACAAGTATTACTAATGGCGCAATTATTTTGCTCATTTGTCTAGTCTAGTAGTTAAATATAGTGGTTTAATGTGCTGGTTTATTATAGTTTCATTTCAGCAGCTGGATTCGAAATTAACTACGTTCCTTTGCTGTGTACAAACGAACTTTAAGTTATACAGAATAGCTTTTGCTAAACAGAAATGTGGGAACAGACAGCAGGATTTGTATATTTGAATATTTCACTAATGTTGGAGCACTAAAGAGGGCTATAACGCTACCACTAAACTGTAGAAAACTAGTATACTTAGTATTTCTACCTACATTTAAAGTTAGACGCTGAGGTAAAGATAGGGTTTATATATCCATCCATGCATTAGATGTACGTATACTAAGAGCTTCGTGTTCCATTTGAGGAGATGCGATATCGAGATGGAACAGGCCAAAGACGTAGGGAATGAAGGTGAGAAAGAGCCTAGCAAGTACCTGGTGAACTTCTCCCAAGATTCGGTCTATACGACGACGAGACCATACTACTCCCTGTCTGAAGAATTTTAAGTTCAAATTTAATCACCGCGGAGTGATACTTATAGAAACGTCATTTATATTTCAAGTTCGTTTTGTCAAAATGAAGTAATAAGAATTTAACTTAGTTCCAAAAGTTTCCGGAACTCCAGTTGCTAATTAAAGCCTCTTGAACGATCGCGTGCAACTGCCACGGGGGAATCCAAAATAATACAAATGCACTTTGTTTTAACTGAAGTATCAAAGTGAATTAACTTGTCCATTTTATTAAACAACCCTAAAATTTGCAATTTTTTAGCATTATGGTAGAAATTAATAAAAAAATTAATACCTATTTAAGATTCGTAATATCACCTAACCTAGTAGCAGAAACGTTTATTTACAAATTGACATTAGCCAAAGTAACGTTACCGGATAAAAAAATATGCTTGAAATGTATAACCAGCTTTCATATTTATCGTCTGCTTGTCATAAGCCTACCGAAATGTTAGCCACTTTGTTCGGTCTTGGGTACCTAATAAGGCTTACTTCCACACTACATAAGTTCGTCCTACACTATGTTTAGTTTACGATCGGCCCTAATAACGATGTTTTATTTCCTTTCGTAGGATGGTACGAAGACAACTGGTTCGAGACAAACCTGGAGCGGGAAGGAATCGAGTGCACGGTGGAACAGATGCGGGAAGCAGCTGAAGGCCACCTCACCACCGAAGCCCTGATGTGGAACCAGAACGCTAATCAGACCACTATATCAGGGATGACATCCGAGGATTTTAGGTTGGTACACCTCTTTTTGTTTTACTTTTGTTCACATTACATCGTTTTGGGACATTAGTTTCGCATCGTTACAGTAGATGGCGCTGGGCGTCGGTTATATCGCGCAAGTGTTTCGTTTTATCAGTTATCCTTGTTGTTGTCTTTTAGAATTTTCCTCCCATAATGTAGTATTGAAAATATTTTTTATTTGAATATAAGATTGCCTGTCTAATTGCCTGTCATGGGTTCGAATTATCAACCCATTCTCTTTACTCGAGCTAGTTTGGGTTCAAAATATACATATATATAGGTACACATATTATATTCTTTTCGCTACAATTTTATTATGTCCTTATTTGTTAAAGTTGTTCAATATATTTTTTTTATATGCTGTATGAGATATCGCCTGATATTTTTATTGCCTGTCATACTGATTCCACAACAGCTGCTTTAAGAATTTTCGATACGAAAATACTATTGTATGTAGGCTAACAAAATTAGTGGTATCAGTCAGCCACCTCAAACTTTTAACAAAATAAAAAGCTCATACGCTATTTTCCGACGCTGCGAAAATAGTTCTACATATCCTTTGATTTTGGAAAAGTCAGTACTGGGAAATCCTTTTGCACGTCTGCACAAGAAAACAAGCATTAAGTAACCTATCTCTACCTTGAAGGAGATAGCAGCGTTGGCAGCAAAACAAATACCCTATTATTTATTCGTACCATGATCTTAAGCGCGTGGGCGTAGCTTGTCTAAGTGAATTCGTGGCTCATTATGTGATTCACTATCATAGATAGACAGACAACCTTTATTGTACAAAATTCACAACTTAAGATCGTCAGTTTTAGATAGATTTAGTTACCTACCTCCGAGACAGTGCGCTAACTTTTAACAGGTATAGGTAGATATATAATGTAAAAAAAAAATATTGTTTGTTTGACCATGTTTCATCAGTTACACAAACCATTATGTCTAAGGTAATTGTGAAATAAAGGGTGTATTTTTGAGCAAATACGTCCCAACAGCTATTTTGAACAACATTAATTTGTTATATGACTTTTGAAAAAAAAAAAACTTTTCATGCAGAGTTAGTCACATGACTTGTTCAATTTGTATAAGGAGAATTTTCAAAAGTCGTAGAATAAATGTTGGGCAGAATGGTTGGTACGAGTAGAGGACAAAGTTAAAGGGATATAAATGTTCACTGATACACTATATATAATCTACTGTTTATATGTTTCTATACATTGATGAAACAAGTTTCACATGTAGCACTTGTGGCAAACCATTATAAGGCAATCAACTCGAAATCAATAAGCCAGTCAGCAAAAAACTTCTACAAGAAACCCGTAACAAGTCCAACATCGGCTTTAACTCTCGCCAAAGTATTATTAGACTCTTCCCGATTCTGCGTGACAATCATTTTCTTTTGTGGCTCCCAAAAAACAGGGTGGACGACTTTTATAAGGTGCAATACGCTTGTCACAACTTTAGCGCGGTGGTATAATAAGTGTTCTATTCTTTAAACGTGCGAGACTCGAAAATTTGCCGAAATGAGCGTTAGTCTTCATTCATAGAGGTCGTATTGTTATCGCGGGCTTTTCAGAATTGCGCATTATCCTTTGTACGCCACTTATAATGAATGTTTTATTGAATAAACATTTCCGTAATTCTGGAGCGAGTTAACAAGAATCGAACAAGTAATTAGTATGTTTTAGTTGTTGTATTTTGCAAACGTGTGAGCATGTTGTGCATAGGCATACAATAATTGAAAAAGAGCGACCCATAAAAATATGTATGTGCAAAAACCAATCTGGTTCTATCGTGGAATCAAACATGACATTTACGAAAGTATTTTAGCTATATTTGCAATTTATTTTTAAAGTAAAGAATGCTCTTAATAATTCTCAGGTCAGATCTTAGGTACATCAAGAGTTCGATTCCCTTCTGATTACACGATGTCTTTTAAGTGCGTGAAAAGTCATTTCATGCTTGCGCGATTATAAGTGTAGGTAACTACTATAAAAAAATAGTAGCTCATACTTTCTTTTACACTGTGAGGTGCACAAAATGAATAGGGTTGTATAAGGAAAATTGAAGGTACAAATCTCTTATTCCCTGTTTGGGATAGAATAAATTTGAACCTCTACTTACCTACTTATCTGATGCAAAGTGGCATCACGTTGTTAGCATCTTATTTTGTTTCCTTGTACAGGTAACCAATCTTTGCAGGTAACGCGACCAAATAAAATCATATGTGATTGACAAGGAATCACCTCAAGTAAATACATTCAAACGGGACGTGAACTGAACTTTGAAGTAGTACAACAATTAGGTTGAATTTCGCATGTATGAATATCTCGCTGCCAATAAACTAGTTGCGTAACAGGCATGCAAATTACTGTGTAAATGGGTCAGCTTTTCGCTGGTTCATACGTCATTAAGCTTGCTCATTAAATTAAATAAACTTTTATGAGTATCATGACCATCACCCTAGTGTTTGTCCTAGTTGCGTCACAAGGTGTCGCTTCGGAACCCGGTGTAAGCTTTCCTGCTACGATTCTTCCACTTCACATGGTCTTAGGTCTATGTCATTCCTCATGACGTCAATCCAAAGCCAATTATACTAACGTCATTTGACTGGCCTAATAACGCGTACGGTATCGACCCTGCCTTTTACGCCGAAAGTCATGGTTTTCCGATTCCACCCCGAACAATCATTCGTGTGATGAATCATATGTGTAGTTGAGTAGGTATTCTATTTTTCATTCCTCCGTTGATGTCCAGAACAGAAATGCTTAAAGGGTTGAATTAATGTTAAATTTCATGTTTAAATCCGACGGCATTCGCTTTATTATAAAAACCGAGCTCCAAAGCGACAATTTTGGACGCACATAGGAATTATACGCTAAAATGAAAGACTAATACCGAATTCATCTCGTCAAATGGAGAAACCATGCGACCTACTAAAATACTCTGCACTGAAGTATCTACTCCGCTTTTGGCATTATTATTTGGCAGCCGAGTCGGATCTAGATGATCGTTGGCACGGCAAATGTGTGGTTAATGGCAAACATAAGCCGGTCGAATGATATGAATAAACTGAAAATTTATGTCTTTACGGCTATTATCCACGCAGATCCTATTATTTTTCGTCACGAGCGATTAGTTTTTTATGCGACCTTCTTCGTTGACGATCTTGAACAGAATACGTAATCAGGACGGCGGATAGTTATACCATCCGCGGAAGTCGTAGCAAAATGAGATATTCCATAATAAGCCTTATCCATGAAGGGACCAGACCTCCCGTTTTGCACGGGACAGTCCCTTTTTCCGGTTGTCTGTATCGGTTTTCTTAAATAGCCCCGGGACGCAAAAATGTTGAAGATTTTTCTACTTAGAGCGAATTTTCGAAATTAAGCGCATAAATGTACCTGTAACAAATTAATTTTTACTCATTTCAGTATAGTTTTCTTTTAACTGGCATATCTCCTTACCATTCGATCAAATGATTCTTTTTTACAGTACATTTGACTAAAGCTTGTTTCTATTCATAATTATGTGATCCGTAGCACAATACCTATAGGTACCATTTCTTTTTTTCTGTTTTAGGGATAGGAGGCAGGAATGAAAACATTTAAGTTTTAGTTATAACTTGCTGTTATTCTTGACATACACGATATCTATTGACACACTGTTGTTTTTTATTATTTTTTATATTTAAAATTTGAATGCCGTGTTGGCTTTGACAATTTAATAACCATGCAGGTTAACACCCCCCCGCAAGCGAACACCCTGTATAAAAGAAGACCGAACAAAATACAGCACGTACAAAAACACAACACAACCCTATATACAATACACACATACATCCTATATATAAACGCACCCAAAAAAAAACATCCTGTATAAAAACACCTAAACCTACTTTACACACCTATCAACTATCTACACCAAAACATGATTACAAAAAAATATTCTGAACGCGACTTTACACTATACATAAACCTAACCCTACTGTACATTTATTATGCTTCAGTTTCGGCAAGGGTTTAGTGAAAATGTCGGCGATCATGTCGTGGGTAGATATATACAGAAGGTTGATGTTATGGTGTGAAAGTGATTCACGAATGAAGTGGTGCCTGATGTCGATATGTTTGGTGCGTGAATGGTATGTATGATTGTGAGCGAGCTTCAGTGCACTTTGATTGTCGGTATGGATGACGATGGGATGGGCGATGATGAAGATTTCACTGATGAGTGACTGGAGGTATATTGCCTCCTTACAAGCTTCAGCCAAAGCCATGTACTCGGCTTCCGTGGTAGAAAGCGCGACAGTACGCTGCTTGCGTGCTTCCCAAGAGATTGGAGAGCCACTCATCAGGAAAGCGAACCCTGTGAAGGATCTACGGTCCACAAGATTGTTTCCATAGTCCGCATCCACGTATCCTACTGGACAGAACTGGGCTGTTCGGTGAAAATGCAGCCGAAGTGCTTTTGACCCTTCAGGTAGCGAAGAACTCGCTTAGCGGCCCTGAAGTGTACCCCCCCGTAATGTGCATTGAACTGAGAGAGGTATGAGACCGCATGGGCAATGTCGGGTCTAGTACATATCGCAATGTACATTAGTGAGCCGATAAGCTCCTGGTACGGTAGTTCTGGATTGTCCTCTTCCTTGTTAGGGACAGTCAGTTTTAGACCGGGTTCAAAAGGGGTGGTGACAGATAATGCATCTGTCATGCCAAATTTATTTAATAGATTTTCGATATATTTGGTTTGATCCAAATAAATATTACCAGCAGTCTGGTGTACTCTCATGCAAAGTGGCATCACGTTGTTAGCATCTTATTTTGTTTCCTTGTACAGGTAACCAATCTTTGCAGGTAACGCGACCAAATAAAATCATATGTGATTGACAAGGAATCACCTCAAGTAAATACATTCAAACGGGACGTGAACTGAACTTTGAAGTAGTATAACAATTAGGTTGAATTTCGCATGTATGAATATCTCGCTGCCAATAAACTAGTTGCGTAACAGGCATGCAAATTACTGTGTAAATGGGTCAGCTTTTCGCTGGTTCATACGTCATTAAGCTTGCTCATTAAATTAAATAAACTTTTATGAGTATCATGACCATCACCCTAGGGTTTGTCCCAGTTGCGTCACAAGGTGTCGCTTCGGAACCCGGTGTAAGCTTTCCTGCTAAGATTCTTCCACTTCACATGGTCTTGTCATTCCTCATGACGTCAATCCGAAGCCAATTATACTAACGTCATTTGACTGGCCTAATAACGCGTGCCTTTTACGCCGAAAGTCATGGTTTTCCGATTCCACCCCGAACAATCATTCGTGTGATGAAGATTTTGAGTTTGTTCAGTGTCTGGCTATGATATGTGTAGTTGAGTAGGCATTATATTTTCCATTCCCCCGTTGATGTCCAGAACAGAAGTGCTTAAAGGGTTGAATTAATGTTAAATTTCATGTTAAAATCCGACGGCATTCGCTTTATTATAAAAAACCGAGCTCCAAAGAGACAATTTTGGACGCACATAGGAATTATACGCTAAAATGAAAGACTAATACCGAATTCATCTCGTCAAATGGAGAAACCATGCGACCTACTAAAATACTCTGCACTGAAGTATCTACTCCGCTTTTGGCATTATTATTTGGCAGCCGAGTCGGATCTAGATGATCGTTGGCACGGCAAATGTGTGGTTAATGGCAAACATAAGCCGGTCGAATGATATGAATAAACTGAAAATTTATGTCTTTACGGCTATTATCCACGCAGATCCTATTATTTTTCGTCACGAGCGATTAGTTTTTTATGCGACCTTCTTCGTTGACGATCTTGAACAGAATACGTAATCAGGACGGCGGATAGTTATACCATCCGCGGAAGTCGTAGCAAAATGAGATATTCCATAATAAGCCTTATCCATGAAGGGACCAGACCTCCCGTTTTGCACGGGACAGTCCCTTTTTCCGGTTGTCTGTATCGGTTTTCTTAAATAGCCCCGGGACGCAAAAATGTTGAAGATTTTTCTACTTAGAGCGAATTTTCGAAATTAAGCGCATAAATGTACCTGTACCAAATTAATTTTTTACTCATTTCAGTATGTTTTCTTTTAACTGGCATATCTCCTTACCATTCGATCAAATGATTCTTTTTTTACAGTACATTTGAACTAAAGCTTGTTTCTATTCATAATTATGTGATCGTAGCACAATACCTATAGGTACCATTTCTTTTAAAACGGAACGCATAAACTTTTTTGTTGCGCTAAAAATATTTTAGAGTAAAAAAGGTCACTTTACCAATATACCGTTGTTGGTTCCGGTTCATTGCTAACAGAAATATTAAAAAATACTGAGCAAATTGCGCTCTTTAATAAAAAATATCTCCATAAAATTCGTTCCAAATAAAATTACGCAATTTCACTGTTAAAGCATTAACATACAACGGTGAAAATATTTTTGATCGTGAAAAATGTCGGTTTAATGTTTGATTTTATTATCATTGAACGCTCGGGTACAGACCGCTATCAATCATTCAAAATGTAAAATCGAACTACTCGTACCTACTGAAATAATTGGAAATAAGCAAACTAATTGAAAAATGTTTCCTTTTTTATCCACATGGATATTAATATTGAAAGGATGGCCTTTTGCAATCATATTAAGCCTTTGAATTCAACGTAATACCTACTCACTCAACACAGAATCCTTAAAATTAAATGATGCCACCGTACGCCTTACTCGACATATTCTGTCATGCGTGGCAGGAGGTGCGCCTCTTCATCACAAAATAATTACACACAGAAGGTAGACTCAGCCTGATTTTGAATTTAGAAGAGTTCGTTGACATATGCTAGGGTTGTTGCCCGGCATGAGTACATAAGCGCGCGGCCTCTACCACAGACTTCGACGTTTGACAATCTTATGTCATAGGCTAGGATTAATGTGGTCGAAAAGGCGTATTTCCCCGTTAGTGCGCATGCGTGAGTACATGACACATTTTTAGCTCTTAGTGGGCAGTAGTTACTTTCTGTGTGTAATTATTTTGTGTCTTCATTGTGAAATCAATTTCCCGCTACAGTATATTTACAACATAAAATAATTACACACAGAAGTTAGACTTTATGTATTTTGTGATTTACAAAACAAGATGACATTGAAATCTTTAAGAAACAAGCCAATACTTTTCTAAAACACCGACAACGCTATGATGTCCATGGACGGTGATCACTTATCATTGGTTTACGCGCTTACTCATTTGTCTCTTTATCTCATAAAATATGGAAACGCTACATTACCAAAGAGTACCTAAAGACAAACATTTCATCACAAACCGTGTTATAAATTATATTAGGTACGAGAACCCAATCCAGTTTAATAATCTGCTCAGCATCTCCGCCGAGTTTCCCCTCTCATGTAAAAACAGACGTCTCCGGTAAGTACGTTGGTACATCATTTCAACAAAGCGAAGATTGAAGAAAATCCCCTAAGGGGTACCAAAGCTTATTCCCGGCAATTTTCATCTTGCGCTCATAGCAAACAATATAGACATAACCTAAGTGCAGCGCAGTAACCGGCGGGTGCTCCATAAAAACATCTCGGTCATTTTACGTTCTACCAATCTAAGTTCTAACGAGGGCGCTTCATTTTTAATGGGAAACATGAAACGTAGCCATTAGCGGTCAGGATCTATGGAATGCTTGCGGTAAAAATTGCACCATAAATAAGATGGGTTTCCAGTGTGCGGCCGTTACGGGTTGCGTACAAATTATGACATAATGAAGCCCCGTGTGCGTATCTATTTGATTCCGAACACATTCCGGGGAATTATTTTTGTTCCTTTTGAGCATGGAGATTTATGTGGAACATTTGCCTGGAGAATTATTATATCGACGAATTTTTAAAGTGATGTATCTAAAGGCCAGTTTTATAATGCGTAGTTAAACTGAACTGATGGTTAAAATAACCAATGATCAAATATCGCCAAAAATGTTTTGTGAACAATAAGTAATTAGCTTAACCAATAGTATATTACAACCAAGAGGCTCCAGCTTGTTAGGTGTATGGAATTTGTTACCCTCACTTAGATTTACTGTTGAAATATAGTAGATTAGTTAGCTAAAAGTGTCCATATTCTGTTCGATTCATCGATACGAACAAACGTTTACGATTATAATACGAAAGAATGTTGCAGTCAACCGTTAACGATATATCTCATTATTCTTTCTCATTAATTTGCACGTGTCAGAATGAGACAGTCTTATTTTTCATTGTTGCGAAAGGTCTGAAACTGAGTACATACGGATGCTTCGAAGCCATGCTGTTGTTACATAAATGTAGCCTTGAGAAAAGCAAAATTATTTTTTCTTTCAATGTAATTGTCACATACGGGACAATCGATAAACACCAAAAAGAACAACTAAATGTGTAAATAGGTGCACTAATCTACAACGTGAACACTGGCCAGTTAGAATGGAGTCGCCATTTTGTCAAGCTGACAAATTAATCCTCTGTGGTCGCGAGCGCGAAAAACTAATTCTTTTTCGATGGTGTTTTGTTTTCATTGTTGGTAAAAAATGCAACATTTATTTAGCGTGTTTATTATGTTCGTGATTAGGTATGTATGTAATGTAAATATTTTATTTTTACCATTTTTTCTTTCATTATCGTATTCGAGTTTGATTCTAATGATAAAAGTAAAACTGCTCAAATTAGTGCTCAAGTTTTAATTAATTAATACGAGTACTAAATTATCGTTGTAATGACGTTTTTGTTACGGCAGAATGATTTTGATTGTTTAAATTTTGTCTAATTTTAAAATGGAATCATAAGCATAGATTTTTTAAAATAAGAAATTAAATATCTATTCTTTTTTACCTTAACTGTAATTGTTTATAAATGAATGTATTTGCTTGTTGTCAGGTCACGGCTGAACGAAGCGCTCCGTGACGCTGGATACGACATCGATGGCGAGAGGTATCCGGAGGGCTACCAAGAGGCGCCCCTGGCGTACGACGCAGTGTGGGCTGTGGCTTTAGGTGAGCATATACCTTGCTAAGTGTTATCTTCATCAATCATCATCATCAGCCTGTTGCAGTCCACCGCTGGACATAGGCCTCTCCCAATGTTCGCTACTCGCATCCAGTTCTTGCCATCCATTTTAGCGCAGATCGTCACTCCATCTGGCTTGACCACCACATTACGTTTACCGAGACGTGGTCACCACTCCAGAACTCGTGTGACCCAGGGGTTGACAGTTCAGCGGCTGATATGGCCAGCTCAACGAGCTCTTCGTCATAAATATCAGTGGCCCAAGTGGTGAAAAATGATGTAAAAATATCATAGTAAGAATATGTTTAAAAATACGGAACTGTATAAGTTACCGCGTATTGTAACGAGCGTTTGGTCAAAGGAGAAACGAGGCTATGAAATTCACTCCGTATGCACATGAGCAAGAATCCCTTTAACAAGCAGTCAGTTGCATACAAGCTGCACTCCTCGTTACCTATAATACTTACATACCACTTGCAGTTTTGGGCGAACATTTTGTGCTTAATCGGACATGTTAAATTTATTTATAAAATGGGGTAGATAATTACTTTATAAACGTTGTGCGCTATTAAATGGTAAAATGTTGCGGATATTTTATCATATCATTTATCCAGTAGCGTTTCTTTATGCGAATTCATGTTTTTTTTACTATTCCAATAGTAACGAATGTGGTTTGTATTTATTTTACACACGAGTAATCCAAACAGTAAGGATTTACCTATATAAAATATGCTAGTCCGATACCGCGTATGCAACGAGTTTTTTTTTGCCTGTTTCATGATCGAATGATACTTAAAGCTAACGTGAATGCTTATTATATTAATGTTTGAATTGCAACAAGCGAATGATGATGATTTTTGATATATACTCGTACCCAATATAAAATGGTTGTAGAAAGTAAGATCAATCATGCAGTGCATATAGGTACAGTGGTGGCCGTTAAAGTCACAGCTCTATTTTCATAGAAACAGATGAACTTTGAAGGTTCGTTCTCTGTCAACGATTGATCGAGCTGTAACCTGATGATGGCTGGCTGCCCAAGGGACAAATAGAGAAGATCCAAATCCCTATACAGACCCAGCTGATTTAACCAGCATATTGAGGGTTATTTCGATTTGTTTAAGAAACCGACTTAAACAGCGTTAATTATGTATGTCTGGAAATCCTAAAAATGGGAACTCTGAACCTTATATCTCTTCAAATACTACAAATACGACGATTTGAATCTTCTCTATTTAGCCCTTGTATATCACAAAATGTTCTTTCAAATTCAATTTGTTCCCCGCCACTATGATAAAATGAGGACAGTTTTAAACGCGACACATTCTTATAAAGTTTTCTCATCTAGTCAAACGCGCTTCTGAAACGCCTTTTCATCTTACATGCACCGTTTAAATCTTACACTGAATAAAATACAGCCAAATATTAAAGCTTCACTTGTAATATTGTCTTATCTCATGTAACATCCCTTAAGTATGGGCATAAAGCAAACTTACACAATTTAAATTAAACCGAAACGGTCTTTCCATAACATTGGGTCTTGTCTAATATCACGGCGAGGTTTCGAAGTTTCTAAGGAGTATGTTCTATCTTGTAAACGTTATTGATCCAAGCCCGAAAATTTAATTACCGCCCGTGGCGACACGTAGTGGGTCTACATCATAAAGGGACCACATTCCCGAGTTTTCAATTTCCTTGGATCTCACAATCACTACAGTTAGGACAACCACTAACTTCCAGTGCCCTTATAAAACGCTCAGTTAACTTCTACAATTTAACTTCGCACATTACACAATCTATTCTATTAATTCCTTTGTTAAAGTCAACTAAACTAAATTAAAGCCTGGAAGTTGTTATTAGATTAAGATCGCCCATTGAATTTTAACGCGTGAATAATTTGCCTTCGTAGCGTTCAACAAGACAATGGAGAAACTGGAAAAAAGCGGATTGAGTTTGAAGAACTTCACGTACACCAACAAGAAGATTGCGGACGACATCTACGAGGCTATAAACTCGACATCATTTCTCGGTGTATCGGTAAGTGGCAGTACTTTGCGTTCCTTAGCTATGAGTGGTCGGCATTAAAGTTTTTCATTGTTCGAAGTTACATTGTTCCTCACTAACTGCGACAGGCAACTTTTCAAAATACAGACGCTTTTTGTTTTGTAAACCGCTCGACAAATTAAATTGCAAATGTATTTACGGTCTCAGACACAAGCCACAATAACTAAATAGGTACTTCCAGCGTTCATGTCTTTTGAGCGTGTAATTTCCAGTTGCGTCCAAACCTGTCGCTTCGGAACCCGGGGTGCCTACGCTTAGACTATAATCCAGGATTTTGGGAGTCTAGTAATTACATGTACTATGAAGCGTTAATAAGTACCTTTTTACTGTATACTTTTTAAATCTAAGCTATATTGTTTTCCTAATTGATCCATATAGTTAGAAAATCAAATCAAAGCAAAACGTATCTAATTTCAAGAAATCGGCTCCAATAGCATTTTGCCTCCATACAATAAATAGACATCATTTCTTAATCAGAAATAAATATAGAAAGCGTACTAAAATTCATATGCCGAATAAAATATACGATGACACTCGTAGCGGTTATACGAAATTGTTTGCCATTTCCTTTTCTATTATACTTCTATTTATTAGGTTATGCTGCACCATTTCAGAATGATGACCGTTTTCTTTTCGAGTGTATTTTTCGAAAAGGAAAAGTAGGAGTAAATGAATGAACCTTTATTTATTACGTAATGGTATCAGCCTATATACTGTCCCACTGCAGGGCAAAGGCCTCCATCATAGAAATCAAGTCATCGCTACTATGATGGGATTAGGCTTTATCACCACGCTTGCCTAATGTGGATTGGTGATCACAAACCCGAGCTATGTTAGAAAAATACGAAACATACTTTTACTCGACCCGGGATTCGAACCCGGGACCCCGAGATCACGGCCCGGTACTTAAACTACTAGACCAACGGGGACGTAATGGTATTTTTTCATATTTTCTATAAACCCTGATACTGTTCTTCTGCTGAACAATGGCGTCCCCTAATTTAAGTAAAAGTTAAGATTAAGATTCTGATGTCAATTTTAGGTATATTGGTGTAAAGACTACCACAGTAATAACATTTATATGAAAATGTCCCGACAGCTATACAATATTTAGTAGGTATAAGTTGTAGGATTTATTCCGAAGAAGCCTCCTAGATGAAGAGACTCACATACGGGCCTTACAAAAATAGAAGGTCTATTCCATTTCTTCTAAAAAAGGTTGCACGTCCCATTTTTCACCCATTTTGTGATGACCTGATATATATTTTATATCGTTCAGATATATTCGAAAAACAGTATAATTTCTTTATAAGCCGATGATAAGTATTTTGTATGGACTTAAACTGAATAAAGAATGTCTCCTAAGGGTCTTTAGATACTACCGCAAACTCAACATCACACTCCAAGGTTCCGAAGTAAGTGCGTATAATTTAATCCGATCAAAGCGACTGAAATCGGCAAACTATTACGTATTCACGTCAAGTTCATGAAACTGTGACTTCAGCGAGGCGAAATCGCAAAGCCTTTGAATATGTACTCTAACTAATATTTTATTAAGATCCCAAACACTTATGAGAACTCCGTGATAAACTAATAACGAATGGGGTAGAACTATTAGCTTTACGCTTAGGTCGTAGTAGTGACTATTCATTCTACCCTGTAGGAATATCATAGTTTTCATAGTATAAGAGATCTTATTGTACCTAGCTCTCGGGCTTACTTGTATTTTGGACGAGGTCATTCTGATCCCTTTATTGCCTATGAATGTTAATTATGCCACAATTGTTGAGAAAAGGATACTAATTGCCATGTGTAGCCATGATCAAATTTGGTTTGGGCTCTCGAAAGGTTGTAAAGGTCAAACGGCAGACATTTCGTGCGTATCGGTGGAAATAAAGACTACATACCCTCTTTTCTTCCTCGACCTCCCCCCCAAGGATGAAGCTTAGATTTTACTGCCCCCGAAACCTAAAAAGTGCCCCCCCCCCCCTACACCGCTGCGCTGGCGCCACCTCAAGTTAATGTCATTAGTACCACCTTAATTTAATACATTAATAATGCCACCGTGTTCCTCCTCGACTCCTCCCCTCCCTCCCTTGCGAGCCAAGATGAGGCAGAGATTTTTCCACTCCCTAAAAGTGCCGCCCGGACTTGGCCCACCCACTATGCTACGCTACTGTGTACACATTTATAATTTGTGAACTTCAAAAATAGAGAAAAATAGTAGATTCAGAAAATTATCTCCGTCAGACACTTTGCAAGTAATCTAAACAAAATTATCACAACAAACACTAAAGTAAATTACGAATACTTTCCTTCGAATTTAATATCAAAATACAAAATTCATAAGAGCATTTTTGTATAAGTCCTACTACTCAAGTCAGGGATGAAAAATTCATGAAGATTCTCCTCGACTGAGATCATTCATGTGTTCTGGGTCCAGCAATTCAAGTCCCGCATGTTTGTGCGAAGTCGCAAAATAATACGGCCACGACGAAAACGAATAAATTTAATAAATATATTTCGTTATACTTCTGCGTCCCAACCTATCTTTAACAAATAGGTAACTACTACCAGTTATAGAGTGTATTATTAACCTATTTATGATGTACTCATTAGCGAAATGATAACCTGATTGCAAAAGCATTCAATTACAACTTATAGCCTATTTATATAACTGCTAGTAATAACGCCAAAATAATACCAAACTAAAACGACTTTATGTACGAAATTATTTTATATCCAATATCCATTGCTTTCACTAGCCAAACTCAATATTTAGGGCATTGGTAATAAAACTGGAAACGCAGTTTCAGTATTCGTAGTTTAACTGGGTACTTATCTATTGACTTGGAGAGTTTTATAGAGCACTTTTAAAGTTTCCGAGTCGTGATGAAGCTACATGCTTCAACTAATTTTATGACTGAAAAGCAGTAAATGTGGAGTATGCAGATTTAAGTTCTATTTAAACCTTTACTAATATATAACTGCATTAGATAATATTTTTCTAAAAGGTTACTTATTTAGTATAGTAGGTAACCACAGTAAGTTAATAGTTGAGATGATATCTCTTCAACGTTTTTAAAAACTTAAAAATAAACTCAGCACCTATTAGGTACTTAGCTCTTCATAGTATCAAATAATTTTATATTGTGAATACGATACAATGCATTTAAAAAAATGTGTAAACATTCAAGCCTCATAAGCCCACGTCAGTGTTAATATTAGATACGATTTGACAGGCAAAGGGAATATGAGATCATGCGCCACTGCAACTGTGGCCACATACGTGACAACCTAAAATTTGTGGAGAACTACCCTAAAATATCCATGGTCCCATACTGTCCTCTATTCAGATCTGCTATTACCATAACTGCGAATCGTCCGTCAATTTGATTGTAAAACTGCAAAAGCGGATGGCACCTTAAGAAGATGAAGAAAAACAAGTTTCGTTAAGTGCTCTCTACACAGAGTTCCTAACTATTAAGAGAAGTCGTGAAACCAGTATTTACTTAACATAAGTATTTGAAAATTCTAGCTAGATAGGACCCTTTGATGTATAGATTCTGTGTTTTATTAATTCATGTATCTTTTCTTCTAGCAAAGAAGTAGTTAGTAGTTTCAAGTTTCAATATACCCAGCTGAGCTGTGTAAGTCATAAATATTTGTGAGTGGTCCTCCCGCTATTATCTGGAATCCTTGTTTTTAATTTATGTTTCTCATGATAGTCTAGATCTATTAAATTACCTCATAGCATAGTATACAACCGTTTGCGTTGTCGCTACGCACCGTTAAACGCGCCTTGTAGTGTGAAACAGTCCCTCTATAAAAATATGCTCTTTGCCTAAAATGTAATTGTGCCTGCGCGACATGACTTAACCTTTTCCGCCACTTACCGTGTTTGCTATCCCCACTGCAGGGTTAAGGGTGCCCGTTCGGCCTTACCAGCGCCGCCATATAATTTTGTTAAAAAAAAACAATATTTTCTTACGCTCAAATATTTGAATGCTTCTGAACTTTGAGAGCTTTTCAAACATTTTGTATGTCATAAATGTCATTTATAAAAGATAGTGGTGATGGTAGCTCAAGAAAGTGCTTTTCAATCGGAGGGGTTGTAGTTTGAATTGAATCCAAGAATTCTAACCACAACCTCAGGATCTATATGCATTATTTTACCATTAGCTCGGCGGTGAGGGACACATCATGAGGAAACTTGCACGTTTCCTACAATTTCTGGAATGTGTAACCATGCTTTCGTTTGTCTGGTTTCCCTGTAAAGGGTTGTTAAGGTCAAACAGCAGTCGCTTCACTGTTATTACCATGCTCCCCAAAATCCTGGAGCGAAATTACACGCTAAGATAAAAAAGAGGTAAAGGTAATACAAAAAAAAAACTGGTTAGTGTGTATTCGGTGGCTAATGTAGTCAAAGAAGCTATTACATGTATTTTATTTAAATAAAAACTTCGACTGAAGTCTTTTAGCTTATTTTTTTATTTCTATACCTAAAATATCTGCTAGCGTTGTGGTTGCGAAGAAGCGAATATTACGTTAAGAAGATTTTTTAATGCAATCATTTCATCCCGTTGTAATGTAATGTAAAGTGAACTCCATTTTCCGCAATTAGACTCTCTTTCGGTCCATTGTACGTACGTGATGGTTTCATCCCGTTTTATTAAAACCAAATCGCGGCGCTAGCATATCTAACAGACACGGTTAAATAGGTGACCCTAATAGGCGGGTTAAATATTTGCCGTTCCAATTTTAGGGTCTGGTGGCGTTCTCGTCGCAAGGCGACCGGATAGCGCTGACGCAGATCGAGCAGCTCACAGACAACCACTACGTGAAGCTGGGCTATTACGACACGCAAGCCGACAATCTTACGTGGCTGGAGAGGGAACGATGGGTTGGTAAGTAAATAAAATGTTTTTTTTTTACTTTTTTACGTCGTTAAGGGCCTTTTGGGACAGAAAGTTAATCTAAACTACGGTTGACGTTATAAAAATAAATGTATCGAACATTATTAAATGGACTTACTAAAATAAAAACAAACGTTGAATTAATAAAAGATGTTGTTCACAAAATTTAGTTATTCAAAAGAGAAAGTAAAAGATATTTTTTGAAATCTCTTGGGCAAATTGCGAAGTAAGTTCTCGCATAAATATTGGTTACATGATTTCAAAGTCTCCCCAAGTCTAATAACTACTTTAGAAGCGAAGAAAGCTACGTCCCTCCAAAAATATCACGAAACTGAACAGAGACGTTAGATTGGTAACACTTGGGGATAATTTTGCGATTCCCGGCCAGAAGTTGGATGTTTCGAGGCACCCGGGGAATATTCCTAAAAAATCCTGTTCCATTTCCAGGCATCTGGTTAGATTTAGCTTAGCTATAAAATATTTTTTACAATATCGGTTACCAACTCAAAAAATAAAACAAAAGAAGTTGGTTACAGAAAATAAACTAAACTAGTAACTAGGTTATGATATAAGTAAGCATATTTTGCTACTAATACGATGCACAGTAATATCCACAAAATGCGTCATAGCGTTTTAGAACTGTTTTTTTTTCACTCATGATGAAAGCGGTAGCCTCCCCCGTGGACACCCGCAACACTAATGAAGTCACAAGTGAACTACCAACCTTATCTCCTATGCCCCAAATGGGGCCTTCGGTACCCCCACCAACTCGGTGTAAAAGAGAAGTAGCTTCACGCCGATTTACTATGAGGCCGTGCTATCACTGTTTCTTTAAGGTGGTGTTTACGAAGCGAGTGTTCTCATATTAGTTGGTATTAGTTAGTAGCAGATTCCAGTGTTCTACAAGTATAGAAAAAGCTAATAAATAAAACAGACGTTATTTTCAAAACTAATGTAATACCGACCTCTCTAATACAGTAACTTTTAAAAAAACAGCAAACCACACTGGTTTGCTATAACCGTAGCTACGAGTGTTACGGCACGCTACGAGTGCTACGGCGTAGCCAGCAACATCGTAAATTGGACTCGTTCTAAGTAGATTGTTTTATCCTTTTGGATACATATAAATTGGGAAAAAAAGATAGCCTATTTTATATATTATCGTGAGTTATTGAGAAGTAATGTGGTAGTTAAAATCTGAAAATTGGACAAAAATCACCACTCGAAAACTACCAAAATCGTAGCAAGTACATATAATCGTAATGGAAGAATTTCCCAGAAGTGATCTATCTTTGATTTTTGCTTAACACATTTTAGGGCATCTTGTATAAGTGTGAATTGATTTATTTAAAAATCAATTAAAATTTAGAATTAAAAATATGAGTTTTTGTTGTTTTGCCAAAGGGACGGTTCAATCAGGTCGTGCGTCAGTGAACTTTACCTACTTTAAATCGGCTATAACTTCAGACTAACTACCGTAACATAAAAAAAGAGGGCAAACATTTTATAAAGAGCACCTTATGTTACAGGTGGGACCTGGAATGAGCCGAGGATTACGCCTCGCGAACGAACACTGTCACTTTTTACGAAAAACAACCTTCTGGGGACCCGTTATACCGCGTTGCGCAGTTTACGCTTCCTGGCAAAAAACAGACAACACAAGTTTCAACAGAAATCACTGTCGTACTTAAGATAAATTGTGTTGAGTTTATAAAAGTGATAAAGAAGATAAAGGCAGAATACGAATACCTATGCATGATATTTCCAGTTCCTTTTCTCATGAAGCGCTATACTTTTCCGTATTATAAAAGTACCACTAGGGATTTATTCAATACTCACTATTTTTTTTATATTGTTTTATTTCCTTGTAGATATGTGAATTATATAAACAGAAAACGGTACAGTTGATGATACAGGAGTACTATTCATTAGTAAACAAATATAGATATAATATTTACATACTTAAGCAGCTAAAGTAAACAAAGATAATTTTACTTCTTTAATTTTGCTTTGAAGGTGGCTTAAAAACAAATTTATTAAATCGAAATACGGAAGTATTTATCTACGTCTGCCATTAATTTAATTCAAAATTCCGCGCTCTACATTCAAGGATGTAAAAAGATCTCACTTGATTTATTTCATCTGTCGACGCCAAGTGATTCCACTCAGTATAATAAATTCTTTTTCACAGAAACTCTGAATGAAATAGGCGTCAGACATCCAAGATTATTATATAATGTGATCAAACTTATGTAATCCTAACTAAAATGTAAAAATGTACTGTATCTAATGTTGCGTAACCTAGCCCCAAACTAAGGTTTTCCATAGTACAATGGAAACCAGGAACAACGACGAGGAAGGTACCACAAACATTAAGAACCTACACAAATATCTGTTTCGAATTAAACAAAACTATCAAAATTTGATTATTTAGGTACGTATAGTAAAAGTCATACTGCCAATACGTTCCAATATAACCAAGTTGATAGATAGGAATTACTCGTACTATCGACGGGTCTTTTTATTTCGATTGCGTGCTTTCCCCCTCCGGAAAATATCGGCTTTAGCTATTTCCACTGGCATCATCCACTTGATATATTTTATAGACGTCGCTCTAATTCTTAAAATAGCGGTGCGTTCTAATCCTATTGTTATTTTACGACGGTTTTACGATCTGGACAAGTTTAGTAGGGTATGAAATAACGTGTTTCTTTCTCGGCAGGTGGAAAGGTGCCCCCCGACCGGACGGTGGTGGTGAACGAGCTGAGGACAGTGTCCCTGCCGCTGTTCGCAGTGTATGACAGCTTTATGCATTGCGGGCATTTTGGCTGCCATCGCGCTAATAGTTTTCAATATCTTGCACCGGCATAGAAGGTAAGTATGCGGTTGACGCTCATATGACATTAATTTCCGCTGTAAGCTAATAAATATAAGCTAATGTACATTGTAATCTCGTCAGTGCTTATGAATAGATCGAGCTCGGAAACACTGTTTCAATTATCCTTTGTTCAAATACCGTAGAGGGCTTTTAAATTATGAAACTTAGGCGAAGTCAGAATTCAGAACTTTTTACGTAGGTACCTAGACTGAATATCTTTAATATGTCTACAAAAGATTTTAAACTAGATGCACGGCTAACTATGTATAGCTAGTAACTTATCTACTTACCAATTATTATTTTCAGCTACAACACAGCTGTAACTGTGACTAAAGTTATCTTGGAAAGATATGAATAATTGAAAATAATATGAAGAGTTCACATGAAATAATATCTGCGAATTTAGGTTACCTACATTAAATTTTCAATAAACAAGAAGGTCACAAGATCTTGATGTAAGCTTTTACAAAATTAGGACGAAGTTTCCGTATCAATTTCCAATAGATAAAGTTATACGTGCGCTGATCATCTCGAACACGGCGTACCTACTAAGATACGTCGCAATTTGATCGTTTTATCGGGACCTTCATCAAAGCCTGGCCCGGTGGGGCGGTATTGATGTGGGTTCTGTTAGTAATCGAGTTAATTTGCCTCCCAATATTTTGTACACAACTCCAGTAAATTGTTTATGTTTTCCCTGTAAAGGGATTTGTTTTAATTAAGATTGAAATTGTTCTTGGAAAAGTTTTTTCTTCTCAATGAAATTGGATATCATCCTTATACACAACCAATATCAATACAAATGGAAAATTAGTTTCAGTGCGGTACCAAAAGCATTCGTCTACCTCTGTAACTACCTACACAGATTAATCGTAATACTTGGATAAAATGTCTAATATATTCGTACTTAGGGTAATTGGCAGACACAAAAAGGCTCATGGTTGGTCTAAGGAGCTTACTGGCAGATTAAAGCAATTGAGAGCAAAGCGATTGGAGCCGAGAAAGTCACTCACGCCGCTTGAGTCTCAAAAGAGGTTAATTTCTATTCAAGGAGATGACTAAGCGCCTTTTAAGATAAAATTGATTCTGAATGTACTAATGCCCATTGTAGAAAATATTCTTTACCCATTTTCTGAGAAGTTTAAACTTACTCTTGCGGTAAAGAACACTTCTGACTTCACAGAACATAAATCAAATTGTTGGCTGCTAAAACCAACTGTCGACTTGGCATATTTTTGAAAATTCCTAGCGAAACATTTTAATTTATTTTCAGCGTAGATGATTTACTCGTACGTAGCTTACATTGCTGATGCTATGTAAGTATTGTGCATTGTTTAAATAGCTTATTTTCGGATTAACACTTTATGAGAGTTAACGTGAACTTTAAAGTATCCTTTAGTATTTCACTGATTTTATTACAAAACGGTAAATCCTTTGATGAATATTGTATACGAGAACAGCCTTTTCAATGCTTATAATAATAACATCAGAAATCTGTTTTGTTAAACACAATGTACGATGTACAAAGATAATAAGTAAATACAGAATTAATTTCGCGTTTAATGTTGCCTCTTGAGTAGCACACGGAAACAGAGCTTTATTACTTTTGTAATTACATCTTGTTCCATAATAGTTTTTATTATTGTGCGTAATTACCAATAACAAAAGCAATCTCCGCTAGTTTATATAATAGTAACGAATCATAACTTGAAGATGAAATATACGAGCATAGAAGTAGTTCTCACAATAAGAATTTTATTCGCTTTTGCAATATGTTGTATTCATAATTTGAGTACTTAAGTAAAATTATCGATAGGAAGATGAACGTCAACGTCAGTCTATATTCGTTTACTTTTAAATACAGGCCTCGCTATCGGTAGATGTACACCGTGTCACCGTGCTTTTTAACCTTACTCACTTCTCAAGGGCACTATAATCATGAATACAAAATTTTTTCGATTAGAAAAGCACGGTGTATAGTATCACAATAAGACTTATTTTAACGTTACTCTGCCAGGGTAATACAATGGTCGCATCCCGCGTGCAACACTGTAATGCTGTGCGGCTGCTGCATCTGCCTGGGCGCAGCCGTGGCGCTCGGTATCGACGGCCGCTGGGTGCAACCGCGGCACTTCCCCGGGCTCTGCGCCGCGCGCGCCTGGCTGCTGGCCACCGGCTTCTCCATGGCCTACGGGGCCATGTTCACTAAAGTGTGGCGAGTGCACCGGCACACAACCAAACCTAAAGTGGAAACTAAGGTTAGTACTTATTGTCCTGACTAAATAGTCTGCAACAATGATGCTGTTCGGTTGCTGTATCTTTTCTTTTATGTAGTAGGTAGCAGATAAGCTAATGGCACATCTGATGGTAAGCGATTGCCGGCGCTCATCGGCATCCGCTACACCGCTATAGTCGTCAGAAGTACACTGCTAGCTTCATGCGCTACTTCAGACATGGCTTTCCCAAAAAGGCATTTGCCTGAGCGTGGCCGCCCCAAACTGTGTTTATAATCTTCTTACTGCCGTAATCATAACGCATCGAACCCTCAGAAATATTTTACCATTCTTACATCCATAATTCCCAAAAAAATCTACTTCAGCAATATCTAGCACACTTTATCGATCAATACCGACTGAACACAATATTAAGTTATTTGCATGAACAGTCATAACCCTGAAAGGTTCGTGAAACATTTTTATTTGCCTTCTTTATTCTTGTTTTTATTTGTTTTCCTTTTCTTCGTATTGTACTAAACTTTTTAATAAGCAATGTTAGCTGAAACTGAGACGCTTATTTGTACACTTCAATCCATCTCGCTTATTTATCTACACAAAATTTACTTCGAAGAATATTGTTTCAAATTCAATTATTAAACTCAAGTGATAATTTATTACTTGCGTCAAATGATATTTGTAGCATCTCATCTCAAATTTGTAACTCGATAGCCATCTTTTTCAATCCATAAATTATCTATGTCAGTTTTTGTTACGTTTTGTTTTCAGTAAGTGACAAAATAAATTTAATAGATAGGTATTAGTATCTTTTTATCAGTTTAGTATCTAATTTATATACTAGCAACTTATATTTTTCTTCCTTTCTATTTTTGGCAAATTATTTAGATTGTTGTTCAACAACTCCTAACTATTACACTTTTCCAAATCTTAATAATATTTTTCTTAATAATACTTGTTGAGGATGAGAACTTTTGGATAACATTATAATTGATCAGTTCCCCTCCCTTTCACGCGCGCTGTGTGCGCGTTAGTTTGAATGGGACAGGTATATTCTCATTCGTTGCGGGATGTCTTCGTTATGAGCCGCCAGATCACATCTCCCCTTTACAAACTCCAATAAAACAACCACCTTACTTGTACGAATATTTGAAATTTACACAATGTAAGTCGAGGATCGCCCTACGTCGACGATGTCCCCAGTATAGTACGGCTGCGTTTCGTATCAGCTTTCGCTATGCTGCAACTAAATGCTGGAACAATCTACCGCCGCCGATCAGAAATTCCTAGTCCGCCTTCTTCTTTAAGCGAAATCTAAGGAAATTTGTTTCACAGCACACACACCACACACACGCAAACGCGTACTGTCATGACAGGAAACATGCACGAAGGCCTCCAAATGTCACACCCATGTAAAAAAAAGCATGTGCTGCACTCTCGTAATTAAGTTTAACATTTTCCCATATCTTTTGTTATTTAGGTATAGTATATCTCTTTAACCTTGTCATTTATATCGTTTTATTTCAAGTACCTTTATTATATTTGCCAGTGAATCTCTACCAACCATTTCGGTAGCATAATATTAGGTACGGAAAGTGATTTAGTTTTGTAAATAAATGCTTATTCTATTCAACTCTACTCTATGACCTGCTCGAAAAATTCAAGTTCAAATGTCTTGCAGAAACGTATGCACGGTTGGAAACTGTACACCATGGTGGGAGGGCTCCTGGTGGTGGACGCCGCGCTGCTGACCGCGTGGCAGCTGCGCGACCCGCTGCAGCGCAGGGTCGAGATCTTCCCCCTGGAGGCGCCGCGGCACCACGACGACGACGTCCACATCCGCCCGGAGTTGGAACACTGCGAGAGCGAACATAACACCGTATGGCTTGGTAAGTTTCTACACAATACAGGTTGTACCTATTCAACACCTCGTCTAGCCAACCATTCTGAATAACATTTATTCTATGACAAATCTAATCCGTCTGAAAGTAACAATAAAAAAAAATTTGAAGACTTGGAATCTATAATATGAGTTAGTAACAAATAGGCCTTAATCAAACAATCAATCAATTAAAATATAATTATTTATTGTTTTAGTTATAGGTTACATCCAAGATCTTACTCTAGAATTTGCAATAATATTATGCATTATAACCTACGATTTTGGCGTACTTTAAGAAATTATCGCACGTATGTATTATTTCTATTCATTAGCATTTTCTTCATAAATTATTAAAAAGTATTCTTAATTTTAATAATTATTATAACAAATTAACATTGTTCAATTTAAGCCCATAGAACCAACTTAATACAATGGTTAACGTTCGTTAACTGAACTAAAACGTTTAATTAATCCCTTAAACAGAAAACCTTTCGGTGGACTGCGTCCCATCTGGTTCATACCAATTAATATTTATGTTATTATTATCTAGTTGTAGGTACCTAGTAAGGTAATGTTGTTGTAAAATGAGTGTATTGGCATTTGATTTCAAATGTGGATATAATAATTTTATTTAACCTCAGAAAGTTATATTTCAATATAATTAATTAATTTTAATATTTCTTGATTGAGATCCCACAAAATTAGATACAGTCCAATAATTAACATTAATTTTGGAAGCAGATAAATTTAATTGCTCTTATAAAATTATACAGCTCAAATCTGGGCTCACCAAAACGCCCAACAGCAATAATTATGAAAGATGAGCTTTAATATGAGGTAATTTTAAGTCCCGTAAACAATAAATTACATTTTATAAATCTTGTTCTGGGACCGAAGACGTACTCGTAAACTTACTGGTCGAAATTTAAAAGTTTCTCCAGTCGTTAAATAACAGCTGCTGTCTTCATTAAGTCGTTTGACGTTAATTTGTTCTATTAAATTCTCATTTGCGGATCTTATGTACGTTTTTGTTGACCCACCTGTTTGTACCCGTTGTACAAATTACAGCGACGGTGGTCACTCGGCCGAGTTTCATTCGCATAATGGCTCTGAAAAATACACCAGTAGCGTTCGAATTGCTTTTTATTTGCATATGGCTGTACCTCAATTACAAAAACTAGGTACTTAAAGTACCATTAAGTGTTATTTATCTTCCCAATTTTATTTTGCAAGTTAAAAGATTACAGTACTACAAAGTCTTGGATAACGTGACCAATATGTCTATTTCGTGGAGAGGCTATTAAATCATATGACCGATTTTTCAATCGCTGATTATGATCAGTCGATAATTTCGTCTGGCTCGGATCGGCACAGCGTGCATGCCCGACTTTTCCATCCACTCCACGGAAGAAATAATTGAATAGACTCCGTAACCTCGTGCTTGAAAGATATAAATCTAATATAGTCCCCTAAAATTGGGAAGAGGTTTTGAGGATTGATTTTTGTTGTAGGTGTCATGTACGGTTACAAGGGGCTGGTCCTCGTGTTTGGGCTGTTCCTGGCGTACGAGACGAGGTCGGTGAAGGTGCGGCAGATCAACGACTCCCGCTACGTGGGCATGAGTATCTACAACGTGGTGGTGCTGTGCCTCATCACGGCGCCGGTGACGCTGGTGATCGCGAGCCAGCAGGACGCGGCGTTCGCCTTCGTCTCACTGGCGATCGTATTCTGCTGCTTTCTTAGCATGGCCTTGATATTTGTTCCTAAGGTAAGAAAACACTTTAATCATAATAAATGATTCGCATCAAAACAGTTAGGACACGTCGCAAATAGTACGTCGTCGGGGCGTACTCGACCGACATGATTACAAGCAAGTTTTGCCATAGATGTATAGGTTGGTGTGATAAGCAAGATATTTCTGGGAGCGAAAAAGGTTGAGACACTGATAGATTAGCAATTAGCCAGGGTGAAAGTCCATTATGACTGTATTACATACAGGTTTAAGAACAAGGATCAAGTAAAATACTGATGACTAATTAAACGATTAAATCATCAGGACATTAATTATAGCAGGGTAAATGACATAATATTTGCGCAGGATACGTTTATGCAAATAAAGCAGTTATATCACAGATAATTCATACGACTCGTTAAAGTGTGCCATTAATTGGTATCAATCAACGCTCTTTACAATTCAGGTAATCATGGCAAAATGTTTAACATTTTGGCACAATATTTCTGAGTTTATAACTTCTTGTTTCAGAATTCGTATTTATCTAGCAAATATTACTCAGTATTTATGTACCTACCTAATTTTGAATTTAACAGGTAATAAAGTAGATTCAAAGATATGTTTAATATCTATCAACGTAAGTGAAATTGCTAAACATAGAGCGAATAGAATAGAATTTTTAATATTTGTCTAAATTTCTCATAATTATAAATATACATATAAATCAATCTTATTACCATCGTACCTGTGAGCACGCTCATAGGTACTATTAATATTTTCTAGTCCAATAACTTTTATATTAAATCAACTAACTAAATTCCTAGTAGAATTATTATTTGGTTTACTCATAAGAAGCTTATCAAATAGCTGCAGCATTTTCACTAAGTCTGCTAACTTTATGACCCTATTTGCAGTAATCCTCTTATTAAATCTAATGACTGCCTGTACTTAATGGGTATACCTGCTGCATTCCAACATTCAAATATAAATAATATTGTGCGCTAATTTCATTAAAACTGATCCCGAATAGGTATAAAATTTGTATGAAGTAGAATAGGATAAGAAAATTATTCCGCTTCAAATCCGGTGTCGTAACACAAAATTAATTCAAAGTCCCTACAAAAGTAGTATAAAGGTTAATAGCTGAAAAGTCTGCGGCATTAAGGATTAATGTCTCCACGGCGGAAGATATAAGACGTTCTCACTTGATTTCACTCAATTAACGGTTTCGTAAGCCACTGGTTTAAAAAGATAAGAATGTTTTATTTCTTACAAAATGTCAGCCCGTCATTGCCTATCTTTACATTCGGGCGCAGGTATTAGGTAATTCATATAATATACGACCTTATAAATTCTGATAGAGTTTGCCTTGGTCATAGGAATTTACATTAGTTGCCATTTCAATGGGTAGGTATAATAAAAATGCCTTTTATTTATTGCCAGTCGTATTTTTATCGAGGAATGTTTTTACTAGGGTTGTACCTATAAATTATGCCTTAAGGTTAGGCATTATAGGCGTTATCAGCCGTATTTTCTGACTAGTAGGTACGCCTATTTAGGCACCCTAGTGGCACAACTAGTGGACCGGACAATTCAATCGTTGATTGCGATGTACAGACAATGACAGCGAGAAAAGATTGATGGGGACTGATGGCACGGTTAGGAAACCGTGCCCGCTTTCTCGTTCTTGTCCAACGAAAACTAATTTAATTGGCCAAACATGGATTAACTCACATATTTTTAACATTTAACAACACTTATTAAAAAACTCATTGAAATAGCTCCCAAAAAACACATGTCATAACTAAAATAGTTCTTAGGTAATCTCGGTTAGGGCAATTTTCTTTTTCAAAAACTGTCAGATTTACAATATAAAGTTACGAAAACAGCACCAGCCCTCTTAATTTGAAGTTAATTTTATTGTATATTTAAAGGTAATTCTGTTAATACAGGTGATCGAAGTGATCCGCCATCCCACGGAACGAGCGGAGAGCGGCCGCGGCTCGGGCTCGGGCTCCGCGCCCGCGGACGAGGAGCGGTACAGGGACCTTGTCAAAGAGAACGAGGAGTTGCAGAAGCTTATTGCGCAGGTAAAATGCCAAACCGATATCATAAATTTAATAAGAAAATAAAAATATACACAAAAAGAAATAAAAATACATAGGTACTACGAGTACATAAAGAAAGAAATAGTCTGCCCCACTGACGATGTTCCACGTGCCGAAAACTCTCGCAGCGTGTTTAAATCAAAGACTGGTATACCTTTATAAAGTCTTTGGTTTAAATAATCTTTTCATAATGTCTTAGGTATGACAAATGTCTGAAACACTAATGTACCAATAGATTTACTACTTTTTGCAAACTCTTTTCATATAAGGCCTACAATATAACTTTTTGCTTGTTACAATGAGCAACTTGTTTGCATGTTTAGCATTAATTGTCGAATAGTAAGATCTACAAAGTGCCAACTACTACATATTTTACCGTGTTAGCGAAACACCTTTCTGCTGAAACCATGGATGGCGTGACTGAAATTTATCATGCTCACATCAAATATCGTGACGTTTCATTTGGGGTATTATAAACTGTTTGCAGCGACTACCAAAATCAATTTTATGTGTATTTGTAGTCATATTTTTTCCCGGTTCAATGAAATCGACTGCTTAAAACAACATTTCGATTTTGCTGCACATGATATTTTTTTGTTAAAAATACAGAACAGAATTGTGCACTTCCCTGCCAATATATTCCAAAAAAGCTTAATCAAATTAAATGACGTACGAGTTTTATCGACTATTTACGGCCACCAAAAATGAAAATGCACAATTTTTGCTGAAATTAATTACTCTTCAAAACATTCGGCAAATACCAATCGCCATGTAAAGTGCTGACATAAGATACGAGTCCCCGCGCAAGGCGCTCGAACGCGCTTAAACGCGCCCAACGAAATGGTCCCCCGATATCGCGCTGATATCGGTCGCTCACTCGACGCGCCGGAAAATCACTTGGAGTAATACCTACCTACGCCTCACTGCAGGCACCTACAAAGTTCTCGCAGATGGTTTGAAGATAAAATTGTATAGCAATAATAGGTAATTTCCTCCTCCTCGTTCGTATCTTTTAAAATAAACAAGGCATTTTCTTATAAAGGTTTTTCCATTAAAACACAGTTAATTATGGAACAGTAGCATTAATAATTGCTTTGCAAATATGAATAATGTAGAAACGAAATTTCTCATTTCATCTAGATGTTTTATTAACGTTCCATTCAAATTTAAAGAATCTCAGTGTAAATAACTTTCTAATCAAAAAAATAAATATACATCTGAAATTGATTCAAAAGATACAAATAACTCGAGCTAAAATCAGAATCAAAGTCGGAAGAAATCGGAAAACATAAAGTAAGTACTATTTAATTCCGTCGTAAATGTAGGCAAAAATTTGAAACGACGTCTCAAATAATCTACATCATTCCATGAAATACGCATGTTGGCAATCATACTCGTATGTACGAGGGCAGATGATTAAATATGAAAATATATGTCGGTAACGAAATTATTTTTTTCGTACTCGTTTCCTTCATATCCACGAGAAAAAGATTTATTCCGGGGTAGGATTTTACGTAAGTTAAATATGTGAATTGATCTTATCTGTTGTCTACAGAAATAGAAACAAGATTTACTTCTCCAAAGAGTATATTGTATTGTATTTATACATATTCCTTACATGGCGCGATATAAGTAACTAAATTACTCCAGTTAAGTACCTACTTATAGATTATAAGATTATAACACAAATATCTTCATTTCGCCAAATAGCTACGATTTCACCCTTTAAAAGTATGGTCTAATTTTTTGTGGCATTTGAATACAACTATTAAAAATATCTTACTAGCTGTTACAGTAATTGTTTGTTTGTATAATCTATCGAATACAAGAATGTTCTTATAGCTTTTATTTTAATTGCAACCTTAACTTTTCTTACATGACTATAGAAGATGATATTTGGTCGATGGTGACAGATGGAACTAAAGCTGGGCAAAGCTGTCTTGAACTCTCTCGCTATCGCATTTTACTTAAGTACTACTTACTTCCGATATTGATCATGGAAATATGTGATCTGTGAATGAATTTTTTTTTCAATATTCTGTAAATAATCAAAGTGTACGACCGCGATGACAAACAAATAATAGCGCATCCAATTTTTAAGCTATAAGGAGAAATTTTATAAAATACGCTTCCGAGTTCTTTATCAACTATCTCTAACATACATGTTTGTAAGTACTCGTAAGTACATAAGTAGGTACCCAGTGTGTCACTCTCAGCATTATCTCCATTACACCGAGGTTTACTCGGCTAAGCGTCTAGTTCACCGTAAAGTGTTTTACTGTAATGAAAAGCTTTCAAGCACTTGCCGCTTACGGCCATAAAATAAATTAACGCTTCAAACGACATTATTTATATTTTATTCGTGGACATTTCCTGCCGTCCATTTTTGATGTTCGTTTCTTTTCGAGTCTCAAGTGACTGTTTTCTTTACAATTTTTATCTTTTAAGAGGAAGCTTACGGATAAATTCGTTATCTTCCTAACTGGGTTTAATAACAATATTATTGATAAAGGTGTGTACATAAAATTTATCATATTGACTCACCTTCACGGGTCGGACACCGATTCCCGGACACACTGCATAAAGCAAGATTTCTACAACACATCTCCTTTAGCATATTTCTTGACTTTCCATTTCATTGTATGTGATCTTAGAAATTTCTGACGACATCTTCAAAGAGGCTCCGAGATTAACTTTGACTGTAGTTCTATTTGAGATTCAAATTGAAATAAAACCAGAAATAAAGTACATTTTGCATGCACTTTCCTCGTCCCCAGTAGGAGTTTACCACAAATGATGTTAGTGCGCCGCACTTTCCATCCATTCCGCTTCAAAAAATACTATTACTCTCACCTCTAATGGATTGGATAACATTACCATATTCTAACCGTAGAGCCCTCTCTACCGTACTTACACACTGATGTGGTTTCTGATGTATATGCATCCATGATACACGGAGCGTACGCAAATATATTAAGGTCTACATTTACCGTAACGCAAATATGAACCACTAACAAATTATTTATCGATTATACACAGTTCTTAAAATAAACATTGATGTATAATACTCAAAATTACTTTTTAAGAGACTCCTAAAAATGTCCAGTAATCGCTGAATAAGTAGCGTGCTCCGTAACGTAAAATGTTAAGTAAAGGTCGCACGCACATTTTGCACCATAATAGGACCTTGGCGTCGGCGTAAACCACTATTTGCCATACAAATAGTGAGATACTGCCGAAACATGTTAACGATAACGAATAGAGGTCCCAAGTCACATCACAGCCGGATATATCCGATACTGTCCTCTTTTTGGAGCTAGAAAACTTGACATAATAATGTATCTTACTTATTTATTTAACTTTAGAAAAAAACACTATTATTAGTAGCTTCATATCATGCCTATGCGTTTTAGTCATAAAAGGACGACGATCTTTCTTTCAAATTACAAAAATACCTTTGAAATATTAATTAGATGAATCAAAGGACTTCGTCGCTGAATTGGATTCTATTGCTCAAATTCTTACGCAGTTCTTTATCAATTAGTTCAATGTAAAGATCTTAAATCAATTAAATTTTTTTATGTTAACGTAGCTTATGCTTACTTAGCAAAATCCTTGTGCGGTTTTTCGTAGTTTTTTATTATTCATATGTATATTTATCAATGTTCAATTAAACAGAAATAACTGTTATGTTTTGTCCAGATAAAACTTTTTATAAATCAATTCAGACAGACAGATTCTATACAAAATCACCAACATTATATAAAACTGTATTCTCCTATGAAACAAGTATCTACTTACATTTCCATTACTCGTATCCATTAGATATTACGATAAACGCCGGTTATACAGCTAAAAGCTAACCTAATGCTTGCACTTCAACCATTAGGAACATACCTGGATTTATATTACAACAACATTAATGTGCCTTATCTGCTGATTTAGGATTAGACTAAGACATTACAGTAATTGTAATAGTACGGTTGGATAACAATCCTTAACCACGAATTTAATTAATTAAACGCGGCTTGTACGATAATGCGGTTAGAAAGCGAAGCGAGCGCGGGGCTATCTTCATACCTACGTAGATAAAATTTGTAGAAGGATTTTAAATGTAGATTTCTTTCTATAGAAGAATGTCAAAAACATCACACGCCATCTACCCGACCGACGTTTATAATGAGTAGCTTAAGCTCTTGTCTTATGGAAATCATAAACAACATAGGAACAAATACACCTACAGATACAGATGCATGCAGAGTCAGAGTGTATCAGTACGAGTACGTAGTTATTTCCGTAATTTAAAGATTTTATTTATAAATCTCCCAATTACATTTTAGCTAATAGTTGTTCCAAATATCGGGCAGAAGACGTATATATGAGATGTTTACTATTTACCCTTGTAGGTATTACACCCAGACTACGAATACATACAATATTAATCTCACGAATATTTATCTAGAGTAAATGTGGAATTCACTACACTTGGTGTATTAGGCGGAATCGGTACGGGTCAGACTTACTAAGAAGACAGCATTAATTTGGTTCGACTTTATTTACCATTGGCCAAAACAAACTTATCGCTCTATAATACTTATTCCTCGAAAGTCTCTTTGTAAATTAATTGACTAACGCAAATGGAACCCATTCGCAGAAGGAGGAGCGTATTCGGGTGCTGAAGCAGAAACTGGTGGAGCGGGAAGCGGCTGCGGCGGACGGCGTGACGCAAGGTACGGGCGGCGGCGTGCTGGCGGACCTCGCCACCGCCACCTCCGACTATGGCACCTCGACCAACTACACGCGCTCCTCGCGTGCCTCTGTCTCTGACCTTGACTTTTCTGAAAGCTACCTCTAGATTTTCCTTTCCCTACCAAATGATGTGAGACAGACGGCATTATCTATTAGGTATGTTCACTTATTGTGACGCAAGGTAACCTTATTACCTTGCGTGCGTGCGGCGTGCTGGCAGACCTCGCCACTGCAAACTCAACCAACTATGGGGGCCTCTGTCTCTGACCTTAACTTTTCTGAAAGCTACCTCTAGATTTGACAGACGGCATTCTATTAGGTATGTCACTATTGTGAAACCCACCTTGCGTGCGTGCGGCGTGCTGGCAGACCTCGCCACTGCCAACTCAACCAACTATGGGGGCCTCTGTCTCTGACCTTAACTTTTCTGAAAAGCTACCTCTAGATTTTCCTTTCCCTACCAAATGATGTGAGACAGACGGCCTTCTCTATTAGGTATGTTCACTTATTGTGACGCAAGGTCACCTTATTACTTGCGTGCGTGCGGTGTATGGCAGACCTCGCCACTGCCAACTCAACCAATTATGGGGGCCTCTGTCTCTGACCTTGACTTTTCAGAAAGCTACCTCTAGATTTTCCGTTTCCCTTACCAAATTAAGTGGGATAGATAGACGGCATTTTCTATTAGGTATGTTTACTTATTGTGATGCAAGGTACAGCGCGCGGCGTGCTGGCGGATGGCTAGAACTAGGCCCTCGCGTGCCTCTATCTCTGACCTTGACTTTTCACAAAGCCACCTTTAAATTTTCCTTTTGTTTGTAAAATGATATGAAACTGACGTCATTTTCTTTCAAAGTAGTAGGTACAAGGTACGGGCGTCGGAGTGCTGGCGGACCTCGCCACTGGCACCTCAACCAACCACATGCATTCCTCTGTCGTCTGTCTCTCTCTGACCTTGAAATTTCTGAAAGCTATCTTTAGATTTTCCTTTCCTTTCCTTTTGACAAATGATGTGAGACAGACGTTTTAATACAAATATAATAAAAAATAACCCAAGTGAAACATATGTAGCATTTGTGTGGCGCTTAGCTGCTTTTGGTGCTACAAAGGACAAATGCGTGACGCTTAGCTGATTTTATTCCTACATGTCATATTGCGCTTACACTGCTTTAAAACCTAATTAGTAATAATTTATCGTCAATGAACTCAAGATTTTAATAGCACCTTAAATACCTTCGCGTGAAGTTTTGATACTATTAATTATGTAGCTAGATTTTATGTTACATACATACATGTTCTAAACTAGGAAAAAAAACGATAAAAGTCATAATCAATGTTTTACAGGAGACAATATCATTAAACATAAGTCCGTACCATACTCACTTTATATTAACACGAACATCACATATAATATAACACTCATAAAAAACCTTAAAACCTCCATCGACTTAAGGGCGTACAAAGGACCCAACAACGCGCAGGTGCGTCGAGCGCCTAAATGTCTGCTATTTACTGAGGCAGCGGCGAGTCGGCGAAGTTTGCGAACGCATGTAGAGACGCGGGGCCCAGATGTGGATGGGCTCTTATTCTGATGTACAATCCTTTTTAACGCAGACTGTATGAATATACCCAGAATTTCTGAATTATGATAATCCAGTTGGGTATCGAATAGCTGCTGTATAGCAGCTGTAGTAGCTGTCTACGTGAACCAAACGTCATGCGAGCGTTTCGTCAATATACGATTGTTTTCGTGCATATTTTATAGAGAGACAATGCACAAATACTGCTAGCCTAGCAATCGTCAATAAGGGCTGCTAATGAAAAAGTGGTTTTCCGTCATTAAGCATTCAGCTTACGGCCTAAATGTTATGTTTAAAAGGGTTAACATTCACTGACAATATTGACGAACGTGAAACACTTTAGCTTTGCTTCAAATTACTAAAACTCGCCCATACAAATATTAAGTAGCTCTAAGGGCGGAAACTTTTTTAAGTGGTCGGGTTGCCCCTGCGGCTTGTACTCGTAGAAGTTACTTGTAGAAGTGCTCTGCGAGGCCAAACCAAGTCAAACCGCGCAGGATTTCCCGCGCGTAGAATTAAAGTACTTACCATAGATTATGCGCAAACTACGATGCGCTCGCTTAGCAATGTTTCCACCCTAACATAAGAAACAGAACTTATCTTCTTCATCAGAGCTTCTACACTTTGGTTTAACTGTAGAAACTAAATAACGTGCGGTGAATTTCTTCTCACATCATTTGGAAATCATAATATTATTTTTCTACCCCTGACCCCAAATTGTTCCTTAAAACTTTCAAAAATGATTTGAGTAGCATTTTGATAACATAATCAGGTTGAATTTGAACATATAAACTCAATAGGTGCATTTAGATATTTGCAATCAATTTATTTAGTCCCTACTAAAATGGTCCTTTGAAAAATAAAGTTAAACACTTATTACCCTGTACTTACTTTTAAGCATCTAAACTCAGTCAAGTTCATTTCAGTATTATTAATGAATTTCTTTTATGCCACAAAATTATATTCAGAAAAACAAATCTGCTACACTTTTATATCCATTCCCTGTCGCGTCTCACTATAATCAAACATTTGCAGTAAAATAACAATGAGAAGGCGTGTAGGTATCATAATACCTTGAAATCATATGTATATTTTGGTTTCAAATAAACTGCTGTTAAGTATTATATTATCAAAAATATATTTTTAATTTTGGTTAAACGACCTACTTTTCGGTTATCAATTCAATTTAATTTAGTAATTTTATCAATTCTATTTAATCGTCAAAAATTACTTTTAAGACTGCAAGATTTTATTTGCCTAAATACTCGTAAAGTTTTACGGATGAACTATACACCTAAGTATTTATACTCTACACCATTTAAAAGTAAAATTAAGAAGTACTTTACAATACATGATGGCACTTGTAATCGAGAACCGAGTACTTAATTTCTGCGCCCTTACTGTTTCAGTTCTAATTCCAGCAATTTCGCTCTCGACCATTTCTAACGGCTTTTTCAATGCCAACTTAAAAGACGTAGGAGATTGAAATTTATAGCATATTTTCCGACTTACGACTTATTCAAAGTTCGTATAAGAAATAATTGAAACTTCTTTGTTGGCCCCGGCATTTCAGCTTTTATCTTTTGTGCGAAGTTATTTGAACTTATTTCGTTACAAGATGTGCTTGCGCGAAATTGGGTGTTGAAAACAACAATAGAGTCGCACGAAATGTACTGAATACGATATCCCTTTATTTATATTATCTTCTATACTATTAATAAAGAGGTAACGCCTCGGCCTGTGACTGACTGACTGACTGACTGATCTATCAACGCACAGCCAAAACTACTGGACCTAAAATCATGAAATTTGAAACATAGGTAGTTCTTACTATGTAGGCGCGCACTAAGAAGGGGTTTTGCGAAATTCACCCCCTAAAGGGGTGAAAGGGGGGGTTTACGTTAGTATGAAAGTCTTTCAATTTTGATGTTAGAGATTTGAAAATTTGGATTATGGTTGTTTATCAAAAATAAAAATTGACCTGTTTTAGTTTTTTTTTAAATTCAAGCCATAAAGGGGTGAAATGGGGGTTAAAACAATGTATGGGAGATTTATTATTTTTAAAGCTAGAATCTTGAAAATTGGTATTTGGGTTTTCCATACAAATTAAATGAAAGTAATTTCAGCATTTTTTTTTCTTCAGCTTACAAAGGGGTGAAAGGGGGTTAAAACGTCGTATGGAAAATTCGTCATTTTTAAAGCTAGAGCTTTGAAAATTGCTATTTGGGCTTTGCATGCAAATGTAAAGAAATTGAATTCGGCATTTTTTTCTTCAACCTAAAAAGGGGAGAAGGGGGATAAAACACCGTATTGTCAATTTTAAAGCTAGATTCTTGAAACTTGGTATTTGGGCTTTGCCTACAAATGTAATGAAAGTGAATTCGTTATTTTTTTCTTCAACCTAAAAAGGGGGTTGAAACGAAGTATTGTCATTTTTTGAAGCTAGAATCTTGAAAATTGGTATTTAGGCTTTGCATAGAAATTTTATAAAAGTCCCCCCTTCCCCTTATAGGGGTGAACGGGGGAACTGATTAAATTTGACAAAGTAAAGTTATAGAGTTTCCAACATTTTTTAAATCAAATCTTTTTGAGATTCCTTCATTAAGGTTTACGATCACCAAAATTATCAATCCTATAAGTATCAGTAAAATTTCTTTTGCTAATTACTTTGATTGTTGTGAATTCTACTTCGTTCAAAAATTGAAGATAAAATGATAGAAATCACGATATCCAAATAAAAGTGCCTCCATAATAGGTATTTTGTGTTTTACTCGTAGTAACAATATAGTGCCCTCCTTTGTATTCACGTTTTATTTTACTTAGAAAAAATATTCCCACTTTATAATTTTATTTTATTTTATAAAATTAAAATGGAATAAAATTGTAATTAAATAGTGATTTAACATTTTATGAATATTTCCTATACAAAAGCTCACGATAATATATTTTTTTAACTCAGCCTTTCGTATCGTTTCAAATATGGGTATCTGGTATACTACCTCTATGGTTGCGTGTCGAGTTTTTGCATGCGTAAATATTTTTTTGCTTGATTTCAGAATCCTTTCCAACTTACTTTGAAAACAAACCAAATATACCCATTATTGTTGCGATATGTGCAGTTAGGTAATCTTAAATTAAACTGGATTTCAACATAGCTGTTTGGCATGTGCCGCCAGCAATATACTCGTATAAATAATAAAATAAATAAGTATATTATAATGTCTCCTGCATTTGGTACCGTCTCAAATACCTCACACTACGTGTTATGTCGCACATGTCAGTGTATCTATTGAACCTACCTATAATTCCTTTTAGACTGATTTAGTGATACTCTTAGAATACGAAGTCTACTCAAGTTTCTACCTGTTTGATTGTAAATTTAAATTTAGCTATATTCTCAGTAATAAGGTAGCTATAATTTCAGTCTGACTATGCAGACTTAGCTTAAGTGTCACTACAACGATTGTTCTTTATGCATTTAATAATAAAAGATTATATACACGAATGTCTTCAAATTAACACTTTTATATTTTATTCGCACGAGCTAAGTATAAATTATTAATAATAGATTTTAGGCTCAAGTTATCGTTGGAAGAAGTTAATTTTTAATATAAATTGTTGTTTTAGTAGAGTGTTATCTCGTCCAGCATACTGTCTTTTTCAGCAAATGATAAACATTATCTATTTGCATTATTTTTAGTCGCATAGTTTATAATATTTAGAATTCATGCAGTCAAATCTCGTTATGACGCTGTCACCTTACTTTTATGCTACTGTGTTTGACTGTTATTGTGTGAAACACAGAAATACACGAATACAAAATCAACAAAATTATTGTTTTCTTAGTTCGATAGTATGGGGAGAAAAAGATCATTTGTAAGTCCTGTATTTAATATAATTGTGGTTTTGGGTATGATTATTTTTACAGTATTTTTGTTTGAGCATAGGTTTGTGTTTTCCTACAGAACGTGGTTGGTAGCACGCAATGTAAGTAGATGATGTTGTCCTCCCTTGTAGAACCTAAATACTACTGTTCGTATGTACCCAAATACCCACTTGTTTGTGACCACCAGAGTTCAGAGAAGAGTGGAGTCCGCATCACCATTGCCATCACTTAGTCCCTGCCCACATTGTGAATGTTTGCGTATTATAAATTGAAGTCATAGTTATTTCTGTTGCATGCTAACGCTATTTGTTCGATCTGTGGCGTGCGTGTAAATTGGTCGGGTAAAAGCTTATCAATCCATCGATAAACATATTATGTAGGACATTGAAAAAGTACCTTCAAAGTGGTTTTATTTATAAAATGTTTAAAAATAAGGTTTTTGATATTTGCTCTATATAAATCACATGGAGGTTTTTTGCCTGTTTAATGGACGTTTCAATGTAAATTTATACGTGAGCTGGTGGAATTTATTTTTATCGCCTGTTCTTAATAACGTTTTCAAAATTTTGTATAAATGCGGACTCAATATCTCTCTGAACTCTTTGCATGATACCTCGAACACCGCACTCGTCTCCAGCCACTGAATTCCTCCTCAAGCACTCCACAACGCTTCACAAATCTAGTTGTATAATACAGTGGCCTATAATCCGTTAATGTATCGATATCACATCCGAGTCATTTATGACACATTTACGACACTCTTTTATTGTCAACACAAAACTCTTGACGCCGAAATTGTCGCCGTATACGGCCCATGAGCCGCACTAGTAAATAAATACAGAATGAATCAGCCAATGACACACGCTAAGGAAAACGTAAAAATGCCAAGTAACGAGATTTCCTTGCATGAATGTTGTTAATAATAATTATATTTTTGTTTTTTTTTCGCATACCTTCTTTGTTTTCCTACACAGTTTTTGGATATATCTGTTACAAAAATATGCTATTATTTTCATCAAACCAAGATGAAAATACTCGTATACTAGAAACATAACATAAGCATTTGTACACTTTTAAAAAAAAACTGTATTTTTTGAGGCTGTGTTTAATAATTTTATGGCTTTTTATCTAGTGTAGAAAACAAATTAATGCAGATTGTGCCAATGTAAGCTTTCGTTAATTATTTTCGCGTTGACATTTATTTCGTTCTTGTAGCGTAACTTAGTCTATTCGATACCTATAGCTATTTGGGTGAGGAACACATGATGTTATATAATACAATTTTAATGTTCTTTTTCTCTCTCGCAGATGTACAAGACGAACACATCTGATCGCCCGCAAGGCAATCTTCAATGTTACCATACATAAAATAAACATAGTGATATTATTTATTACTTAGAACTCTGACGAACCTGTAGAAAATTTCCTTTGTAATTTTAAGAGAATAAAGTGTTCTTACATAGAAAATATGAAGTTAAGTGATTAAAGTGGGAAAAGTGCATTAGTTCCATGTTTGTCCAGTTGTCGCCGAGCAGAGCCGCCTCCGCGCCGTCTGTTGACCGTTTCCTCTTGACGAACTTTACGGACATTGAAGCTCTTTAATAATAATTCACATGAAAATGTTAATCAATTTGTTGGATGTTTTCTGTTTTTACATAGTTATCAAATTATTAAGAATGTGTTACGATGAAGTTAAATTTGAATGGTATGCGTATGTACCTACCCTATAAATAGATTATTAAAGATTAAATTATGAATATGAAACACTTGAAAGACTATTACTTTAATTGTAGATATTTAATAATAAGTATTTAACTACTTATGCAAAAGATAACACTCTTCATCGAAGCACCTTTTGATGTTAAAACTTAATTGCTTTTTATAAAATTATAATGTAGAAAATTGTTTTCACATATCACAATAGGATGTTTTATTCAACATTAATAATGAAAGGTACACAGGGCCTCGAGACTTATCCTCCTTATAACTTTTGATAGTCAAATCTTGAAGTGAGAATACCCTTGCAACTGTGTTTAGTACATAGGTACAGACAGCCACACGGCTGGTTACTGAAATCTGTCAAAATACCTTAAAAAGTAAGTCTGACATGAAGGTGAGAGAGTCCATTGAAGGATTTCGACAGATTATCACACTTTGAAGTGTAGGTTTCCGTACCAAATAATGAATATTATTTATGTGTTATATTTGTTATTATAGATTATAGTTGTTTACTTTTGGATGATATATATTTACAAAACTCTGTTTGGTTTTAATACCCTTTATCATTATTAGTCCATAATCAATTAGAACACGATAATTATTTATTACATTAATTAGGAAATACCCACACGTATGGCTCAATTTCAGTGATATTTGATGCCAAAACATACTACATAATGTATGTAAATAATTATGATAGCAAAACCAAATCATTAATGTAACCTAATTATTGAGTTAAAGACGAGCGGGCATTTTGTGTAAGATGAAAATATCCGTCATCTGTTATAAAAATATACAAAAGTCTATTTAAGTACAGATGTTACAGCACTGCCAATTATAATTCATAAGTAGAACAAATTGTAATAAGTGACAAACTCTAGTCCTAGATATATAGAAATAGTTTTAAACTGTTTTTTTATCGACAATTTGCGTAGCATTTCAAATGTACTTTTTGTTCACTTGCAAATATTTTATTACCAATGTAGTTTAGTTTAACTACTGCTTAAAGTGAAATTAAGCTTTTTATTCGTGCATATTTTTATGGTAAATAAATTGATTTATTAAACTAGGGAAACAACCGATATGACACCAATTTATCACCAAAATAACGTAAAATGCAGCATAATTTGAGAATCTTGTGTTTCCTGACGAAAAACCTTATTCTCTCTTTATCTCGTATCATCGTAAAGAAACATACAAACAACATTTTTCCTGTTTCAAAACGCACAGCATTTTGGGTACCAATATTAAAGCTCGCGTTTGTTGAGATCAGCTATAGTTTTTTTTAAATATCGGTATTCTCTCGGCTTATGTATGGTCGATGCATCTCTACTACAAACATAGGTAGGTACCTACAAATGTCTAAAAATTGATACTGATATCTCATATCAAATAATATTTAATTCCATTGAAGCAGCGTATTACACCAATATACCAAATATGCGTAAATAAGCGTGTAATATACATAGTCAATCGCGCAAGACCCGTACTTAGTAAGTTTGAGCAGTAAATTGTGATAGCCGCCCGACCCGGCTCACCCAGCTTGCCATTTCTGTAAGTAGATAAGAAGGGAGATGATTCAGATTGTAGAATGCTATTACAAGTTTGTTTTCACATGTTGTCGTGTTTTTAAACACAATGAAAGTCTGTGCTTTCTCTCGGAATAGCTGCTTCCGTTTTTCTTTTTGGCTAGGATTCAAATCGCCGCCAAGTTTTATGCTGGACGGAAAAAAAACCGTTTCATCTCGACGTCGCGCGTCACACAAAAAGAGTACCTATACTGTGTAGATTTTTGTAACTTATGCTCATACTATATGCAAACCGTGCTGTTAATTATGTACTAGTTATTTATTAAGTTTCGCCTTGCTAATTGTTAAAGTTGATTGAGAATAGGTAATACCTTTGTATGAACATTTGCCAAGGCTGAAAAGGTAGACTGGGAATATGATTTCACAACACAAATTTAGCAGTGCGTAAGAAAACTTTTAAATATAAAACATATCCTCTTGGAACTTAACCACAGTCCTAAACTATGTTTTCGCTCTTGTAGTGGAATCTGTTATTTCGGCCTTAGTCAAAGATTTGACTGCATAGAATTAAATACATAACATCACACAATTATCACGATTATTGTTGTCTGAAGTCGCAAAACTCCTGTCAATTTTAAACATAAATTATATATACGAGTATTGTATTGGTTGTTAATTTAAGACATTGTTAAATGCTGTTTAAATACATTATAATTAGTGTTGCTGCTTTTCCATTTGTTGCAATTTTTACAATATGGCGGCCAGATCATTTAAAATTGACAGAGGCTTTCGCTCATTCGTTGTATATATTGTTCCTTAAAAGTTTAAAATTATAGGAGATCGTTGACATTCTAAATTTTATTACATTTTGGAGTAAAATTATTTTGTAATCCCTCCAATGAATACAGTAGATAGAATTGTTCTATTTTCATTGGGGAGACAGGTTCGTTTATCTAGTTTAATTAGAATGTTGGTAGGTTTGTCAAATATATCTTAAGCTTCATACTGATCAGTTACTTCCCTGTGATCTGTAAGTTTGGTTGTACTGAATGTCTCACCGAAGTCGTCACTATGTAAATAAAAAGTCATCGAATGATCTGAATGTACAAATTTGTTTTATTTTTCATAATTGAAACACCTACCTCTATTTTAATTTTAAATAAATGTATCTAATACATTGAGTGATTCATTTATAGATAGGTAATAATATATCTGAAAATTCAATATTCGTCTCACCTGATATTGATACGACAATCGTGCTGGATGTTTAGGCACTTATCTACGCCTTACATACCGAGTTCCTTGCTTTTTTCCAACGCTACGAAAACTTATACAATAGTCATAGGCAACAGCGGAGCGTAGTGAATGCGGGATCCGCCCCGGCACTTTTTAGGTGTCGGTGAAATCTGCTTTATCCTGGGAAGGATAAAGCATCTAGAAAGAAGAAGAAGAATCTAGAAAGAAAAGAAGATGGCATCAATACCACTACGCCTCTGCACCACTCCACTTTTGTAGCGGGGCGGAGTTTTTATATTTTGAGGAAAGATCTAGGCTTCATCTTGGGTGGTGGAAATGAAGAGATTGGTTAAATAGTCTTTCGCACCAGACGGCCCTACGCAGTAGCATGCAAAAGTTACCACAGGTTATTGTGTTACCTTACCAAAAAAACGACAGACATTCACCTGAGAGATTGGCAGACGAATCACCTGCCAAATAGTTTCTTTAGGACAAATAATTTTCCTAGAAGTAAAATACTAATCGTGGATCAAACTCACTTTATAGATGAAGGTACTCTCGTTTATTGTTCGACAAGTAACAGTAAACGTTAACTGATAGTCTGTGCTCCAAGATTTCCTCTAGTCATGGTCTTCTGAATAATGGCCTGCCACGTGTCGACACCAGGCCGCCAACCGATACAAAGGACCCGCCGGGTCCCCGAGAACAAAAGGTATATTAACACAAACACACAAACCCTAACACCTAGAAGTGCCTCTGAAGTTCACGTTAGTGTTGCTACTACAGTGTCGAATATCGATAATAATACGATAGTTTATACATAGCAAAACGATTATATTATTGTATTTTTCACTCGTGTTCGTTAGAAATTACTATGTTGATAGCACCTACTATTAAAAGTTTTTGATTGTAGGTTTAGTTACGTCATACTATAACTAGTATACCATATTCATATTTTAGTTTTGAGGTGTTTGCGGTCCGTATCGTATAACTACGATACCTCAGTTAATGGAATTGATATTCACCTAGTTAACCAAAGTGCAATCATGCGGTCTTTTTTCATACTTCTGAATCATTGCACCCAGTTATCAACTGGGTGCAATGATTCAGAAGTAAGTATCCAGGTAAATTGAGGCAACATCTTTGGTATCAATATAATGTGCACCGCGGGTTTGGTTAACTATTTGAATATATTGCATGGTCTCCACAAGTGAAAAATACAATATAGTTAGAACTAAAACGGTATTTTTGACTCACAGAAAATCAAATTATAACTACCAAAGTTCGATACACAGGTACACAGATATAATTAGCGACATCGATTTATCGCTTACAAAATGTAAATAGGTTATAATAGTTTATCTATCACTGTATAATATACATGCAAACTACGACAAAAAAGTAAGTACATTATAATATTAGAAATGAATTTGTACAAATTATAAGATTTAAGCAACTGCTTGAGCTAAATCCGAGTCAGATGAAATGAAGAGATAGATCTACAGTCAGTGAATCAGATACATAGGTTTTTTTGAGGATTCCAACGTAATAGGTGTGTAATTAAAAGGTAGGTATGTAATTGTATTTAAAAAATATAATAAAAATTACATTGTGACAATGTGACTCCAAAAAAAATTTAGGCACGCCTAATATTAATTGTCCTAAATACAATACAAAAAGTTTGTTTTTTAAAACGAAATACTTATGTACTTAGGTCAGTTTTATTTTTTGGATCCATTTCGTAGACACGTAGGTGTACATTTTCCAAAAAAAAACTGTAAGTACATGATACTTATATTTATCAAAGATTCGATTAACCGTTTGGTTTGGTAACACTCACTAGCTTAAATTAAGGGACGCTTTGTCGATAGCGCCTGATCCTGACGAATCTAACGATTTGCTATTGTCTGAGCAGATTCTTAAGCAGGCTATTGTTATTAATTGTCATTTAAGCGTCATCCACTCATTGTATTTTTATACAGCCCGATCCTTTAAGTGATGTAATTTGTTGATAAAGTCGAGTGATACAGTAACTAGATAATCCTACTTACCAAAAAAAATTTTTTTTATTTTGTTATGTTCACTGACTCTTCTAGAGGACTGCCTTGAAATCTTCGAAATGCGAAGCTGCTAACATATTTGAATTTAGGGCACGGACAAAATGAGATCATCTGCGAAAGCTCAGAACAATAGTTCCCGCATTATGTTTGAATGGAGGGTGATTTATAAAGAAAAGCAGTCTCACTGAAATACTTAGACCGCATACATAATTTTTTTAAATCATTTAATGCTACATTTAGAATACATTTCTTTACTCATTAGTTACGTCTGTGCTGTGAAATAAGTAGCTTACTCGTTTTTAAAATTAACAAAATAGCTTACTTACCTACCTATATTTTGGTATGCTAGATGTGCTCTAGCACATTTTGAAATTTCTACCCCCTGTACAAAAGATAGATCCCCTACTTTTTAGGAGCACATATTTTAGTTTTGAGGTGTTTGCGGTCTGTATCGATGTTACTTGCCTTCCATACTTTTAGCTCAATGGGAAATCGGTACTCTATGACTATGAATTTAGGATTTCTTTGGGCATGTCAAAATATGTGGTTTTTTGCTCATTAGACGACCGTATCTTTTTGAACTTAGAATTTGATAATATCTCAACTTCCGTGGACCGGTTTACATTCCAACTCGATACGATTAGATACCGGTATGTATCGCAAATTGTTATTATTACACAGGCAGATAGACGATATTAACATGGTAATCTTATAAGAGGCCTGTATTTTCCCATTTCAGATACGGAACCCTAAAAGGATATAACTGGAAAAAAATTGGATTAACAAAAAGGGTAAAAGAGGAACAAAAACGCGCAAATGTTGGTCCCTGTTTACGTATTCAACCCAAATCAGCTCCAAACAGGTAAATCACAAAAGCGCACATTATCATAATTAGGTGATAAAAATCGGGCTCATAACTCGCCCGAGTTCAAAAGGCGGAGGAAAGAGACTTTTGGTCTGTTAAATGCTAAAATGCAGATGCCCCAATTCGTAGAAGGAACGTTGACCGCGGTCGCTTTCAGAATACCAATTAGGGATGCTCTGAGGTACAGTCGACTGCTATATCTGGATCTGACCGGGATTTCCAACGAGTTCTATTTATTACTGAGTAACGAGTTGCCGGCCAGCCAAAATTCTACTAGTAATATAAATATGGAAGCTGGTCTTGATTTAGGTATCCAGATATTTTTAAGCGAGGAAATCACGCAGGACATTGAACCTAATGAACCTATTTTCGAAAAAAATGGAGTACAAAATATAGACAATTACCCAGTCGGAAATGACCTACCCTAAGTGGATCTTATATAACCTACTATTCAATTAAATTAATTGCGTATCACATTACAATTAGGTATATAGGATGGAATAAATATGAAGGTATACATGTGAGTGAAGCCCTGTAAGGGCATAGCAACATAGAGGAGGCCAATTAAGTGTACCTACTATTTCTAATTATTAAAACAATGTCAAGCAAAACAAGCAAACAAAATTTAATTATAAACTTATTTTAATATAATCCGTTCTCAGACTAAATCGCAGTTTGAAACAACATAATACCTACCTACATAACTAGATATGATATTTTCTTACCGTGAACTTTTACTAAGTTGTCAACGTTTTTTAGGTAAACAAAACCCTTAGTATCATCACCACAATATTGTATGTTTTGATCCTCTTAGGACTGACTCCTTAACATGAAAAAGGGCATGATTACGAACTCGACTGTACAGCTGTGTATTCAGAGGCTGGAAATATTTTTGACACTGAATCCCTCTAAACCCGCAAACTAATTAAAAAGAAACGTGCCTGTTGAACAAAATTATTTGGCAGAATTTTTGGGTGAATTAGATTCGTGATTTTGTTAACAAATTACAGCTGTGTGTAATATGGGCTTGTGTCAGAAAATATTTGGTACCTTTTCGGCTACAGAGTTAGTTATATATTTTTAAACCACTCAGATTTTAAGTAAATAATCTGTTTAAATAATTCATCGTGGCTTCAGGTGGGTTTCCGTATATCATTCGGAATATCAGACACTCTATAATAAGGGTCCTACAGTCGACTAATGTTCCGATGTACCAATGTACTGAACAATAATAGGTCAATAGACCTAAATCGCTTTCATACTTACTTATAATTTTCCACTAATGTAATGTATGTGACTGTACGTTTCGACCACGTTTTGGTAGTGTTGTTTGCTTTCGAAACTGTGTGTTTGTTCGCAGTGCATGCAACGAAGAACACGGGGCGACCGAACTAATATTGTGATTGTGTCTAGTGTATTTTTTTAACCCCTACACAAAAACACGGGGTAGCTCCCGAACGGATCAACCGATTTGGATTTTTTGTGTAGGGAGTGTTTTTAGCTACGTTTGATGACCATCATCGCCAAATTACGGCTACCATATTTTGTCTTTCATTTGATTTGGGTACCTAAGCCCCGCACCTCACTTGTGACTCCACCGGTGTTGCGTGTGTCAATTGGCGGCGGCAATCCTTTACCATTAGGTAATCCGTAAGCTCGTTTGCCATCTATCCCATAAAAATACACAGAGTAAATAAATTGTTTAGAACTTACACAAAAGTATATTTATTAGGCATGATTAAACAACAATGAAAACAGAAACGCGAGTTACGGAAAGTTTCCGCCTGCCTTATTAGATTTTGTCCGTTGAGAGTATCCCTTGATGAAATTATATCCACTGAGTGAAAAAATGTATTTAAGGATTCCAAAACCGTTGCTCCGCTTAATTCGTCACATTTTAAGTTTTAATGTGCACAAAAAGATGCTCCATTTTTAGGGTTCTGAAATTCATAAGGAACCCTTAGGTAATATGTACCTTAGCCATGTCTATTTAATTATCAGCCCGACTAATAGAAATCTGTAATTTGGTAAAAATTAAGGGCGGGCACCAAGCTCCCATAACTAGCTGAGGTATATTTTTCTGGCGCACCTTATCAAATCGGTTTATTTTTGGAGGTCGGAAAAAAACATATCACGAATATAAAAAACGAACGCGGCTAGCTAGGCTTTGTAACTTTACCAGTAATAGTAGATTAGCTTAGACAAGAGCGCGTGGACGCTTTTATGAGGCAGTGTACGTACAGCGGGCCGAGACACAACTTTTTAACCATTTCGCCACCACGCTAAACATAAGACCTCAGGAGGTGACATTCATCTTGGACAATCTCAGAACCCTACCTACATTGCCTGGTCCCGACACGCACTTAACAAGTTTTTATTTTAAAGGGATGAAAAATCGCCGACTGTAGTGAAATTGTTTTCTCGTCCAAAGCAAAGAAAGGTCTTTTGCCTTTTTGTTCGTGTTATCTGCGGCCTTTTTTTCGTGAACCTTTATGTGATTTTTATATTATTCATACGGACAGATGTTTTTTTTGTAAATTAGAAAAGTTGGCCTGAAATTGTAGTAAGTACCCTAATAAGGCGCCCCTTTTCGACATTTTATTTGTTATGAAAGACTTCATCATCCTTACAGAACAGAGTGCATAATTAAGACTTGAAATTTTGGCTTATTCCTGTTGTCCGCCCCCAACTTGTCCAAGCCGGGTGAACAGTCACACAAGTGTTTAAAAAAATATCACTCACTGTCCACCCTTTCTCTGTACCTACAAACAAAGGACAAACCGTTAAGTGAAAAGAAAAATAAGAATGATAAATTAAATAAGACATGTTGGACTACGTTGAAAATAAGGGATTCAACAATATTATAAGTTATACATGCGTCTATCATTTTAATTATTTAAGTGCGAGTTCAAGTTATGTTAGTGTTTATGAAATTAGCTTTAAGAAATCTAGACATCTTATTCGATTAGTCCATTTTGCGACCTTTTAGCGAAAAAGCGTATACAAAATATAGACCATGTAAAGGTTGGCAATAAAAAGACAGGTAATAGGACAAAATACCTAGGAGCTAGGCAGGGCGAGGGACTGCAGATTATCGCTGGGACAAACGACCGGAGATTGTCGCTGCGGTTGCCAACGGTACAAAAATGTAAGAAAAAGCCTTATGAAAATAAATGTGAGATGAAAAATGTTGGTTTCCGGCAGATTTGGAAAGAGCGAAAATGACTAGTATTTATGATTTGTTTTCGATCGAATTGAAATTATTTACGAAAAATTTTCTAGTGATGGTGTTTTATGAAAAATGTTGATTAGACATTTATAATCCTATGAATAAAAGCCAACCTAATGGATTAAGTTCCCATTACAGCAATAGCGTAAAATACCAATAATAATATTACTAAATAAATGTACAATATTAAACTCGCAACATTTTGCAATTCAATCCCGTTTCATTCGCCTAATGGACGTGACTCAGATAATAATCCAATTACGATTTGCGCAAATGGCATAGATTCTTAGAGCAGAGGGCAGGGTCTGCACTACACCTGGATATCTCTGGCGCACATGCTTACGATTTGCGCTGATGGCATAAATTCTTAGAGCAGAGGGCAGGGTCTGCACTACACATGGATATCTCTGGCGCACATGCTTACAATTTGCGCTGATGGCACAGATCCTTAGAGTAGAGGGCAGGGTGTGCACGTTCACACCTGGGTATCTCTGGTGCACAGGCCTACAAATTGCGCCATTAACATAGATTTTTAAAGTAGAACGCAGTTTCTAGATATTGTACACTACATTAGTTAATTTTGGCGCACAGGACTACCCTTGCATTTGATCAATTTGGTCGCAGTATCCACTCGGAAACGAAGCTCCCAGACCTACAAATGCATAGATAGTGGAATGAAATAAAAATTGTTTTTTCAAACTAATTCATTTTACAATCGATCGATGTCGACTTATTTATTCATTCTATCAATTACTGATCGATACCATTGATTGCCATCCTTTATTGATCTGGTAACATATCCTTATGAATGTTAAAATGTATATACTTTTTTTATACGCGATAGTTGGCCAAACACCAACTGTACGCATATTTATATTAAAATGAAGTTACACAATATTAAGTAGGTAAAGGTACTTCCCGTTTCTATATAATAATCCCATCAAAAACAATACTTGTAAAAAAACAAAGTCTCGCAACTACCGTAAAAAATGGTGAGATCCATGTTTTGCCAAGTCGGTTATTCATTTATTGACTAGGCAATCATATTAAAACACAATATATCTCACAAGTAATGCATTAAATTGATTCGGTTGTTTAATATGATTGCCAATTCAATAAATGAATAACCGACTTGTCAAAACATGGATCTCACCACTTTTTACGGTAGTTCCGAGACTTGGTTTTTTTTACAAGTATTGTTTTGATGGGATCTCATTCTTTTTGTAGAAAATTCTTAACATCTATTGAACTGCAAATATAACGTGGTAATCCTATATATCGGTATGATTTTTATATAGGATTACAAAGTTATATAGCAAACTGGATCAAAATTTAAAAATACTTTCAGTTTTTCCTTGATTCGTACACCAAACACTACTTACGTTCCAAATTTGAAGGTTCTAGGTCTGCTAGAAGTGCCTTAGAATTTTGATGATCGGTGAGTCAGTGAATCAGTGAGTCAGTCAGTGAGTGACAAAATTAAGAAACTTTGGCCCGTTATAATTCTTAAACTACTGGTTCAAATTTATTGAAATTTGAAATATACCGTGTCTTTACAATGCCTGCATGGTTACTGAAAATTCAGTCTTCTAGTTTTATCCACAACGAAGTTACAGGGGGTCGAAAATGGCCTGAATTGCTTCGAGAAAAGGATGGTAACAGACGTGCCGCTTTTTTGCTCGACTTGGTGGGGGCACTGCCCTGCCCCCAGATAATGTAGAAATCGTGGTGATTAAGCCTAATCCCATTATAATAGCGATGACTAGATTTCTATGATGGAGGCCTTTGCTTGCCTTTACTCTGCAGAGGGCCAGTATATAGGCTAATACCTTACTTTTTTTAAGTAGACTAATTAGCAGTGCACTACCTGGATGGAAATATCTGAATATAAAAATTCTGATAGAGCGTTGGCATTGTGCCTAGACGAGATTTGGCTGGAGGCCTTTGACGTCAAAGGTTGTTTTTTTTTAATTCTAGCACAGTAAATTTACTTCGTGTCTCCTGATGGAAAGCAAAAGAAGAAGCTCGCTATGGTATCTGACAGGGCACTTAAATTTATTGTCACATGCGCGACTACTAAAAAGAAATTCTTATGAGTTAGCATAGCCCATTTTTAATAACATTTTACATAATTTTTGGATACATTTCTTCACAACTGACTTTTTCAGATACCTATACTAGTAATTGACCCATAGCATAACATAATTATAAACAATTTATGTTTTCTATTACGGTTTTCTATTTCCTACATCTACGTTTTATAATACACAGCAAAATTATATTATTTGATGCAGAACACTAAATTTCTGCTAATGGTTAATAATACAACAATTCTTCATAAGAAAAAAGATCGCATTAACATTATGATGTATTAGGTAATTAGGTGTAAGATATCTAGCTAGACAAACAACATCATGAAATAAGTATCCACTTACGACATTAATAAATGTAGCGTAACAGGTCATGTTATAATAATGTGCCAGAAATAATATGAGTGTACCGGTGGCAACCCTACGGAAACATTTCATTTGCCCTATCATCGCTTTAGTAATAAGTTCCAGCAAGATCTTAACGTAAACACGTAGACTTACTCTCAACTGAAACTTGTTAGACGCATTCGCCTCTTCTAGGTAAAAGCGAACTATTTACATTCGGGACTTAACTACTTAATCACCTCAACGGGGATAGAGAGGTAACCCAATATTGAGTATAAATAACGGGATTAAACCTTGTGACTTTACTGGAATTGTGATACATACAGTTCATCTTTCTCTTCATCTACTCGTCTGCTATTTATCACGTGAAAGTGGTCAAGTGCGAGTCTGACTCTGTAACTGAAGATTATGATATTTACCAACTTATGTAAACATTTACTTTCATCTAAAAATAAAAAAAATGCAAAAATTTTAACTAGATCATGAGTACACTATCAGAATAATATCCCAAACGTGAAAGTTTCCTCACAATAAGTGTTTTCCCCTACCGTCTGTCAAGGTAAAGCGCTCAAAGATTTAAAAAATCCAGAGATTCTTTTTTTTTAATCCACAACCTTGGTTAGAAAGCGCACATTTATATACTGAGCTCTATCTTTAATCATTAAACATTATATGTAATACACTATACCTATCTACTTAGCGAGAAAATAAGCAGACAAGAGCACACCTGATAATCATTTCCTACTAAAGGTACCGACACAGTCATTTTATATCTACCCCTATAGACCATAGCTAACAATACACAAACAACAAAATATTCATGGATGTAAATTGTAAGCAATATTTCATAAAAATACGTGTCACCGCCTTCTTTGACGAGAACCACAATGTAAACGAACAACACGCAAAAAAATAAATATGACCGAATCAAAAGTTACCCTCATGTCGAGTGCCGCTGAAAGACACAAACAAACACGATTCGAGGCTACCCTTTCATTTTTGAAGGCGGTCAAAAAGGTCATAAAAAGGGGATACAGCGGCCAGTGTGGCGCAAAGCCGCGGCCTCCAAGTATCACATATTGTTTGAAAAGAATTCCGTTTTTCAAAACATTTTAATGAATGGGGTGCGGGAACACAATGCAGCATATTATGTGAAAATCCTTGCAATTAAAAGCTCTTATAATTGCGGATTGCGCGAGAGAATGGATCCACTGGATATAATTAAATACAAATTGCTGGCTGCCTGCTTAGTGATTTCAATTCATTAAAAAAATATATTGATTTTATTGTTAGATTTTCGAGCAATATTTGAGCAAAAGTATGTTTAGATGTTTTTCGAACATAAGTAGCTCGGGTTTGTGATCCCCAATCCGCATTAGGCAAACAAGCGTGGTGATTAAGCCTAATCCCATCATGTATTAGTTGCGATGACTTGATTTCTATGATGGAGGTCTTTGCCCTGCAGGTCGGTCATTAGGTATAGGTAGACTGAATACTTTTGTTAGATTTTAGTAGTTTTTAACAAACGAGCAAACGGGTCAACTGCTGGTAAGTAATCACCGCCGCCCATGAACATCCGCGAGATCAGAGATGTCGCTGATGCGTTGCCGGCCTTTTAAGCTAACCCGTTAAAAGCAAATAAACTTAAAAATACCGGACCGATTTTGTAAACCCTTCCTTCTCTGGGTTTCATAATTGCTATAAATTGAGTTATTGTACCTTTTTGGTCCCGTGTCAAGTTCACATCATTCTAGGTTTTAAATTACAATCCTTAAATAACGTAAAAGCGTAGGTATGTACTAAAATATTATTTTGCGGCATGTTATTATTTGCGTTACTTTAATTAAAATGAATTAACATTTAACAATTGGGAGCGAATAGTACCTACCTGTAAGTTCAATTTGAAACTTTAATGTTATGATAATTTCATCATACCTATTATGATCGTAATGTTATATGAGATAAATAACCTGAAATTAATGTAATTTGCACAAATTGAAATCATCTAAAAAATAGTACCTAAGTATCTTGCACACTTATTTTTGAACATATTTTCGCCCGTATAAACGATAGGTACCTTTCAATACACGCCATTACGAAATGGGGCTTTTAATTAACATTTTCCTAACGTATGAGTTTTCGGAAAAGGTACGGCACTTTGCGAATGAATAAGTTCGCCTTCCGCCATACGGAGACTACCGTGCCGCGAAATCGCTGCGTGTCGCCTGCCGACAATAGCAGCGCCTAACCAGCATACCTACGTGTATTCGAACATAGATGTTTTACAAGCTTGTATCAGGTGTTCATCTCAGCGTGTCATTCCTAGTTGCATCCAAAGCCGTCACTTTGAAACTCTGCGATCCGCGATTTAGGAAGGTAATACAAGAAAGCGACTGTCATTTGACCTTCGTGCCCCTTAGATCACCTTAGATCTTCGTCTGTCACCTATCACATAAAAAAAAAGATACTGAGTAGGTACTTTTACACGTCTATTTGAGAAACCCAGTGATTTGGATTCAAACCATCTACTTCTCGTTGGGAAGCTGCACGTTTTCGTTTACTGAGGTAACACGCTCCTGATGTACTCTGACTATGGTAATGTTTTGTTCAGTCAACTCAGGCCAATTGATCCTTCTGCGGCTGAGGGGGCAACTCGGGCAAAAAAACGCGGGCAGGAATTTCAAGATTTTTAACTGGTCACTTTTCTAACCTAACCTAACCAATATTTTTTTGTTTCACAGAGTTTAGTATGTTATATCATCACAAATATTTTGGTTGAGCTAAGTCTAAAAAGTGACCGGCTAAAAATCTTGAATTTCCTGCCCGAGATTTTTTGCCTAAGTTGCCCCCTAAGCCCTTCCTGCTCGTCTACCAACAATCACATAAAAAATTGTTAAACAAACGCAGCAACTTTACTTTCAACCTTAGTGCGCAGGGTATGTTGCGTCGACTGTGGACAATAGATATTCGCTCGTCGGCGCAGCAGAAGTATGCTCAAGAACTTGGCGGCTTCTTGATGTTAATGTCATTTCTGGTTACACCGAGGATAGTTGAGTGTTGTGTGTCGTCTGTCGACAATAGCCGCTTGCCTAACGAGACCTCAACATACGTATGCAGTAGATAGGTATACCTACTTGACAACGCTACGAGTTGTGATTTCAAGCTACGTACATTATGTACCTACATGTATACGTATGTACATGTGTATATTGCATTTAGTAGGTATAAGGACATCTATGTACGTAAAAGCCGCTGTCCTTGTACAAAATGCGTTTGTGTCCTAAACACAATATTTGCTTAACATTTGCACTATCCAAGTTTGGTGACAACCCAAATCGCTTATCATCAGATGATTCATCTGCTCGTCTACCACCTATCACATAAAAAATCCCAAATATCGAAGTAAAAGCGGGAATACGAAACCCTTAAGAAAGCACTTCGCTCCCAACATCATATGAAAAAGTGATTTCTATTTTGTCAGTCACTATGTCAACATTAATTTGAGTACACTGTATTGACTGCCTACTTATTGGAAACCTGCCCTGATAATAAAATACATTTGTGCGCGTTTGGAAGACGAGCTTTCCCAGTTCCTACGCAAGCCGACCTAATTTTACCCCACGCAGTGAAAACGTTGCTAAATTAAAACGGAACCCCCCTAAATTCTATTCACTAATCACAAAGAACGAGGGTTTCTACCTGATAGCTTTATAAAGCGGGATAATATTCTTGTTCAATACATAATTATGTTTTTATCAACTAGCGGAACGATCAGTTAGGTCTGCTATAGAATATATTACCCTAAATTATTATTTAAGCAAAATAACTAAACCCATGTTGTTTATTGCCTTATATTCGACTATGTATCTGAGATATGGATGTGATGGGGATATATACTTGTTCAATACATAATAATGTTTATCTCAACTAGCGGGTCGATCAGATGGTCTGCTATGGAATCTATAACCAAAATTATTATTTAAGCAAAATAACTAAAACCAAGAAGTTTATTGCCTTATATTCGTCTATGCTTCTGAGCATGAACAACTGTGAATACTGAGAAGAAAAATATCAACGTGTTCGAGTTGTAGTGCTGAGACTTATGCTTACAGCATCGTGGACAGATTCGTACAAATGATCCCATATCAAAAAACTCAGCATCAAATCAACGTTTCAAAATAATTTGAATAGGTTCACTGCTATCGTTGTTTCCTCGAAAATTACGTAATTTTTCTTTAAATCTATTGAGAAATTTCAAAATATTGATATCAGTAAAATATCATTAAATAAAACAATAAGTTCTTATCCTGTACCGCTGAACATAAACCGATACTTTATTCAGTTTCATATGAGCATGTCATTCCCAGCTGCATACAAAACTGTACCGTTAGAACATGAATCAACAGCTACGCACTCATGCATGCGTGCGTACTGTGATCTAAGCGTGTTTCAGCGTGCACGATAGGGGTATACACTGGTGTTACTATAACTAACAAATCTTCGATATCAAGGTCACCAGAGCCGTCTCACTGTGTCTACTTATTTTTTGTCGTCACCGCTATAAAATGTACGTTATGCGATATTATAACGATCGGCACTTAGGACCCCGTTCACGTTATTGCTGCGACACCCGATACTAATCCAATATTCTGGTGGCTAATGACGAACCCGTCCCGTAACAAATGATAAGATACCTGTCACTTACCAACAAAAGAGATCTACAGCGCGTGTGAAAGAGGCGGGTATAAAGATTAGGTTGACGGTTCCGTTTCGTGTTAAGCCCTCTGGTTTGAACGCATTTTCCCTCAGAAGTGCTGGCGTATTTGCCGCCTGTAAATACGGCTTCGGATGGTTGCGGTCACGGAGTCTTACCTCCGACCCGATCCCGGAGGGAGCCTACGGGGCTACGGTGTTACAATATTCGAGAACATAGATCATTTGTAAACAGGCAAAACCATAATTATTACGCCCTTGCTTTAATTATTTTGTGAACACGTACAGTCATAATAAAAATTATGTCAACTTTCTTAGCTACCAAAAATATCTGTTCTTAGCTAATAAAAAGGTTATTATTTGTTAATTCTTATTCTGTGTACAAAAGTTATTAACTAACATCTGCTGAGATATTTATGAAGCAATTAATGTTCAGATATTAATGGTAACCTGTAGTGGGTGGAATTCATTGATATTTTAAACTGTTCAGAAGTATTTAGCCACTGCGTCTGCTACAATATATCTGACGGCGACTGTTCACAAGTCGCAACAAAGGCTCGCATTGATATTTAGTCAATCGATTCCGCACGGAGGGACGGCAATCTACCCGGGAGCCCGGCTTCGTTTGGCCCGGGCCTCCAACTGCTACTCATTTACATGTAAATCGTGATGAATGCAGGCGCAGCTTGGAACGTCCAAATTTAACTCTTGTGTGGCTGCATGCCTTATACTAAGCTAGTTTAAGAGTAAGGAATATCCGTGATTGTGTTACTCTGTTGGTTGACGACATTACTAATTACAATTTGACTAGTAGTGTGTTAGTAGTGTCACTTTATTTATTAAAAACACATTTTAATATTACGGCACCATTTAAAATAGTATTCATTATTTTGTTTCCTGTCCCTATAATATAGTATTAAATTAGATAGATATATCGCGAATTAAAGGACGTCATAAATACTGCAATACATAGCCAACATGCAACAGCTATATCCTGTGCCATTAAAAGGCAAAGGCCTCCATCATAGATATCAAGTCATCGCAACTATGATGGGTTGTCTAATGCGGATTGATGATCACAAACTCGCGCTATGTTCGAACAATTCAATTCAATTTAGAAAACAGTTCCCAATTGGGTATTTGACTAATCTCGATATAGTAAAAAATATTGATACTCTATCAAAATATTGGTAAGTAAGAACCAATGGCTAACATTTTCAGTTAAAAATATAACGTCTAGCTGGTTTTGTGAGCATTCAAAGTTTCATGGGCAAGTCCATTATTAAAGTATAAAATTAAAAAAAAATTATGTCATTGAATTACCCGTACATTTTCCACCAACTTTTATTATAAAACCATTTACTTAAACGAAACATTTGATATAGCTACCAAACAAAATTTACTAGACGCGCATACAGAAGTTTGCGTTGTGACGTCACAATTCAATGGCCACTTGTATAGAGCGTTTTTGGGCTTGCCCAAAATATGTGCTCTTAAAGTTGTGATATCTCAGGTAATTCAAATGAGAATCAAGTGATTCTTTCAACGATGTTTCTTAAATTGAGGCGTCTTTTGATTAAACACATTAAAAATTTTAGTCAAATACCCAATTGGCTCGGGTTTAGGCGTGCTTAGGCTTGTCCCCGGTTATCGTCATTTAGGACTCATAATACAAAGAATTTCGTCGTTTCAAACTTGACTGACTTAAGTATTCTATAAATTTAATAATGTTACGTGATAAAAGTTAAATTATTATTAAAGTTACGTAATAAAAGTTAAGCTAGTCGTATTAAAACGCTACACCAAAATCTCTAACGAGTACAAGTACCAGCTAACTAAAGGAAAGTTGCTAGTTGAATGTTTCATTACTGAGGTCATATCCAACTTAGTTCGGCCTTTGACAGTGTATGAAAAGCTACTTCCCTGAATTTTATCAAAGGCAGTTTTTCCTGAATCCAAGCGGGTAATTCAATTCGGTCGGTAACGCTGTAAGCATTTTAGTTGATAAATATAAAAGTTCTCAAAATTGAGGCAGCGCCGGGTGACCCGATTTGTAATTCAGTAGCGCTACCATGAGTTGGCATCGAAAAGTAACGTAACGTTACTACAGTCGATAGCGAGCGAGTAAACGTGCGTCAAATAGATTTCGTTTGAACACGTACGTAGGGTTTAAAAACGTTAGCGTTAACTCGATAGCGAGTGCGTTATTTACGCAGAAAGTGACGTGCTTGTCATCACGCCCTATGTAGCTGTTTCTTTCTAACTGCACTCAAAAGACAGAGTTCGATAGATATACCCAAAAAGCTTGATATCCACAGCAACGAAATTAAAAAAATAAGATAATCCGACTTATTTTAAATGTCTTATAGCAGTGGGTAAAGCTGATGTTTATGATGTTTTTTAAATTGTATTGGTATTATTTTTGTCAATGTGACAGACTTAGAATAAATTCTAAGATGACAGCATGGGTGAAAGACTTTATTAGGTGAATTTTAGTGGCAAAATTGAAAGTTTAGTTGCTTGTTTTAATCTCTCTCACGTCTCTTTAAATATGAGAACCAGTGCGCCGCAGTGGCGTGGCGTCGGCTGCAAGGCCCCTCTACCATCCGACAGAGCAGGGCACCGAGCTCGTTAGAGTCCTCCCTTGCCTCTAACGCCTCGCCGGCAGCGTAGAAGCTGTTTCCAAGACCCGTCATCCCCCATCCCCAGAAGGACCCGTACACGGATGCAGTCAGATCTAGCAAGGCAGGTTTTTGTCAGACCTGACTGAATGGCGGAATATCCAGCAAGAAACAGAGCGGGAGAGAAACAGGCTAAGAGAAGCCGAAATAAGATGTCTAGAACGATGCCAACAATTCTATTGGGCAGTTTTTAGAATTAGGGAATACTTACATTATTATATTTTAGAAATAAAATACTTAAAGAATAGTTAAATAATTTTGTAATGTGTTAATATATTAAAATATTATATCTTTTTATATCTTGTTTCTCTTGAGTTTTTAGTCTTCTTGCCAATTGGTCGCGTAATGCTCTTCCCAATAATAAGTCAGTGGCTGTATTGGCGCTTTCATTTTCTAATACCTCTTGAACAAAATGCCCACCTGAAAGTAAAAATATAATAATTAATATATCCTAACTAATATTATAAATGCGAAAGTAACTCTGTCTGTCTGTCTATCTGTTACTCTTTCACGCTCAAAACTACTGAACTAAATGAAATTTGGTATGCAGATGATCTAGACCCTGAGAAAGAACATAGGCTACTTTCTATTGCGAAAAGGGGGTTGTAAGGGGTTAAAAAGGGGGTAAAAAGTTACTTTTCCACGCGGGCGAAGTCGCGGGCGGCCACTAGTATTTTATAAAGATCATCTCCAAAAAATCTTTAATCAACATTAGATTAAATAACGTCTCTGATTGTGGCCGTAAGTATCATGTCCTACCTTGAGGTTTATACAGGATATGTCTTACCTTAGACTCCTGGGAGATTCTTTGCGTGGATGTTAAATCTGTGTAATGTGTAAGTAATACGCCAGCAAATCACACAAATCCTCAAAAACCACCGCATTAAGCCTATATTTGTGTTCAAGAGGATTTCCAGCCCACTTGTACATATCAGCTTGAAATTTTGCTTGTGAGTGTCGTTCATCTTGAAATGCAGCCGCCGTCAATATTGTTCCACGCTAGATATCTTTTTTCCGACATTATACTCAATATATGTTAAATATTTTGTAAAATCAAAACACCTTTTCACACCATATTTGGCAAGTGAGTTACTTAACGTCAAATTTGTAACTAAAAACTATCGCTTTGTCTCTTTCATTGTGATGCATTTGAAAGAGACAGAGCAATAGTTTACGTTATGTCAGTTTTCAATGTCAACTCGTAGCGCTACGTAAACGCTACTCGCTAGCGAGTACGTTTTTTACGTAGCGCGTAACTCGATACTACAGATTTTAGTTTCTCAAGTGACCGCTAGAGGCGCTGTACACTTTTTCATACATTTTTTTTACGCAGACGCTAGCGAGTTCTGTCACTGTAAACTCATGGTAGCGCTACAGATGTCTGGAGCGAAGTGTGGCCCGTAGAGATGTGTATTTTGTTATGGCATGAAAAATCGATACTTTTTTCACAAATTAATCGAATCATGGAATTGACGTACTTAGCTAGTTAAAATATTTAGAAAACTAGTGGCCGCCCGCAACTTCGTTTGCGTGAACTTTACGACTCTTGACTTAAAGATGATTATTTAAATAGTAGATTGGGCCAAGGAATCACGTAGTCCCATCACCTAACTTGGAACCCCCTTTAAGTTCGAAATATCCTTCCTTATCGGATCTCATCCAAAATGCTCATCACATTTGACAATTTTGCATTCCATTTCATTCCATATTTGTTATGGTGTAGCTGGGCTCTTAGAGTTCTTCACCAGGTGTTCCATGATCTTTGATTTTTTCATGGCATCATAAAATACTCATCAATCTGAACAACTTTTGTTAAGGTGCCATTGACCTACCTCTTATAGTTTAGCTGGGCTGTTGTGGTTCTACATCAAGGAGCCTGGTCTTCAAAATAAATTATATCCTATAAGTTGCCCTGATGTTACAGCTATACAATAAAAAAAGTTTCACTCGAATCGGTTCAGTAGTTTCCGAGATTAGCGCGAACAAACAGACAAACAGACAAACAGACAGACAAAAATTTTAAAAATCATTGATTCATGTTCTGTTACTGTTTTTTAGTCGTCCTAAGTTATTTTGAGACAAATATCTTCAATGTACAGACACAGCTTTTTTACATTTTTATTATATGTATTGATATGTCTATCACCTTGCATCATCCATCTGAATAAATATGGATCTAATTCGAGGAAAGGATCTATGAAATCTGTTAAATAAAAAATACACTTTTATCATACGAAACCATCCTAGAACCTCCGCAGACAAACATGTACTTATGTAGTTTTACGGAACTATGTGATAATGTGAGTAGTTATTCATAGTTTTGCGGGACTATGTAATAAACTGCAAATTGATGTTATTTTAATAAATAAATAAACATACCTAAATAAAAAAAAACAATCATTGTTATTTGAAATAAAAGTCGATTGTTGATATTTAGAATAGGTACATTTTTCGATTCCTTATAAAGTGAAATTCGATCAAATATTCTGAACCCATCTCTAGAGTGAAGTGTGCCCCATTCGCATTGCATGCTGGTTGCCTATGTTAAGGTAAGGTTTCCCGGCTATTTCACGTTTTCAATTGAGATTTGCTGGAAAATAAACTGAGATTTGTGGGGAAATAAACTTAGTGGAAATGAATTTAGAGATGAATTTGAATAAAATATTTATGGGTTAAACATTCATTAAATATTTCTTATTTTGTATATTACACCTGACAACTGAAACCGATCATCTTATTTCATTATATTCTTCCTGTATGTACCTACTTAAATAAATAAGAAAAATTTTGTTTTCTCGATAGACCCGACCCAGAGGGCCGACCGAATCGGAGTAGTTTCCTTCCCCTCCTTTTCACACGTGCTATGCGCGCTTTTGTTTGAATGTGATAGGTATATTCTCATTTGTTACGGGATAGTTTCATTATAAGCCACCAGGTTCGAACCCGGAACCTTCCGAGCAACGCCTAATGTAGCGAAGTAAGGAAGAGGTCGACATTTACTTATCACCGATTCGATACTTAGCTTCGATAAATCTGAAATTATCATCAAACTATAATGTGTTAATCACTTACTGTTTTAACTACTGATAAATTATACAAATAATCCGATTACAAAATAAAAGGTATCAGTTAAATCGTATAAAGTCATGATCGTTCCTATCATCATTAATACATTATTTTTGTAATCCTAATCCTAGTATTATTATGAAGTAGGTAGGTAGATGTTAAATAGACATTTAAATTATCTTTGCATAGAGACCACTATTTAAGTATAATTTTATTAATGTAACAAGTTCGACCATGGTGGAGCCGGCTGGCTCGACCGGAGTGATACCACGGGCTCACAGAAAAACGTTGAGCAGCGCCTACGCTGTGCTTCGCCGAGTGAGTGAGGGTACCGGGAGCCCCAATCGGAGGAAAAGGGAGTCAAAAGGTTAACAGCGCCCTTGAGACTCTACTCGTGTTGCGGGTGTCTTTGGGCGGCGGCAATTGCTTACCATCAGGTGATCCATCTGCTCGTCTGCCACCTATCATACTAAAAAATCACTCACTCTTTTCACTAGGGAACTGTGTGCGACGAACTAGCTACATATGCACCGCATTTCGCGTCAGGTACATTAATCTAATAAGGATCTTGTTTTTGCACCCGTCACCGCCGAACGAATTGTAATGTATCTAATACATTTCGTGTAACGTCCCGAATTCCGGCGTGTTTGCGTTAACTTGCGGATAGGGGACCGGGGAATGGGGACAAGGCACAGCTACTTGTCAGCCAGTAGAGTAACGGGCACTACAGCATTACGCAGTGCACGCCGACGTTCAGGTTGTAATTAGAAATGGTTGCGCAACTAACAGGTTTCTTAATTCCACACATTTTTATAATTTTACTCGACACGGGACTCGAGTCCGGGATCCCCGAGATCACGGCCCGGTATTTAGGTAAACCATTAAACCATCGGGTCAAAATTATATTTCGAATTCTTCGAACATAAATCGGGTTTGTTCCAATTCGCATTAGGCAAGTGTGGTGATTAATCCCGTTTGGTCTTACGACTTCATCAACTGTGAACGCACTGCCACACACAATTGTAAAGAAAAATATATAATTGGGGACTAAAAATAATGTTGGGGTAAGAAAGAAGTCTTACTGTAACTTTTTCCGCTGTGCTGTAAAAAAAATGTCCACGGTATAAGTGTGACGCCTACAGTATGCCCCTGGCTTCCCCTGCAGGAGGCCCGTGAGCGGCCGAGCAAGACTGTCAATAATGTTGAAAACTTTTATTGAGCCCCTGTTTCAATAACGTTTGGTCTTGCGACTTCATTAACTGTGAATACTTCCTTTTTACTGTTCAACTTTTGCGAAACCGTGGGGATTCATTTCTTTGTATTTTTAGCCTGAGTGAAGGTAGAGTAAAAATATACTTGCAATGTAAAAAATTGCTCACCGTCTTTATCTGTAAGATTTCAATTAAGCTTATTGTTTTTAATTAAGTAGGTAAGAGCTGTGGATATTATGTAAAATAAAGTAAAAAAATAAATTCTGTCACGGACATTAGTTTTTCTTTATGTGATACGTGGCAGACAAGCAGACATATCTCCTGATGGTAAGTGATAACCGTTGCCCACAGACGTTGCAACACCAGTGAAGTCACAAGTGTGCTGCCAACCTTTTAACCCGCAATCTACCTATTGGGCCTCCGGCATCCAAACTTACTTGGCGAAACAGCGCAGGGGCTGCTTCACGCCGGTCTTCTGTGAGGCCGTGATATCAAATGCGGTCGAGCCGACCTTTTTACGAGCGTGGCTCCCCCATGGTTACCTAAGTATGAGAATAAGTTTAGGTTACATTAGATCATACTTTATTTAGACTATACTAGATAGCCTTTTATACAAGTTAGGTATATGAAAATTTACAAGAGTACATTTCACATCAGGATCTCAATTCTAGATGTGTTCACGATCCCATTATAATTACGGTTTAGTTATACCTGATCTGATGATGGGATCCTAGACAAAGCTGGTGCGTCTGATTGAAAACTGATTCAAACAAAATAATATTTTCCCAACACAAATAAAACATAAAATCAACTAGATAAACCGACGTTGTTTTTTAAGTCTACCCAAAATTGTACATAATTAAATAAGACACATTTTATTGTCATTAACTTAGGTCAGCTATATGCTTCCATCCGCCCCGAAGAGCTCCTCCCCCAGGTTCCAACATTGTGGTTGGAGGAACTCCCATTGCAGTTGAGTCAACCATGAAGTACCTAGGATTGGTACTCGATAGCAAGTGGAACTTTCTCGCCCATTTCCGGCACTTGGCGCCGAAGTTGGTCAAGACGGCGGGCGCACTCAGTCGACTGCTTCCCAACCTTGCAGGTCCAGAGGCCTCATGCCGGAGGCTATATGCTGGGATCGTACGATCGATCGCCATGTATGGAGCCCCCGTGTGGGCCGGTTCCCTGACCAGCCGGAGTATCGCTATTCTGCGTTCATCACAGCGGGTGATGGCTATCAGGGTTATACGTGGCTATCGCACGATTTCATTTGAGGCGGCATGCGTGCTGGCATGTACTTTGCCCTGGGATCTAGATGCTAGAACCCTCTGCGCCGTTTTTAACTGGCGAGAGGAGGAGCGTCGATCCGGAGGGCAGAATCCAGCACCTAGAGAGACCGAGGTGGTTATGTCCGAGCTCCGTCAGATGGCAGTGGAGGACTGGAGTCGACGTCTGGAGGATCCTGGAGCTGGCATTCGCACGATCCGGTCGATCCATCCAGTACTTTCGCAGTGGCTCGAGAGGCGCCACGGTTATCTTTCATTCCGGCTGACACAGATACTCTCGGGGCATGGATGCTTTGGGAGATATCTGTGCCGGATAGGAAGGGAACCAAATGCTGCCTGTCATCACTGTGACGCTGCAGATGACTCAGCAGAGCATACGCTCGCGGTATGTCCCGCTTGGGTGGTGGAACGTGCATATCTTTTTGCGAGAGTGTCATGCTCCAAAAAGAGGAAGCCGAGCGCGAACGTGAGCGTCTAAATCCCTCACGTCGGAGGAGGCGTCGTAGGGGTGGTTCTGACGGTATTACGTAGGGGGGCCGCTCTGTGCCCTGTGGCTAGGGGCGTTAAGAATACTGGCAAGTTATTCCCGGCCTGTCGTAAGAGGCGACTAAACGGGCTTCGGAGTACGTGAGCATGCCACTACTGGGGAGTGGCTTGCTCAGGATCACGACTCCGCGAGGGAAAAAATCCTACTGGGTGTCCTGGTAGGTCGCGCATTTGGGAAGGGCTGCATTGCGTCAAACATTTTGGCTCAAAGTGGCGAGCGCGATTTGCGGTACGGTCCAGTCCCGGCTGTGGGGTATCCGACCGCGATTGCGCTGAGATGGACACCCCAGGGGTTTTGGTTAGGGTTAGAGTCCCACACACCACCTTGTTCCCCACATGTGGCAAGGTGAAGGCCATGATGGTATCCACTGGGAAAAAAAAAAAAAAAGTAAGAACAAATATAAAAGAAAATTATTACTTAAACCGTTACCTAAAAATTATGTTTATTACAGTTTAGGCCAAGTTCAGATTATAGCCAGCGTTTAAATAAAATATCCATCTAATTGATAAGGATCTCCGCCGTTCAAATAGGCATTTAGGGGGAAAGTTGGTTCTGTAAATTAACGCCAACAGCTGTTAACATCGCCAGATGTCTTCGAAACATTGTTTCATTTACAAAATATGATATTTAAAATACTCATTAGTAAGTAATACGATCGTGTAGATCAGATGTTATTCCTAACAATCCATTGTTATCTCATATTAATGTCCTAAATTTGTCCTAAAATTAAATTCGCCATTAGTACGAAGTCTTGTGCAATAAACGTATGTATTTCTGACTTTAGGACTAACTTAACATTCCATTTAGTATTTTAACTTGACTAAGTGTTGTTTAGCTTTTCAGGAGTCTAACTAAAAAGGAGCATTAGTGTAACAAATGATGTACGACGGCTTACCGTGACTCGTTTTATTTTCCGCTGAATCTAGTACTTTTCTCCGAAGACGAGAATATGACGAATCGATGGGAAGATACATACAGCTCACAAGTAACTGGAAGCAACATTTGTTCATGTCGGGTAAGTTGTCACCTAAACACGGAATAGCTAAAATCTAGTTTATTGAGCTAGTTAGCTTTGACCTAATAGGCCGATAAAACGCTTGGAATCAGACATCGAGAATTGACTACCCACATTACTCAAAATATTCCTTGACATTGGCCTGTGGATTAGCCAGGCTAACTTCTTATCCTCATAGAGGAGAGTAGTATTTCAAAACATTTGTTTAATCGAAAAAAGAAACACATTACGTACCTGATCATTTCGCCAAAACAATCATACCCATGTAATAAATAACATAAGAATCAAAGATATTTTATTAGTTAGAAACGGAAGACAAACAATCACAGTAGTCTATATCTAGTCATGATGGGGTTGCAACATTTTAAGGATAACAAAGTTCCCTTATCTACCTTAACATAGGTAAAATCTCTAGATACACGACCTGACCTATCCTAAGTTAGGTTGTGTATCCAGAAATTGTAACGATGGCCAAATAGCTCAACCGGGCCATGAGAATTGGCAAGCTACCGTCCGCTAGACGAGCAAAGTTAAATACAAACACATATATTTTTATTCGTAGAATTTTCATTGTCAATATTACTCGCCTGTCGAAAGTTTATTCATAAAATATCGCTAGCTTCTATCGAAGTGAAATATTGATATCAATTTCGTCTGTATTTATACATGTGAGACAGTTGACTCGAGCCGCCCCGGGGCCACATAAAAAGAAAATCAGGCGGACACGAAATAAGAGAATATGATAACTGGATAGACCAACCCTACACGCATTCGTAACACGAGGCGAATTTTCGCACGGAATGAAAGGTAAATAAAGTCCTGGGATAGGTTAGTCGAAATGTTTTACTTTCTTTTATCCGCAATAATAAAAAACAAAAGAAATAAGAGGTTGTAACTGCCTACGTCGTTAGATTCTAAACTTGAAGCATTAGGTGCACTTGAACCATAGTCCAAGCTATGATAAGTCTGGTAATTACAATTGAGCAATTGCCGTCCAACCTTAGTAACCCTCGACACGGGAATCAGACTGGATCGTGGTTATACATACAGAATCACCCATAGTTTGAGAAACTATGTCAAACGTACATACATACATGCAGGTTTTTTTACAAGTTAGCGGTAGTAAGTACTTATATCTATTACGCACAGATTTGGTAAACCTGAAAGTCCGTTTTTCAAACGACAGGGATTTTAACTGATCCCCTTATAGTCGGAAAACACACGTTCACACTGAGTTACTGTACTCGTACCACAATAAAATCCTTGAGTCTACGACATAAATACTTAAGAGTCCATAACATTACTCCAAAATCCTCCCGTGTGTTTCACACGCGCGCGTAATAAGACAGGCAAAGATATTTGGCACATGCCCTCGTCCTAAACGATAAACAGAGCCCTAGTACGGAATTCAATTTGGAAAGTATAACTCGAGCAGTGATGGACACGAGTTTTTCGCCATGTTTATTTGGGTCAAGCCCTAACAACGACATGTGAAGTTGCTGGTGTCGTTCTCGCTGTAACTACTAAGCAAATATTGGCGCTTCCAGGAGCCTCCGAAATTACATTAGCCTCGACAGCGAAATCTTTTACTCAAGGTAAACGTCGGAAGTATTTTTTATAGAAAAAGAAGTGCCTACAATGTTTTAGGTAAATCTATTTTCCTCGTAGCGTATACGAAGTTATGATATAAGTGGGACTAGCCTAATAAAAGTAAATATTGCACTTAAAAAAATCCTCGGAGGGTTCAGGTGGGACTTGAACCCAGAATTGTCTATGTATGTGCAATATTTACTTAAGAATGAATTGCAAGGAATTGCTATGCCAAAAATAAAAAAAAATAGCCTAATAAAAGTTACCTCTGCAAGTATAAGTTACGTTTTAACCCGGGATAGGATTTTGGCTAAACAAAACGTAAACGTAAAAATTTATGGCCTGCGGTTTCATCAAATATGTTGGTCCCATTTCCGTATGCGTCGAAAGATAAATGGCTAAGCTATGGCTGGCTACCTACTTAGCCATCTGGATATGTTGTAAACAATATTTACGAGAATTGTTCCTCCTCCCTTTCTTTTCCTGTGTCACTGTAGGTAGTTGTTTACGATTATAAGTTTCTTTCTTTCTTATTCAGAAGGCAGCCATCTCAGCCGTAGAAACGGGACTGACGACTTAACATACCTTTACACGGAATCCTCGTTCTTTCGTACAATAAGTTGTCTCAAGCCTGAAACGTACTAACTTTACTGTATTTTTTTATTATTATCTTATAGAATCTTGACGTACAACATCTTTTGTTCAGGTTTATTTTTAACCAATAAATGTCAGCTAACACGGGTGAACTAAGAGAATTTATTAAGAGAATTTTCTCGAAGAAAATAGAGTGCAGTGTAGGTTCTTTGAAATCTATCAACGCGAATACAATACCGCCCACTCTCTATTACCTAGTTGCTGTCTAGCTTTCATAATCTCAAATGTCAGGTACGACATTTAGAAGGAAAGTATGTTTAGTGCCCTTTTGAGATTTCCCGGATAAAACCCACATCAATCAATCTACTTACCTCCCACTACTGAACGGAAGTTTTCCTTTAGAACGCCGCTGTATCCGGGGCCTCAGCAGCCCCCCGTACATTCATCTGTCGCTTGCCACCTTTTTATATCACAGATAGACGTTTTTGATAGTGGTCGTTACCCTGCCAACTATGTATCATTGCATGCCTTCGATCATATTATAAACTCATACAGCGTAATCGTGCTAAACATGTCGCCGCCAGTGATGGCTCCAATCGCTAAAAAACGCTTTCGGAAGTTAAACCCTAAATACTACGGATTAAAGTCTAAAATAAAAAGTAGTAACGGCTTTTCGAGATTCAAAATATGTATATAGGCTGTGTGACAGCGCTGTTCGGATCATTTTAGAGATTATCATGATCGAAGAGTATGGCATCTATGAAATTGAAATACTTTATGCGCTTTACTAACTGTAAGATTGTTGCTGAATAAATATTTTTTCTATTCTATTTCTATTCTTCTTAAAATATTTTATTCAATTAGGTCATTTGGAATGACTCGAACCCGCTACCTTTTTGTAAACTGGGCGAAATCCTCTCAGCCACTTAGCTACCGAAGATGCCGATTAGCCGACAAATTTAACTGTCTGTAATTATGTATATGTATGTACTTATATATTTAACTGCCTTTTTTTTCGAGCTATGATCCTATAATTATAGGTTCCTACAGTAAGTAGATGGAAACATTGCATTGTTTACTTAAAAAATGCATTGAAATTGCTAATAAAAAAGTATACGTTTATGTTTTTTATTTATATTATAAAAAAATATAGAAGCACATAAAAATGTAGCAGCTCTTGTCGCCCTGACTTACAAGTATCGACTTCTCTCGAAAATGGCCACCATCAGCAACATCGGCTTCACATCCGCGCCCAAACCCTATTTACCCTACGTTCTCGATCTCAAATCTTACGATATCTGTAAGGAAATGAAATTCCCGGCCTCTATTACTGCGCTCGCCGAGCGTTCCGGACCACTGGCGAGAGATCTCGTGACTTCGTGTTACACCCTGTGACACATTACGCTCGTTAACGGAACGGAACGTGATAAAATATATTGTTTTTTTATCTATGGCCAGCTGTTTTTTTATTTATTTATGGCAGAAATCGGGGCTATCGCGTGTGGTAAATCAGCTAGATGGCGTACTATTGGACTGAGTTCCAATTCAGCGTCATTGGTTGTTTAGTGACATTTTGACATCTTACATCAAAAATAAACAATCACCGTGTAGATGGACATCAGTAGCGCTACCATGAGTTGACATCGAAAACTGACATAACGTAAACTATTGCTCTGTCAAATTCATCACAATGAAAGATACAAAGCGATAGTTTTCGATAGCGAGGATAGTATTTCAAACTCATGGTAGTGCCACAGTTTTCCAGTACGTGATGTGTTGTATACACGTTGGCCCCCATTGGGTTGCGCTGGTCGTTATAACTAATTTATATTGGCGGAAAAGTAGAAAATACCGTAATTTAAATAGCATCCATAGCATAATATATATTGTAAATAGCATCCTATTGATTGGTGTCTAATGAGTATTTTCGCAAATGAATTTCTATAGATAGAGTTACGTAGATGACTTGTCCAACTTTAACATTTAGTCAATTTGTATGTAACTTCTTAATACATGACACGTCAAAAATGTAACGAAGTTGTTAGACCAGTCATCACGTTGCTTTCAATTAGCCTATGCTAATTGAACGTTAAACAACAATCATTCACCACTATTACCTATTTATAAAACAAAAAAAGAAAACAAAATTGAGCATTTATCACAAATACGCAACGAAACTCCTTGCTGAGGCGTGTTAGAATATTTCGCTACCGCCACTCGGTCCCCAATCCCCAATAATACTTTTATCTTCACTCCCCTAAAGAAAAATTCATGAATCTTCATATTTATTCATGATAGTAACCGCAATGCGCTGGGAGATGACAGTGTCTTTGTTACAATTAAGGACGATTCGCATTTACATCGGGACGCGAATGTGCCACCAAAAAACATGACCTTCTTTTTCTGACGCACGCGGGTAAAAATATAATATTATTCAAATGTAGAATGTGGCGAGTCTTATTTTCACTTTGCCTCTTTTTGACGGGAAAGTAAACAAAGGACTGTATAAAAAGATTTGCTTACCTAAAGCAACGGGAACGGCTTTGAACAGGGTCGAAAGTAGCGAATAAATAAACGATCGAAACCTCCTTAAATCAAATTCTATATAAAATGAGAAATTACGTTTCAAAATTTCATTTTTTATTCCCATTCCTTCGCCAAATATGAGAAAGGAACGCAATAACGAGGTGGCCCCCGAGCAAAATTAAGATTTATAGATCTCAATCCAAGGAAAAACATAACATGTTTGTGCAACTTCTCTCCGGTTTCTTTGAAATCCAACGAGCGAGTACACATCTCCTGATTAATAAAGACATCTCCCAATTTGGATAGGTACAAAATTTTTAACTTTATCTGTATAAACCTCGAACCTGACTCAAAGCTGTCTTCGAGTAAGCGGATCAGAACGGAGATCTTTCTAAAACCCTACGTAATATCAAACTAATTATATTGAACTAATAAAAAAGAAAGGCCAGTGCAGTCTTTAGTTTAATGCTGCACTACTTCTAACTACGATATGCTGAATTTTTAGCGGCGCTGTATCCTAGATTTTATAATTTAAACGAAGCATGGCACGCGCTTCGCGTAGCTGCTAGGTCAATAAACGTATACTTACTTACATATTATATTATATACTTATTTATGATTTATTGGTGTCCCCAAAGTGTACGTCCTCATAACCTAGCGCCAGACATAACTACGTCCAACGCGTAACCACCCTAAGCGTCCATAGAAAACTTTGTCAAATCTGAATAGGGCATTTAAATCACTGGCGCAGGAGCCGGCATTATGCAAAAATATGCCGCTAATGACATTAAGATCTAAAACAACAAAGAGAAGAGTAAAACTTGACGTCATTAAACCGCTGCAATTTATTATGCAAATCGGTTCAACGGTCCGTTTAACGAATTCCAACTTGACAAGATAGGCTAGTTAAGTCTATCCTTTCACTTAGAAAGGCTGACAGACTGATCTTTCAATACAACCTCAACAGATTTAGTAAGGTAGGTAGTATTTAGTAAGGTAGGTCGAAGCTGTATAGAGTTACAGTTATACTACGGTAAAGGGCGTTGTTGTCTGCTATACCTACAGTTACCTAAAAGTATACTTGTAACTTCCTGCTAAAATCTAAATATGAAAAATTCTACTAATTAACACAATTTCATAATAAAGATGTGTATAAAATTGTGCTGTAACAATGTTGCGCAATATTAAACCGACATCCTAATTAGAGTTTAATTCCCTTCACAGTGCTTGCAACATCCAAAAATACAAGCTTAACTTTATACCGTTGTCACACCTCTTCAACTTTGTAAAATGCTACGAGCATTTTCAAAGCAGGACATTCTGGTTAGTGACGCGCATGAGTCGATTTTTACTCGAGTGACTTTTACCGACATACATTGGAAAACATATAATCAAATAAAAAGTTAAAACTGAGAGAAAAAATATTGTTATTTAGATATTCTTTAACTATAGGTTACCATTAAAATGTATTATCTATTGATAAACCATGTTTTTATGGTAATTTCTTAACTATTTTAACGCACGTGTGATGAATGAATTACCCATTTTTAGACTTTAGACTGCAATATGACAGGCATTTAATTAATTGGGGTATACCCATCCATATTATCGCTATCCTTGGGGTATATCAAAGGTGATCCGCCTGCTCATCTGCTACCTATCACATAAAAAATACATTTATTAAATGCCCAATCCCACTGATCAATAACACCTGATTTTGCAGCCCTACTCTCATTCATGCCTCGATAAGTCATGAGTCACACGAAGAAGACACAGTACCTAGTATTCGAATGAATTAGGAAAATCGCTAAAAACACTCGCGTCTCAGAATCAATCTATAACATCACTATTTCTGTATTACGCTAGTTAATGTTAGGCAGTAAGTTTGCCGCTTCACTCGCTCCAGGGAAAGGACCCAACTCACATTATAACAAATATTGGAGTACATATACGTTCATAGTACCTACTTTGCCTTTGAAAGTCACCAACTCCTCGACCTATGACTTAGGGCTACGCAAACTTTAGATCTATCTTGTTACAAAGTCAAAGGGTAATTATAATATATTGGGACCTCTTCATTTATGTTTTCAGCGACAAGTGATTTATATTATCCTTTTATCTAAAACGTCTCAAACTATAAATATTTTGTTGAAAATCATAATTAAGTACAGCTAGTATTCAAGAATTGAAGTGTTTATTTGCATTAGACAAACATTACAAAGTATCGCCCAATTTTTTAATTTTCTTACATTTTCGAACCTTTTGCAATATCTAAGTAAGTGTAATAATGTCCTATCCCATTTTCCTTTAACATGGCTAATTTCCTTATTTTTAAAAAGCCTTTATTGGCCGAATTTGTAAAAAATGTTTATATAATTCTTGCTTCCTTCCTTAGAGTTACCTAATTTTAACCTACTTACATTGAAAACTGAATAAACATAGCTTGAAATTGAAAGTAAGTACCAGCCAAAGTTTAAATATTGATTAAACAACGTCAGCGATAGCTATTTACGCCAATTTTTCTCCAGACCCTTCCATACTTTATCGGCGGTCGGAGGAGCCTGCAGGAGCGTCACGGCTCGGAGCAGGAATCGATCCACACGGCCTCCCGGCAGTTTGTCAAAACCTGTCTTCGATTGCTTTGCCCCATTTAACTCACTGCTCCGGAACTAAACTTATTTGTTTTGCCGGTTTTCATGGTATTCTCGAATGTGGATAGCTTAATATATCATGACACTATAACGTTATTAACGCAACATTGATAAACAGTAATTTATGTATATCTATCTTCTATACTCTTTATAGATTTGTTAAATCTAAAGACAACAACCAGCCTTATAAGTGAAAACGAAACGAAACGCTTTCGTGTTCGAATCGATACCTACCGCCATCTATTGGTTCAACGTCGTAAGGCCCAGACAGCAGAGATAATGGAAAATCAATTGTTTTATGCCTTTTAATAGGCTTTTGGGTCTTACGACATTAAAGTGAAAATAATATCACGAGACAAAGTCAGGGCGGGCCACTACTTATACATAAAGCAATAATTCGATGAATAACTAATAAAAAAAACAACAATGCAAATGCATAATGCATATAGTGGCCAGAAATTTCACACCAAATGGTTCAATGCGAAATAAAAGCATTTTCAAATGGTCTGTTAAGCCCTAGAGTACTAGTTCTTCGTCATACGGTTACAACATCTACATTAGATGATACTATTTGATCAAACTGCTTTTCCAATACCTAAATTCGTAGTTCTTCGGCAATTACATCGTCGAATAACAGTACATAATTGTTTATTTACTCGTCCCTTCTACAGCCCACGCCAATTTGCCAACCGCAATAATTGTGTATTCATTTGTGTGCTCACCTAACTCGCGGATTTGAATTTCATGCTGATATTATTACAAATACTGTGATGATTATGACTGTGTTATAAAATGCAAACTCTACTCTTATCACTTCTTACTTTCTGGTATCTTGTAACACAGGCTTTTCATAGTTTATGATGGATATATCTCTCAAAGAGCAATATAGTAATTTCTATTCACTATTTTACCATGAATACCATTAGCGATAATTTACTACATTTGACGCGTTAGTAAAGTAAAATATTTAATACAAAAGCAGTATCTAACGCTAAAGCACTACGAAATAGAAATTATTTATATTTATTCAGTGCTTAGTTAATTTATACGTATAGGTCTTCTTATGGAAAACGAGCAAGCGGATCACCTGATGATTAGTAATTTTTATAACTACACTATGCTACACCAGAATAATGCAGATGCGTTCCTAGTCTTTTAATACATTTACGATAACGATTTATATCTGTTGCAGCCGGATCGTATAATCCGCCATTTTACATTATGGCTGCTGTTATCAATAACAGAACCGTTTTGACGATGACCTGCTTTTTATGATGGCGGCATTTACCCTGCAGTAGGACAGTGTATGGGCTAATCCTGTCTCATCATATACTTTCTGCACTTTATCATGTACTTACTTCGGGGACCTTTTGAGATATTGAACTATAAAATTCGAACGCCATAAAAGCACAGGAAGTTAAAATTCTCAAGCATTATAACTCCCCGAAGGTATAGTTCCAGGATGTTCGTTGTTTGCGCAGTCTGTATAAAAATTCAAATAGCGCAGCGGAGTTCATGAAGTTATCGGGCTTGGAGTAAATGCGAGATCCCCACGGTTTTCTAGTTCACTAATTAATTTTGCAATAACGCCTGCGTTTGTTCTCACTCAGGATGTGGTTCATTTCAATAGACTTACGTGCTGGGTATTAAAATAAATGTTTTACCATTAAAAAAGATTATGAATACTACCGAAAATTGCGTTTTGGTAATAGGTATGTATTTGATAACCAAAATCTAGGTATTTTACAACTATTTTTATAACAATAGCATAGGAAGAATCAAAAACAAAATAAAATTATTTATTTAAATAACAGGTATTTTTAACACTATTTGTTGTTAGAAATTCCTTTTTAAACGATTTCAAAAAAAAAGGAGAAGGATCAAAATTATTCTTGTATAGATAAATTGTTTTGTAAATTACTAGTGGCCCACCCTGACTTTGTTTCGGAACTTTGTTGAAGTCATCTTGACCGTCTTGAATATAAAAAAATGTGTCATCGCTAAGGTAAAGTACAGGGCCAGGAATGGTATGTATATCCGCGCTGTATCTGTTTACTATATGTACTATAAAGACGCGTACAGATCTACATAAGTTGGACCTCCTCGGGGCATAATGGCTAAGGTATTGAACCCAAGCGTACAATGTCCCGGGCTCAATTGAATCGTGGGTCTAGAAAATTATGCACTTAGTGGTGCATAGTTACTCATTACTGTACAACATATAAAAACGACCACTTTAATATGATAGTATACAAACAAGTATACAACTTCACAAATAGTTTACTAGGGCTAATTTAAATTATTCCATTTTCTTCCAAGACTGAGCACTTATTCCAGCCACTTTTCGCTTCACACCTATTAACCGCCGAGCTTGCGAAAGCCAATTAAAAAAACACTTTCAATTTGAGGCCAAAGTGTAAGCCACTGAATAAACTCCCCAACAGTTAACCGAGAGTGCGAATAGCTTTACTTACTCCTTTATCGGTGTCTCACAGGCACCCTAAACAAATTTGAAAGCAATCGGAAAATTTGCTTTGCGAAATTAAAGCAGCAAATTACAATATTTAAATTAGTTTCCCACCCGCATTAGGGCCACGTCGATAACGATATTAATTACTGTGCTTAAATACCGCTTTGAAACATCACATCTAATTTCGATTTGCAATAAATTATATTCATAAATCAAGCAGGTATTCAGAAAGTTACCAACAAAGGGACACGCATTTTCTTTGAGTCTCGCAAATTAAAGACCAAATCAGAAATAAAGGATTGTTTATTAAGAAATAGCGATTACTTTGAAACCTGTGAAATCGTATTTCTACAAGTAAATTCGTCCTTGTTTTAACCTACACGGGCTTCTTTAATTCCAATCGGAGCTTGTAGCAGCCTACCACAGTACATTTGCAGGGTAAAGACCCCGCGCTCCGGGCGAATGAGACCAGGCAGTTTGAAAGTCGAAATGGGGCGCAACGACTTTTCCTGACAGTGGAAAAGAAATACACACAGAAGAGTTACTTTTGGACCACCTTTGATTCATGAATCATCGTCGAAATTTCAAGAGTGATGGAAGCTCACTGGATAAGATAAGAACGTTTACCTGCCAAACAAGAGTTCCTTGGTTCGAATTCAAGTTAAAAAAAATACCCTAAATATAGGTATATTTCTTCAGTACCTTCAGCTCGGCAGTGAGGAAAACCATCACGTTTTGTATCCATCGTCAAAGCGTACCCTGGGCTCCACGGCTTTGGAGCCCAGCCACCCAGCCTGATAACTACGCTGAAAATTAGATGTATTTTCTATCTATTGCCTGCTAAGGTTTCTATATCGATTGTGTGGAGCCACGTAACACTATTGTCAATTACCAGTAGTGATACTCAGAAACTAGAATAACACACACCGCGTACAGAGTGAGTGTATTACGTATGCGTAAGCGAGAGAGCGGAATTTGCTCACAAAGCTCATCCCCCGTCAAAACAAACATCGCCAAGCCAACTGTAGTGGCTAAGAAAATATTTATGTAGGTACGTAACGCGCATAGTGCGCCAACACAGTGTCTCTTTGTATCGGCGCGGTGCGTGTAGCTACATACTACCGACTGCATACAGCGTGCAGCGTCGCTCCGGCGAATGAACCCGCTCAATATGCGAGTTCACCATGCACCGTGCAAAAAACTGCTGGAAATTTTCAATCTAAGGTCAACAGCGCGGAAATTTCAAACACCAACCCTGAGTCAGTTATTTAGTGTCCAGTCGGGGCATGTAAAATATTTAATGTAGAACCCGGCTGAGGCACGTACGACACTCAAATGCCACGGCTGTCCGTTTTTATGGAACTCTCTCCATAATAAATGTATATGTAGATTTTCAGCAGAAAGCGTGTTTACAAAATGCTTATTACACGTAGTTACACAACCATATTGTTGCGGTTTTATTCGAAAAGTTGACGTCGAGTGCTTTGCTGGAGTGCCGAAATGATATTCCCAGCGTTGTGCGCGGTGCAACTTTCCTCGCATTTAACATTTTAGTCAGTTTCCCGTTTAGTCAACAAAATGGCCAGAAGTAAATTTGAGGAATCGTTCCTACAATTAACTATGATATCTTGGTCGCGATTTTATCGGTTCAGATTTCGACTAGTTTTCGTTGAGCTTAATGCACATTTCAGAGAACGGATGGTATGAAATTGTTAACCAGCACAATGTAAATTCTTGATGGGAAAATACAAAGTGACCTCGTATTTTAAACAAAAGAAAACTTTTGTTTTAATCCAGTAGTTACCAAGTGTTTATAAAGATCCACCCGAATCCTATTTCATATTGTCACTCGGCGACAAAACGAGGTTTTGCACCCAGCCATTGTTTCCGGCTACACAACGGACTGGATTAAAATAATTTTAAGATAACAACTACAAAGAGCCAGAGTGGAGAGACTACTACTAAGAGATTAAATCTGATTAGTTATGTTAACTAATTTCCGGCTTGCTGCTTAGTCTTCCTCTGTTTCAATTACCTTTTATACAAGTTATGTTTGCGAATTAGACCTTTGTCAAGAGGTTTTGATTAAACTTTTCGAAAGTCAAAAAATATGTTTCCTTTTCAGCTTTCAATATAAGGTACGATTAAAATGTAGGTTGCTGTAACAATGATCAGAGACCGTACTTAAAACGACGTCCCTTTGTATCCACAAAGGGATACAACGGTTTTCACGTTGTTGAAAAAAGATACGTACTTACACGTTCTTTTTACCTAATACCGTTGAAAACGATTTTAAGTAGCCTACTTACAGCAAAGAGTCATATATGTAGAACATGATCTAAATGTCAAGGCTCTAAATAAACATTGCCCTAATTTACTGATTGATAAAACTACCTGTGTAGGAAGTAAGATACCATTTTAAGTAGAAAATAAAAGAGGTACATACTAGAGTTATATTTGTTCAATGACTTTTAGAAAGTTGCATAAAAAACTTTTCATACAAAGTCGGTCACGTGACTTGGTAATTTTGTCCCCATACAAGCCAAAAAATGATTAGTGAATTTCGGAAAGTCTTTGAACATAGGTATATGTTGTTCAAAATGGTTGGTAGAACACGTGGTTCAAAGAATGCAAATGTTCACATCCCTTATAACCTATCCGATCGGAAAACTAATAAAACTCGTTATAATAATATCACATATTTTTTCTACTTTAACAATATTCTGAACATTAGGGTACAAATAAATGCGCCGTCGCATGAAACGGGCTAAATCAACCTCGTCCCTTACCTTATGGGAATTGAGTTCCCGAACCCTGATTCCACAATTTGTCAACCAAAGCGCAGAACTCCGTAACGCGATGTAACTTATTTTTGTACCAGCATTTCCCCTGAAACTCCAAGTGCTCTGATGACGCTCTTATGTGTTAACCTACCCCGTTTTGCGAAAATCAACATTAAGAGTGCTGACTTCGAAATATTTTTGTTATTAATAACTAGTGGCCCGCCCTCACTTCGCTTCGGGACCGTAATTCAGAAATGAACCAATAGATGGCGCTGTGTCCAATTACATCGCGCAAGCGTTTCGTGTTTTCGGTTTACCTATAAGCCTTGTCGTTGTCTATTGAAGTTATCTCTTTATAAATAGTATAGAAGATAGAAGATAATGCTCTTCTATACCATACGGTGATAACTTCTGAAGACAACCCAATATACAACTCGATAAAACGAGACACTTGCGTGATGTGATTGACACCCATTGTTTATTGGTGAAGATTGGAATTAATAGCGTAACAAAATCCAGTCAACCGTCAACGTAAGTAAATTATAAATTCGTACAACTTTTCATACAAAGTCGGTCACGTGACTTGGTAATTTTGTCCCCATACAAGCCAAAAAATATTAGTGAATTTCGGAAAGTCTTTGAACATAGGTATATGTTGTTCAAAATGGTTGGTAGAACACGTGGTTCAAAGAATGCAAATGTTCACACCCTTATAACCTATCCGATCGGAAAACTAATAAAACTCGTTATAATAATATCACATATTTTTTTCTACTTTAACAATATTCTGAACATTAGGGTACAAATAAATGCGCCGTCGCATGAAACGGGCTAAATCAACCTCGTCCCGACCTTATGGGAATTGAGTTCCCGAACCCTGATTCCACAATTTGTCAACCAAAGCGCAGAACTCCGTAACGCGATGTAACTTATTTTTGTACCAGCATTTCCCCTGAAACTCCAAGTGCTCTGATGACGCTCTTATGTGTTAACCTCCCCGTTTTGCGAAAATCAACATTAAGAGTGCTGACTTCGAAATATTTTTGTTATTAAAATAACTAGTGGCCCGCCATACTTCGCTTCGGGACCGTAATTCAGAAATGAACCAATAGATGGCGCTGTGTCCCAATTACATCGCTGCAAGCGTTTCAGTGTTTTCGGTTTACCTATAAGCCTTGTCCGTTGTCTATTGAAGTTATCTCTTTATAAATAGTATAGAAGATAGAATAATGCTCTTCTATACCATACGGTGATAACTTCTGAAGACAACCCAATTATACAACTCGAAAAAACGAGACACTTGCGTGATGATGTGATTGACACCCATTGTTTATTGGTGAAGATTGGAATTAATTAGCGTAACAAAATCCGTCAACCGTCAACGTAAGTAAATTATAAATTCGTACAACATTTCACACATTGATGTGATTCCTTACTGTTCGGTTTGGTAAGTCCACTGTTGTACTGCTATCCGTAAAAAGCTACTGTGAAATGTTGTTCCAATTTTATTATTTATTACTAATGCCCTTATTGGAAGCAAGGATCTTTGCAATCCCGCAAAGTTGCAACGTGCAATCGTTTCAATGTAAATAATAAAGTACTAGATTTGTCATATCCTGGATTATTATAAGCCAAGAATCCTGACGCACACATTGTCCACTAGAACGACACTTTGAGAGACAAGGGAAAGATTTTGAGAGAAAATATATACAGGCAGCCACTAGTAAACGAAATGCGCACTCTTAACATGAGAAAGTCAACTGCCTCGATACCGTCCCCTAGGAAATACCCAAACAAGATATGTAACTAACAACGTTCCAGCTGTTCTATAATTGTGAGAAAAATGAAGCAAACATAAAGGAAAATTACTTTCCAATACGCCGCAAGTGAATTCCCCGGGGGAAAGAGGACAAATATTTCTCGGCAATACAGGTCGTGCGACGTCAAACAGCGCTCAGGTTACCCGGGAGAACCTATTTTTAAGACTAGAAGTCAGTGTTGCCCGAAGCTAGGGCATAGACAAAAGGGGAATCAGGAGGAATTAAGATGACTTCGAATAAAAATGTCGCGAAGTAACTTCGCAAATATTTTATCAGACAGTAAAGTATAATATACCTACTGCGATTTATTTTTGTTGAAAAAAACGAAAAAAAAATTATATACATAAATTAACAGTTTTTAAAATTTATTTTTGTGATAGGTTTGAAAAATCATTCAACAATTATTATCTCCATTCAACTATTGCGACGATATTATGATTTAATAGACAAAACAAAGTGTCATTTCTCATCTAATCGTAACATTTTGAAGTGACAAACACCTGTTCTGACTGATTCTGACCCCTGTTTAATGTTTATAAGTGCAGTTGCATTGAGTAGTCTGAATTAGGTAGAGTTATTTTGGTTATTCACAGTGAGATGTATTTACATTGATCAGGCGTTTACATTGGTTGAGGCATTTACATTAGTGTGCCCTGTGGCTAGGGGCGTTAAGAATACTGCCAAGGTATTCCCGGCCTGTCGTAAGAGGCGACTAAACGGGCTTCAATGAGAGGCATTTACATTAGTCGGAACAATTGTCTATCCAGGCAGTAGTTTTATTTAACATCTCAAATCCAGCATTTTAATCTGCTGTTTAAAATTAAACACGACCTCATAACTCCATCTAATTCCTCTGCGGATATGGGCAAGTGCCTTTAAATCATAGAATAAGCTAATAATAGTAAATGTTTATAAAATTACTCAAAATTACACGTTTTGGCAACACTTCTTGAACTAGTCTTAGTAACATAAATGATAGATGCAGTCGGAGCAAATATTTTTCTGCATGAGTGCTTCTAAATGCCACAATCTTAGCGAAGCAACCGGCGAGGCGCGCCACCGGTCGCTATGTAGTACCTATCTCGTATCTCTACAATTTTAAAAATAAAAGCGGAGAGATGTAGCCGTTTAAAAGGTTAATTATGTCCACTTAATTATTCAATCCGCTGACGCTATTTGCTGTTAAAAGTTATGAATTATTCAGAAGTTAGTGATTGAATAAAATGTTTTATTTACCTTCTAACTGCGTCAATTAAAGTCGAGCCGTGTACGTGATCACAACAGAACTTCGAGGACAAAGTTCCTTACGAGCGTGTAAATAATTATTGAGAACGTCTTTAAATCTGTCTCCAGATTATACATTTGATATTAATGCGTCCCGTTGTCTCATTAATATCCCGGCAAGAACCAGTCTATCAATTCCCCCATAGGTTCGTGCATTTGAGGTAATTTCTATGTTCAGTACTTGTATATTCTCTGCATCTGGCTGGTGCTGATATTGACCGTATATCTTCAACAGCGCAGATACAGATATTATTCGCTAGTTGTACATATCCCCGCTTTCATTATGTGGATCTAAGAAGGACTTTTCGTGTTGAATCTATGCCAATACGCAAGTAAAATAAAAATAACGTGCGGTATAGAATGCACGGTTTGGGACATGGAATAAATGGACATTTGACTGCCTCAATGGCGCAGTGGTAGCGGGTCGCACTTTATGACTGTGCAGACTGCACTTGTGTCTACGCACACACTTGTGCACTATAAATGTCCTGGGTCGTGCATCGGTTCGGAAGACATAACATGGACCTTAAAGTGTTTTGCCATTTCGAGGTCTGATTATAACGTAGCACGATATCTGGATCTATAAGTATGTGTCTATTGTTCAGAATGACTTAATAGTGTGACATTTAGCACTTGAATCGCGATAATGTGGCATGTGGCACCAGGCAAGCGTGGCATGAAATGCAGTTACGCGCCGCCGCCATTGAGATAATGTATGCCACAGCCAACACGTGACTGCAATTTCGCTGACTCAGTTGCAGCTAATCATGACTAAAACTACGGCTCGGTGATTTACAAATGAAAACCCTGTACCCTTTATTTGTAAATCATCTAGCCGTAGTAAAACAATAAAAAAATCAACACTTTCATACTCAAAAGTCAATCACTATTCTTAGACGTGACCTGTGTAGCGCTACCATGAGTGGACATCGAAAACTGACATAACGTAAACTATTGCTCTGTCTCTTTCAAATGCATCACAGTGAAAGAGACAAAGCGATAGTTTTCGATAGACAGGATAGTATTTCAAACTCATGGTAGTGCTACTGTTCCTAAAATAAAGACTTTAAAAGTAAAACAAATATGTGTGGAACCTAATCTATAATCCTTCCTCAAATGTATATCAAACATTAACCTACGTCGTTAGATAGCATGTTGAGTCGATATCATAAAAAAATCCATGAAAGCTCATGTCCACTCTTATCATTGGAATAAAAAACCTCTTTATAGTCTAGTCGGCCGATTGCGGTTTATACACTTGTAGATTTTTACGAACATGTAAGCATATTCGCCACTCATGCGTTTTGAAAATACAGTCCTGTCGGATAAATGACCTCACAATAAAACATACTCGTAATATGTATGCAGTTTTATGCGTCAGCAGGTGCTCGGACTATTTGAAAATTCTGCGTTAGCCTACAGCTAGTGCCTACATGACATTTTTTTCATACAAAGGGACTAAAAGTTATGACGTGTTGCAGAATAAAAGCAACGTATGATTAATATTTTACTGGTAGAGCTCTTAAACACGTATCATATATAAAAATTTTAGAGGTCCCTTTTTAGGCATTTTTTTTTCGCAATGACTATAAAAATCCAGACCACTCATTGGCAGACCATGCCATTATCATGATTCCTTTCTCCTGCCAAATGCTGCCCCACTGCTAGGCAAAGGCATCTATGATGAGTTTAGGCTTAATCACAACGCTTGCCTAAATGCAGATTGTTGATCCCAAGAAAGAACGATGTTTGAAAAATGTTCGACCCGGGAGTCGAACCCAGGACCCCGAAGTCATGGCCCGGTACTTAAACCACCTTAAACTACAAATTATCGGGGCGTTCACCTACCCAACCCTTAACCAAACACATACAAGTAATACCACTGCACCAACCCTGCAAACTACATATAAGTTCTCCCTTGTTCTAACAACGAATCTTATTCGAAACCAAAAGATTTGCGTGGCTAGACTCCGTAACAAACCGAGCATCGCCTGACAGCAGACAAGCGGTGCCGGATGGAAGACAGATGAGTATCGAGCTGAGCGCAAAGTGCCTTCTTCCGATAGACGCCTAGAAGCTATCGCCGGGACGCGCCTTACAATGCCGGCAACTTATAACTAGACTTGTGTAGTTACTAAGGAAGTAGTTCAATAAGGGAAGGCGCAAATGAAAATGCTAGTTGCTGGTATAGACGTAAGGTCCACCAACGAGAAGATTGCTTATTTACTGACGTCATATATGCCAAATAAATCCACCAATGTATGTGGTATATTCGCCCTACGGTTATTTGGTTCGCGGAAAAGTTGGAATTAATGCTGTTCTGTTCTACGCTGATGATGATATTTATGTGATATTTTATACTTAATATAAAGAAAATATAAGTTTTCAATTAAATTAAAAAGTAGGGATAGCCAAGACCATCATATGTCACTCATCTAGCTTCAATTAGATCAGGTAACTCTGCTATTAAACAGTGAGTTAATCACCACTATTTCAAACGAGCTACATGGTTCAAATTAACTACTCAAACAGTTGGACTGACACAGTAGGTATTTATTTGAAATTTAAAAGAACTACATAAGTACAGGTTGTAGCAAAAAGGAGGTATCATCCCAAAGTGACACACTTTACAAATCTCATATTAGAGATTTTAACCTGCCAAGTTAATATTACGATTATTAATATTTAATTGAAATCCGGATCTTAGTGAAATCCATTTCAATTTGCACATCACAATGAGCAATCAGCTGATGGGGATATTAACCTTTGACCGCTCCTTTTTGATTAGTTGTAATAATAAACCACCCCTTGCATTCCTGACAATTGTTTGCATACAAAATTTTATAAATGTATTACGGTAAGATTGTTTAACTTTTCCTAAAATATTTTTTATTGATTTGAAACTTTGCATATAGAATCGACACAAGGTACACATTATTTCCTTCAATGGTTGATACCCCCTTTTTGTTACACCCTGTACATAGCTCCCATTCAACCCAGTGAACTATTTCGCGCATATCTACTTTCAACTTTACGGAGTTACCGCGTGCGAAAATGTTGGCTAATAGGATTATGCTTCGAAAGTTTTAGATAAAGTATAGTGTTATAGACAGTATAGTTTTCATGATAGATGAAGGAAAATATCCTGATAAGTATATTTTATAGAGGTACAGTAGTTTCATTGCGTACATGATTTCTCAAGAATATCCATCCTACAAAATAAATAATGTACCTACGCGAAAGTTTGTGAGGATATAATACGCAATACTAAATAGATTTTAATGAAACTTTACAATCATAGAATTTACATTTCAGAATAACTTATAAGCTAGAATTTATAAAGATATACTTATTATCGAAATTGAAACGATAATTCTCTCACCACATTAAGTGAAACCGCAGGGCGCTAGTTCAGCAATGTATAGCAATTAGCAGATTGATTGTCTAATTGTTTCAATATTACCATGGGAACATATATCTGTAGATCGTAACTATTGTTTTTAAATAGTATGCATACAAGCTTTAGTATTTTGATAATTTTACTGATTTATCGCCTGCAGGATTTGCAAATTTTACTGATTGCTACGTCGTAGCATCCTCGTAGCGCAATACTCGTAGCATACGATACATCGCTTTTTCGCGTCAGGCTGGAATTACCCGCTCTAGAACGGTCGGCTATGCTACATTATCACCAAAATTGATTTTTTTTATGATATAGGTGGCAGACGAGCCGACGGATCACCTGATGGTAAGCGATTACCGCCGCCCATGGATACCTGCAACTCCAGTGGTATCATAAGTGCGCTGCTTACCCTTTAAACCCCCCTTCCCCTGTATTGGGCCTCCGGTACCCTCACTCACGCAGCGAAGCACAGCGCATGCACTGCTTCACGCCGGTTTTCTGTGAGGACGTGGTATTACTCCGGTCAAGCCGGCCCATTCAAGCCGAAGCGTGGCTCTCCCACTGTTTTTCTTTTATTTACCAGTGACAATTTGTTAACTATTATTTGAATAAAGTAACTGCTGAGTTTCTTGCTGGTGTCTTCTTGGCAGAAAACTACATTCCGAACCAGTGGTAAACATTTTAACATTCATATTGTCTTCTGGATGGACTTAAATTGAATAAACTATTTTCATTTCATTTCATAAACTACTCAACATAGCATGCGATTAACCCTCGTACAGTAATACAGTACTTATTGTTGATTGTACCATTTGCATGCCAGAGTAAACCTAACTAGCGCCACTATGGATTTTATATTACTCATAAAACCTATCACTTGTTAGGCTGCTTTAGCATAGGAGGTCAGTCAATAATGGCTAGATGGGGAAATGTCTGGGATACATAATTTGTAATGGTGCAATATGAAGATATCCATCGAGGTCTACCTGTGGGAGCAGGGAACAAGCTTTGATTAATTCAAAAATCAAATCAAATTTAAGAAATAAAACAAATTACATACCTATCTATACTTTTCATACATTTTATTGGTTTTTTATGTGATAGGTTAGGTACAAAACGAGCAGATGGATCGCCTGATGATAACCGACAGCCGCCGCCCAAGAACACCTGCAATACCAGTGGAGTCACGTGCGCTTCTAACTTTTGAACCCCAGATTACCCCGAATTGGGCTTTCGGTACCCTCACTCACACAAGTCAAAGTCACAGAGCACAGGAGCTGGTTCACGCTAGCTTACAGTGGTTGTATTATTATTTATCTACTAGTGGCCCGCCCTCACTTCGCTGCGGGACCGTAATTCAAAAATAAACCAATAGATGGCGCTAGGCGTCGATTACATCGCGCAAGCGTTTCGTGTTTTCGGTTTACATATAAGCCTTGACATTGTTTATAGAAGTTATCTCTTTATAAATGTTATAGATTATAAAAGATAAATTATAGATATAGATTATAGAAGATTTGATTAGATCTGATTAATAAATGAATGATTACTTGGGCTAGCGAGCCCTAGTGTACACGTAATGGAATTGTGTGCAAGCACCTCGCGGACATTAAGCGATCCGCCTGTAGGTACGGTACGTGCCCGGCTAATCTCATTTCTGTGATGGCATCTGTTTATGCTCGCACCGAATTCGGCTAATTTTGCTTTTCATTCATTCAGTATGTGTGTACTTTAATTTGCATTTGTAGAATTTGGGTCGTGGCTTTAGCTTTATTATATTTTTATTTGGAAAACCAACTGTCTTAATTAGCAGTTATATAAATATCAAGCTAATAATAACGGAGCTTCAATAATTGTTATATAAATATCCGATCTTAATGTTTAACTTTGCCAAGGAATTTTGAGCCTTACGAGTATCTTCCTGAGATATTATAACACTGCAACTGCCATACTTAGCGTTCGTTATTTGACTCATTTCAATTCATTCGCACCGCAGTTACATTTTGTTAGTAACATGTCGCCAACACGTTATCATTCGGTCAGTATTCTACTTACTGTAACTTGTGTTTAGTTTGCTTTAAACATCTACAACTATCGCGTAACATACATACAAAAAAGCAACATTCAGACGAATTGAGAACCTCCTCCTTTTTAAAGTCGGTTAAAAGAATACCTAGACATTGTTAATCTAAAGATTTATTTCCGCTCAATATCAAAACAAACGAAGAAAATAAAAGGAAAAACCAACTTAAAACTCATCAAATTCCCCAAAAACACCATTGAATTTCATGTCCCATCTTTGAGAGATTTTACTGCCGGCAATTCTCTGAATTCATTTTATTCAGTATACCTCGGGTCCAAATGCATAGAAACAAACTTAGGGACAGTAACTGCGATGCTAAGTTTGTCCCGGCGGGGAACAACTTGCGCGAAGTTATTCTGTCGCACCTAGACTACGGTTTGACAAAGATAAGTAGCCTAGATTTGTACAATGGACCTTTTCCTTGTCACTTTGGCGTAATCATACTAGCTTGTCATTCCTGGTTGCCTTACGCTTGGACTATGGGCCAGGATTCTTGAAATCTGGTTATGTCTGTTTTATGGAACGGTTAAGCTGCGAGAGTATATTATATCAAGACGGCTTAAGGACCATCACGAGAAAGAGAATACTCCTTTCTAAAAGACCGGCATACCCCGAAGAGGTTCACAGTTGTTGGTGATTACTGAGGACCCGTTTGTCGCCTCGAGGATACAAAAAAATACAGTGAAGCAACTGTAGTATGACTTTTGCAGCTCAGAGACTGAGGAACCAGACCAAAAATCTCAACAATTGTCGGTATCCACTATTTGCGGAACTATGTAATTAGGTAGATGTTTGAAACGTGTAGTTTTCCTTAGTCTTGCGATGGTATCGACAGTATATCGAGACTGAATGACATTTGTGTCGTTGCAAAAAGTCACAATTTTGTAAGACCCCTAATAGCAGGTCGCTATGTTAATGTGTTGCCAGCTCGATACCTTCAATCCACTCTATATCATAGCGGTCGTACGCCTAACGGATATTATATATTTTCCACTCTGGCTACCGAGTAATTACATACAATACACTATAGGCGGACGCTCGGTCGATCTCGAATAGGCCAGACTAATTGGATCCGGCTTCTCTCTCGTCTTAGCGAGTGAGTTCCGGTTGCGTCCAAAGCTGTCGCTTTGGGGCCCGGAGTACGCTTAGAACATGGTTCGGAATTTGGGGAGTCTGGTAATTACAATGAAGCGACTGACGTCTGAGCTTCGCAACCCTTTAACAGAGGAAGCAGGCTTGAATCAATGTTATGTTTCAGAAATTATCCGAAACGTACAGGTATTCTCATGATTCTTTCCCTCACCCCAGGACGAATGGTAGAAATACGCACATAGGTTAGAAAAATCCAAATATTAATGATTGGATTCGAACCAATACCCCCCGCGTGAAAAGTGCGCTCTTATGCACTGAGCTACCATCGCTCAATTGATCATTATTGGGTCCCGTTACACCGGCATAGTTTTAAATTTCCCTTTTTACGACTAATGAAGTTTCTAGAAAACTTTTTTGCAAACAAGCAATACCGATATAGTGAAGATATGAGCTCAAGAAGAGCTACTACTAGTTATATAATAGTATAGGAAAAACATTGATTGGTCTTAAAATTTAAGGTCAGTACCTAGGTATTAAAAAACATACGGTAGCACCCCGACATGGAAATACTTACATACATAAGTATTAATTGCACGAATATACTCGTATGTTTAGAATGGGATTACCGACGGCCCTGGGAGTATAAGGCAGGGCTATAGGCACCATCAGGCCAATCAAAACCTTACAAAGTCTCGCAGAATCTCAATAATATACCATTCCGTAATTTAAGTCCTTTCCATAAACTTTTTTCAAGCTTATATTCGCACTAGGCATTTTTATTCGCAATTTTAAACGTAAATATTATCCCCGTACCTATAAATTAAAGACTGGTAATTTTATCATAAAAATAGGTAAGGTGGGTCACTTTTACCTTTACGACAATACACACGTAATAATAGTTACAAGCTTTCCCTTTTAGCGAGGTTAGTGCCTGTGGGTGCGACGCCGTCATAACTTTTTCTTTACTTTATTAGGGTAGCTCCATAATCCGAGGTGTCCACAACGGACCAGGCCGATAGACCGTATGAGTAATGAGTATTGACGAATATACCTAGTACCTACGTACTAAATTCAAATGTATTATGTGCATATTGAAACACACTAAAAATTGCAAGCCTTGTATGAAAAACAAGAGACAGTAGTCTCTCAATGCTCCTATTTTAGTACTACAGATAATAATAGTATACATTGTGATACAAGGGTGGAAAGTTGTTTTTTCCAAACGGGCTGTCATTAACAAAGGCCAAGCCGAAGGCAAGGGTTTTTAATGTCATGAGTTTGCAAAATCACACAAAACACATCCGTGAATCACAGCAGGTTTTTCGATACAGTTAAACGATACTCGAGTTGACGTTAACTTATTTCACGAAAAAAATACAAGTTACTTTTTTTTAATAATAATAATATTTATTTTTACAATAAGTTTTAGACTATGTTGTTAAAATGTCTCTTATTTTTATAAAAACGCGTCCCTGACTTTTTGCATGTTTGCAAAAGTAAGATGTATTTTTCGAATCATATATTGAACATCCATAATAAAAAATAAAGTATCTTCATAATTTACCTAGGCTATCTTTATTTTATAGCATAAACACATCTTGTATAAGTCCAGCTCCTTTTATATTCGTCAATTGAATAGGAATAGAAACTCTTACCATTATCAAAATGGAATCAGAGATCAAAGCAACAGCATCAGGAAACTATGTGAACACGAAAAGTGCAACAGAGGAGCCCTTATCGTTGCCGGAGCACAAAGGAGATCGGCTCGCTCGCGGCGGCCATATAATATGCAGTGTTTCAACAATACAGGGAAATTCCCCTTTTCAGGGAAAATCAGGGTCCAAAAGGAAGATGAAGGTGAAAGAGTTGCAAAAGGGAAATAGGAATAGGGGGGATAGGGGAATTGCGAAAAACCATCGGTTTTTTGCGAAAAACCATCGGATTTTTGCAATTTCAGAATAATCTATGTAGAGTTTACTGCTTATTGCTGTGTAATGAAGTGATCCAATCTGCTTGTCTTCCATCTATCACATAAAAAAGGAAACAGTGACGACACCAAATTGTAACACAATAACATCTCATTTAATTAATTAACAACACACACAGTCACAATCATATCATATCATATCATAGTGTATAGTAATATGTATTAACAAAATTAAATATCTTTTTATCTAGCCGGAGGTGGGCGTTTATAGCTGCGACACAGTTGTTAAACTAATGTGGCTGTTTTCGAACACTTACTGTAATGCGTATGCACTTGTGTTACGGATATGAGACAATGACGAATATGAGAATTACAAATATACTTAAATTTACTACATCCAGACACTGAACAAAGTCATCATACGAAAGTTTGTCCAGGGTGAGGATCGAACCCACGACCTTTGGTATAGGTAAGGCAGGGCCACTACCAAATGCAGCATCGAGCCAGACAATTTCTGGTCAGGGTATAAAATATTTTACAAAGAAGATTGATGCAGAGTCTATTTTCAGCCGACTCACTTTTACTCGAAATAAAATTGAAGGGAAAGAACACGCGCGTAAGTGACAACACTGAGTATGCAGCGGGACGTGCAAGGCACAACAACCAGGTACAAAAGGTTGTTGGATCGAGCGGAATGTCGTCTTAAATGCTTTACAATTGATAGGACAAATTCAAGACGTTTGAAGTCGTCTCAGGTTCTGAAATGTACGTACAGCCACACATCAAAGTATACAAAACAGTCAAATTTCTTCAATCGACTCTCATCTCAACATCATGTTGAATATCAATTGAGGAAATTTGACAGTTTGTGGTAACCTGATGTGTGGCTGTCTGTACATGATTTATTGAAATTGCATTAAAGTGCATATGAAACCTTTAGTAGATGAAGAGTACAATTGTCAAAAATAGAGGAACATTATTTTTGTAGCATTTCTGCATACTTACGTCGTCATTCTTGGTCGTTCTACTAAAGGTGCGTACCTATGTGCCTAATTTTATCTTGTGGCAGCAGTGAGTTTTGTTCGCTACCAGGGACCCTAAGTAAGTTTGCTAATCTAAAATAAACGTCCCCTGGAATTACCCTTTACGTTCACAATCTATTCGCGGCGTTTGCGTTCCCACGGGAATGAGTCTACATGCTGCACTACTATTCTATCACAATATAAAGGACAATAGTAAAGTCACCATTTGATTTCAGAAGTAGGACTCAGTACGTACAGCCACACATCATAGTATACAAAACTGTCAAATTTCGAAAAATCGACTCTAACCTTACTATCAAATGCATTAGGTTGAAAAACAATTGAGGAAATTTGACAGATTGTGGTAACCTGATGCGTGGCTGTCTGTACATGTGATTTCGATGTAGATGTATATTTTACGTATAATAGTGATCGTCTAAATAAAATATAAATATTTTCTTCAAACAAAATTCATAATAATGACAAAAATAATTTCCAATATGTTTAGTTTGTAAGGTCTTCTTTTTTTCAAAGGTCTTTCGTTCAATCTCCCCGTTCCCCTTCAGACAATAATTCATGATGAGTCTGGTAATTATTAGAGTATGACTAGTCACTACTGCAACCTAACTTCACCAATATTTTTTCGTTTAGTAGAGTTAAGCCAGTATTATCATCACAAAAATATTGGTCAGGTTAGGATAGAACAGTGACCGGCCAAAAAATCTTGAAATTCTTGGGCAAGTGTTTCGAGCGAGTTATCCCATAATCCGTTTATTCCTATGGATCTTTAAGAGACATCAAAGCCACTTCTCTGTTGTATATTCCATTACACGACTGTGGAAGCGCACGCGGCGTTCTCCATTGTGTAGCTAACCCGCCACCTACGGCTAATTACAAGGAATTTATCATTATTGAAGCGGTCCGCAGGCTGCAGTGCCCCGTACCACGACCTCAGGGTAAGTTAAATATTTATATTAATTCTTTTTTTGCTTACTGAGAAGGCAAGAGATTATTGTCAGTCTGTTAGTAGGTAGAGGTTGATTAGTTTTTAATTCCTAGAGTCCCTTTTGAAAAGACTTTGACGAGATTTGGTAACCTTTTTTTAATGTGATAGATGGCAGACGAGCAGACAGTTATCTGAAGGTAAGCGATAGCCGCCGCCCATAGACACCTGCAACACAGTGGAGTCACAAGTGCGCTGTCAACCTATAACTCTTCGTCCACCCTGATTGGGCCTCCAGTACCCTTACTCACTCCACCGAGTGAGTGTGTGTACCAGAGGCCTACGCCGGTTTTCTGTGAGCCTGTGGTATCACTCCAGTCGAGCCGGCCTATTCATGCCGAAGCGTGGCTCTTCCACGATAAAAAACCTACCTACCTACACTGTAAGACGATCGGGATCTGAAGAATTTAAAACGAAATGCAAATTCTTTATGCATTTCGGTCCATCCATGCAGAACTTATGAAAGTCAAATACGGAAATAAGAAATATTTAACCTACCCCAGGCTTAAATTGTCCATTTCGACCGAAAATACTCCAAGTAAATCTTTATAATAAAGTACAGTCGAGTTCAAAAATATGTATGTCACAATACATATATATAAGAAAGTGGAAGTCGTTTTCTTATACATATGTACTGTGACAAGGTCTTATAGTACCTATACATATTTCTGAACTCGACTGTACTACTTTAATCTTTTCATTTAATACTTAATATTATTAACAGATTTACATTTTAAATTAATACAATAAATCATAAGAATGCTAGCAGACAACAATAACAATTTATCTTTATCATTGAGATAATGGCAAAGTCAAAATAACAATAATACCTAGACATCGGGCTCAGACTAGAAAATCAGGCAGGAATCTTTATCACTAAGATAATCTTGTAAATTATACCTAGTAGACTTTCATCATAAGTCAGGTTTAGGATTGAGACTTAAACTTATCCCAGAGCAATTAAATTATATTTTATGGCGGCTCGATGAATATTTGAATGCTTTCAAATTAATTGCCAAATTTATACTCCTAATAAAGAGATAAATTTATGGACAACGACAAGCTTATAGGTAAACCGAAAACACGAAACGCTTGCGCGATGTAATTGGACACAGCGCCATCTATTGGTTCATTTCTGAATTACGGTCCCGAAGCGAAGTGAGGGCGGGCCACTAGTTAGAATTATATGCCAAATAATATTAGTAGTAGATACAGCCAAAGTAGTATAATATTATCGACACTGCTTGCGCTACAAGTGCGACGCCGATTTTTTCTAAGGGAAATACTTACCAGAAAATCTCCACACAAAACGGCAATTTCACAGGTAACGAGCTATTATTTTGAGCAATAATGGAAAACATAGCTTAAATTCGCAATTTACTCGTATCTCATTCCAAGGTAATTAACTCGAGTCTATTCAATAATTGTTAGTTTTCGGTAAGTAGGTAATTGTATAACAAAAGTAATTTGTTATTCATTACGGTAGTGGTTACGTCTTATCAAACATATGGCTTCTTAACTTTAATTATAAGATAGAATTATTCTATCTTGCTAATGTTATCGTAATAATTCCAAAGGCAGAATTGAAACAACAATAAGATAATTGTTCGACAGGTGATTGATTTAAACTATGATAAAATACCACCATTAATCCTATTAAAATGTGTATACGCGGAAATTCTGCGGTACTAATTGAGATCAATACAATTCAGATAGGTACGTAATTAGCTGGGCAACTTAATAGGAAAAAAACATTGTTCCTAATTAAAGAAAGAAGACTAACAAAACTGTCAAATTACGTCAATCGACTCTCCTCTTACTGTCATACACATTAAGTTGAATATCAATTAAGAAAATTATACAGGTTGTGGTAACCTGATGTGTGGCTAACTGTACATGCACATGAATTGAGTTGATATTCATTATAGATTCCTCATATGATTTAAATTTCACTACTTGCATTTTTAAAGATTGATCGAATCGCGGAACATTTGAAGAAGTTAAACAAAGATTACATGCTGCGCATAAGCAATAGTGCAGAGAGCAGCAACGGGATCTAGAGCAGGGTAGGCGAAGGTCAACGCCCTATGATGACGGGTGCATAAAAAAAAATATTTGTCCAGCTGTGTGACTGCAACAGGTATGATGATTGTTAAACCTGCACAGAGATTTTAAAAGATGCCAAAGCATGCAAAGCACGGCATTCTATATTTGAATAATTAAGAGAAATAGCAAGAAAATCTTATCATTCCCTTAAAGTACAATAACATACAATGATTATTATAATTCTGGCTTCCCCACTTAACAGAAATGTTGATTAATATTATTGTGAATACCTCGGTGGATTAGTGGTTATCCCATTTAAATGGAACGGATTCACTTGGCATAAGGGTCAGGAGAATATTTGCAGGAACCTGACAAATTGTCAATCTAAGTCAGTAGTCCGGAGTATAGAAATTGAGGGTTTAAGAGATAACCCTGTACCTGACACGTTATGCTGTTAATCCTGGGTCCGATCCCTCTCCGGTAAAGTCGCGCTTGTGTCCTATAGGAATATGCGATACGGAAGTCGAAAATGCACGAGTAGGTGCACTAAATAGTAACTTAGTATGCGCATTTATTTGTGAACAAAAATATTTTTTTGTGTCTTTTTTTTTTAATTTCATTAATTGCATATGTCTCGTTAGTCTCAAAAACTAAATTTGAATTGCACGCGCTGCAGTCAAAATATCAGTTGTAGAACATTATAGTTTCGTTAACTAATAGCTATTTTGCTTATTCGTGACTCTATCTGCATAAATACGAATCTCTCTAGATTGATAATGATAGGTATCATTAATTGTACTTTAAGTTCTTAGAATAATCGGATTAGCGCTTAACATCGGGGCGATTGTTAGTTACTATGGGAATAACTATCACGGAAGTAATGATTTATTTTTCAACATCGGGCACAAGCGGACCTAAGTAACATAGATACCTAGTCCTCGAATTAGTCCTTTTTAACTAAATTAAAAGGCGAAGGGTGTCAGAACCAGAATGGTCGTCTAATGATGTCGCAGATGTCGCTATAGACCACTTGGTAGTCTATGTTGTCGCAACAAAATAGGAAGAATAACAATTGAAGGGGTCCCAGTAGTGCTTACACTATCGAGGTTAGTGGGCCAGAAAGTCGTGGTTATCGACATCTTCTTTTAATGACGGGTCATCGCCCTGTGAAACTGTTGCTTTAGCTACATTTTTCCGCTCTTTCCAGCCACCAACAATGATTCAGCGCTTAGTTCGCTCCCTTCATTTACATTCATTAATCTTCGCCAATAGCAACTCAATTCCAATCGCTTTCCTCTTACCGTCAGCTAAACCGATTCGATTTTCAATTTGATCGTCCACCTCATTTGAATAAGGTCGTTGCATGCACGGTTTTGGCCGGCGATAAGTAGGTACAAGTTGCATGAAGGACAATACATGTAGACGTTAAGCGAAATCGCACGCAAATAGAAATTCTAAAAATCTACTGGGACTTCTGTCAACGAACGACTGTTTCGTCACTGTCACCGTATGCATGAAACTATATGCCAGTGCGCGTACATCGTCTTGTTCTAAGAGGATACATGCATCCGTAATGTAACCGTATTGACACAAACGAGTATTATTATTTTGTGGTATATCTCTTAATAAGAGGATATGTTACTGGTGGATGACTTGTTATCTGCGTCTGTCTTCTGTAAAGCTCCATGCAAGCGGTGACATAGGAGCGATGAAGGACAACTTATACTGTAGCTCGTTGAAATCTGTTTGATAACCTACTATTGTAGTCCAAAAAGAAACGAAATTGACTTAATGCTATGGAATGCTGATTGAAATGACAATTTGAGCGATGGTATTTATTTATGTTGCAGTGGATACATGCACCTCAGAATTTTTCAAATCTATATGCGTATATGCTTGCAATTTTCGGATAGCTCCTGAAAGGTGTCATCATGATTCCGTACTTGCTTTGGTTCCCCTGTTATAGGGTTGCGAAGGTCACACGGCAGTCGCTTCATTGTAATTAGCAGACTCCTTAATATCATGAATCATAACCTAAGCATACACCGGCTCCAAAGCCAAAGCGACAGCTTTGGACGCAACCAGGAATCAGACGCTAAATGAGAAAGGTAATTGATATAAGTATCTTGCAAAGTATGTAAGCTAGTTCGCTTCAACGACCGACGCTGTCTGGTGTGATTTGTTTCAAACCCTCTGCCTCATACATACATTCATTTAAAGTAGGTAGGTATAGGGGTAAAATGCGGAAGACTGGAGGATGTAGTCCTTTGACGGAGGGAGCAAATAGATTTATTTGATTACAAATGAGATGTGCAATGCTTGTTATGACGAAAATGCTCTCTGGCGCGCCTACTTCGTCATGGGTGCATAATGTAGGTAGGTAATCTTCTTCTGGCGACAGACAAAAGGTCATAAATAATGTACCTACTTATCTGTTACGGCTATAACGCAGCTTTGCTCACTTCATGAAATGTTTCACGCAAATGGCTCCAACATAGAAATCAACTCATCGCTGCTATGATGGAATTAAGTATTGACAAAATTGCCTAATGCGCATTGGTGATCACAAAGCCGATCGAAAAAATTTAAACATACTTTTTGCTCGAGCAGGCAATCGAACCCAGGACCCCGATATTACGGTCCGGTACTTAAAATATAATGACTATGGCTTTGCCGCGCATTTAGTTGTCCATGTTTAGAAACAAATCCTTATCATTAATCTGCCCGAATCATACCATATTGTGGACAAATGACAGACAGTGAAACATTTCATGAAAATGAGCAGCTTTTCGATGAGTACGATTTGGTCACCTTAACCATTACAATCAATAGTACTCTCACGCCAATTCCCAAATTATTGACCATTCAAATGTGATCAGCAAACTCCCCATGGAATTTAGACATAAGTGAATATTCAAATAGAGCTGCGGGCACTATAATATCCGACTGATTGAATTCGGATCACCGCCTATTAGCGCAGTCGAGTTTGTAGTCAACTTTATAGCTAGATAAACCTTAAGAAATACAAATATGTATAAATAAAATAAATTGAGACAAAATCACATACATTTTACCGGTCCTAAACTAAGGTTTTCCCTTGTACCTACTACGGAAACCGATAACAACGATGGAACCATAAACACCCAGACCCAACACAAATATCTGTTTCATCAACAAAGATTTGCCGTTGGTGAATGTTGTGAACTAGTAGGAGAGTCCTAAATAAAAAATTGTAATTTATAAACAAAACGCGTTTCTAAATCAATTTTTTTTTTGTTTTGATTCCAGTTTTTAAGTCTATTGTTGCTGCTTATAACAGTCCTCGAAACCGTTTAGACACTTTTTGGAAATGGCACTAACTTCTTAATGGCAAGCAATGTAAAAGTATTTATAAATGATAAGTACCTAGTAGATAGCTAGGAAGACATTCATGTTTTTACGTGATCCTTTCCAGAAACCTTGCAAGAGGAAATAATAATATAATACTCGCAAAAGATGGAGTTCAAAATTTTTGTACGCGTACTATCACCGACTGCTTGACTTTTATGCTGTATAAAGTTTAATTACCATTTATATTATACATTAACACCTTTCGCACTCCGCGTGGTATTATTATTGTTGTATAATAAAAAGCAAACCATAAGCTTCACTACCGTCAGCCGGATAATTGGTAGCAAATAAACATCTATCACGAGCATTAATTGTCAGGTACACGGTGCGGTGTTAACAGGAAAATGGAATTGCCGAGGTACTATCGGGGAAACTTACGGTCAATCGTAGCAATAATCGCTTGGCAAATGCAATATCGGCAAGCGAACCCTGCCGTATGCAACAGCAGGAATAATGACATTGTCAATATTCCTGTAAAGGACGCAGGACTAAAGTCTAGGACGTCGGATTGAGAGTGATGGAACTAAAGTGGAATTGGGCCGGACATTTAGCTAGTCGCGGTGATGGCAGGTGGAGCAAGATTATGACCAAATGGTGTCCTGAGAAACGGCCGACGAAGTCCAGGTCGTCCGGTGGCACGATGGGTCGACGACATCGCTAAAATTGGAGGGACTACATGGATCCGAGCAGCTCAGGGCCGGGCACATTGGCGAAAGGGAAGGGAGGCCTATACTCAGCAGTGGGTACTACCGGGCTGATGATGATGATGATGCAAGGAAATTGACAATTCCTTAGAAGACAGCAACAGTTCCGATCTTTTTTGTACATTATTGTTTATGAGATTATATCATTCTTATTTTATAAGATTTCCATGTTCAATAAACAAACGCCATAATGTGTTTCCAAACATGATTTATGCGAGTAAAAGCTTTACTGCTCCACATTGTATACCCCAATGTTCTTACTTCCATGTATTTTCTAAACACGAAAATCCAATATTCGCACGGGCTATACGTTTTTTCGTGGCACACCTATCATGAATTTATTGTCAAAGTGATTTAAGTACCTATGGGATGAATAGGAAAGTAGAAAATAATACGAAATACTACGTACGCGGCCGGTAAATTCTGTTAGAAAAATACGAGTACGCTCTAACTCTAGGCTTTAAAATAACAGGATGTTTGGATACCGACAAGGGTACTGTTGGGTTTCAAACGCTGAACCTATTTGTAGATATATTTTTATAAGCTGACTGGATCGGTGGCGCCGTGACCCATATGTCGCACTTTTTAGCGAAGGCTGTAGGGTCCCGGGTTTTATACCTAATAAACTGATAATGAAACAAAATATCCTCATTTTCATAATATTACTAATATGTAGAGTGACCAGAGCACATTTGTACGAGTATAATACATAGTGTATCTGTAAACATTTAACCCTTTAACCACGTTCTAACAATTATTTTGAACAATATTTGTTTTTTGACTATTATGTTGGTCACGTGGCTTGATCATTTATTTTTGACTAATTTGCAAATGTCATAGAACAAAATACAATTATTGTTTGCCGATTTGACCTCGCAAAACTATGTTACTTGACAAATAAATTAATCAGAGCTTTGCAAATGTATGGTAAAATATTTTATCACATAACTAGAGACTATTTGGCAGAACATTGTGTTATTAATAGTCTAAATTAAAAAGTAAGATAAGATTGCAAAATGGCGGACAAACCTTGGGTCAAATCATATGCCATTTCCTATACGAGCTAATTGAGGTCAACCGTTTGAACTTGACCTTAACAGTATACCGCGAAATTCTTATGTTATGTCATCTCATTATTCTTGTTTATGTTTTATGCCGTTACACAAACAAAATTTCCATAATATAGATATAAAATAAGATATATGAAGCATAAAATTTCTAACTACATGGCTCCAAAGCGGCAGCTTAGGTAGATCCAGATTCAAGATGTGGTAACAAGAAGCGACTGCCGTCTGACCTTCACTACCCTCTAGATAGGGGAACCAGGTCAAATGAACCATGGATCTTGATTCCATAATTTTAAGGAACTTTCTGTAACGTGAACAGAGTGAACAGGCATCTTCTAGGCAAACGCGTAACCTCCTAGACACCATCGACGCTTTCCATCAAGTGCAATTGTGGTCCATGTATGAGATGAACCAGGTCAATGTATGAGATGGTGCGTGAATCTTATCTACAGAGGTACCTAAGCTACCATCGCTCTCCCTTATTTACAAGTATGCCATTGCATTTCAATCAGACGCAGAACATATTAGAGGTAAAAAATAACGGGTCCGGACAGGAATCTCTAGTGGTGAACTTGAGTGCGCAGAAATCAATTTTATACGGAACGCAGACTTTTTTGAAAGACTTCAGTGTCATAATATCATTCACTTTCAATGAATGAAATACGCTATTGTCTGTGGCCAGTCTTTGCTTTTACTAAAGTAATAATGTGAGCTATTTTACAAGTGCTTAAACTCCCCCACTTTACGCCGACCGCTAGAGATGTGCAGGAACTTGTACTCGTACATCAAATTACGACACAACACTAATGCGCATCAGCCCTACTTCCATTAGCATCCAGTGACGTCACGCGCCTGGCCTCTGTTATAGTTATAAATGAGTTAGGAAAAAGCGTAACGCGAAAAGTTGTCGGTGAATATGAAAGGAGGGGCAACAAACACGGTCCGATTCCATCAAGCTCGAGCCGGGACTGTAAAACAGCCGTAACTAGTGCAAACAAGGAGAGGATAATATTTATGGGCTTGTTTTGACAGCGGGCGATGACGTGATATTTTTCTTTCGCGCCTAAATTTTAGTCACGTGGCCCGGGGTGAGATTACTGTGGCTGACTGCGTCCGTTGTTTTGGCAAACTTCGCGGAATTCTTGGCCACGTTTGGCGGTATGAATGGGGGAATAGTTTTCCGTAATTGGGAATACGGAATATCGTTATCGTCCTGTTTCTTGCTTTTTGCTTTTCCGTTTGTATAGTTCTGGCAAATTACGAGTAAGTAGGTAAAGCAAATATTTAGGTACTCGTATTAAGATTTAAGTGTGTACGTACCTACTCTAAAATAGATAAATACGCCGGAAGATCGACTGACAGCATGTGTGTATCAAAAATATTACTTGTAAACGCATCAAAACTTAAAACATGTTAAAAAAATAAACATACATAAAAAACGCCTTTACCAAATTAATAACATTTTACGCTATATTAGCTACAGCATCAAAGCAGATTAAATTTGCAAAGTGTAGTGATGACACGGGCCCGGAGCGTTCTGACTCACGAGTACATCTCATTATGTGTCGGCATCGCAGCTGCTGTTCAAACACGATACATTATTAACAGCACAGTAAGTATAGAGCCATAAGCAAAGTAGGTAGAACTTAAGGACTGGGGCTGGGCTTAGAAATATTAGCCGGGTGTTATAAGATTTCTTTAAAGAATAACATTCATCCTAGGAGTGTTTTGCAATTGCATCCAAATCTGTCTTTTCAGAGGTTGGGGTACGCTTGGATTCGTAATCCAGGAATTGGTATTTCTGGTAATTACAATGAAGCGACTGTCTTCTAACCATCGTAATCCTTTTACAGGAAAATCGGACGACCTGGATCATGGTTACACGTGCAGGTTTCCTCACGTAGTTTTCCCTCACCGCCGAGTGGTAGAAATATGCACATAAATTTGAAAATTCCAGAAGTGCATGCGCAGATTTGAGTGTACGACCTCCTAGTTAAGAAGGCGCATGTTCTTATGCACTGACCTACCAACGCACATACTAATTTTCTCTTAACGTCGTAAGACCCAAGAGCCTTTTAAAAGGCATAAAACAATTGATTTTCCATTTTGTATGCTGTTTGGGCCTTACGACATTAAAATAACCTAGCATTTCATTGTACAAAAAGAATAAACAGGACATTTAAGTAAATCTTCATGGAACGAATTTCTTAAATCTTCCTAAAGGATGAATAATTTCATTTCATGAAGATAATAATGCAAAACGTGACAACACAGATACAAATGTACCTATCCAAGTAAAATATCCCTGTTTTCAGCTTCCGTAGCAAAGATATGAAGGCAAAAGAGAGGTTTAACCTTAATAATGCGTAACATTCAGATTTATCGGACAAATAAACCTTGTTCCAGGCTATGAATAATAATCACCTTCCGTATTGTGTTACGTACTTCATTAAAATAAACGCACGGATGCTTTTTATAAGCACCCTGAATACGTATGGATGAATAAAATATCTTTATTCTTGAATAAAGGTATAGAAAAGGTGATAATAGACCACTTTAAACAACCAATACTTATTATTGGTATGCAAATGTTAAAGATAAACAAAAAGGGTATCATTAAAAATTTTGCAGAACTATCTCAAACATGTCGAAAAACGTTTATCCTATTCAGTGTAAAACTTGTAATGAACTTCTCTGTGTCCGTCATAACGGCAGTTAAGTGGATGAGGTGGGCTCATCTTTCTTTATCAATAGACAACGAGAAGACTAAATTGTTATGCCCAAAAGACATCAGCCCGTTTACTTAATCAATAATAGCCCATATTGTTCACTGCTGAATGTAGGCCTTTTGGATTTACGAACTCCCAAAACATACTTTTCCTTTTTACTTCGATGGACCCCCTGGGCCGCCCGAGTAAGAAATACCCCAACTTGAGAGACCTCATTCCATCAATTCATATGGTCTCCTCGAAAAATATTTTTATCCAAACGTCACCCGCGGCTCTACTCGGGTGGGTTTCGGGTATAAACTAGTTTGTCAGAAAAAAATTGGCCTCCTCTTTATTAATGTTTTTTTACTAGTTCAGTAGCTCAAGAAATCACTTCTTACAAATACCAAAATTTATTGAGAATACAGGATGGAAAAATACATTGGGCTCTGGAGGGAAATCAACTGAGAGAAAACATTCATCTTTTATTTAAAGAAATGAAACTACAATTAATAAGTTCATTTTTTTTTCAACAAGGCTTGTAGGTAGATTGAAGAAGTTGTAGGTATCCTTAATATTCGAAACTATGGATTACATCTTTAACGACACCCCATTGAAAGACCTATCCAAGATAGAGATAGATGCTTAAGCTACTTAGTGGGAATCATGTCAATTTATAGTATATATAATATAATAGATAGTTTTTTAGATTTTCGCGTTGCATTATAACTATAAAGTATTAAAACGGGCCTTAACGTGACGATTATTTTTGATCCTACATTAAGTACAGTATGTACTTACTGCTTGACGTCTCGGCAACGTTGCAGCAGCCGTGGTCACAAGTGGACCACGTTAATTCCCGTTAGATACGTGGGAGCGTCAATCCGTTTTAATACTTTATAATTTATGTGATGTATGAATATTATTATGTATGTACTTAATCAACCAGAAGTGATACCAGAATGTTTATTTGCGACCCTAGTTTTTCTCGTTTCCACACGAGACCGACGATGACGAACGAGCGCCGAGATGGAACAGAATAAACAGCTGCCGCAAGTCTGATTGGAAAAACTTTTCGAATTGAACTTCGGCCGCATCAGGCTCTCATTCCCGCTAATTGTCCGACCTTCCCGACTTGAAATAACAACACTACTTAGATGGATTAAATACATAAAGCCAACATACAATGTTTTTGGTTCTCCTTATTACCGATACCAATTTAAGACAGCGATCACAAAATCGCGATCGGTGGGGCTAAATATACCGGTAAGCCGCGTTAGCCTAGTGGTTTAAGTACCGGGCCATAATTTTAGAGCCCCGGGTTCGATTGCCAGGTCGAGCAAAAGCATGTTTCGAATTTTTCGATGATAGCTGAGTTTGTGATCACCAATCCGCATTAGGCAAGCGTGGTGATTAAGCCTATTCTAGACTTGATTTCTATTATATCGATGTCTTGATTTCTGCAGGGCCTTTGCCTTGCAGTGCTCTTAGCCATGCAACTTTCATCTTCAAAGATGCTGTGGTCAATTATGATGGTATGGCGGCAGCGAAAAAAAGATTTATGATGACAGGTTGGTCTTGATGATAAAAAAAACTTATTTAAACGCATCAGGAAATTTATTGCATTATTTATTTATTATGCGCCTGCTGTTGATGTCTTCTTTTCCGCTTCATCTGCGGGTGGTGCACCCGACGAGGCATCCGGGGCATCCTTGCTAAGTGGGGTCGATTGAGCGGGGGCGCCCGCCGTGGGGGGCTCTGGGGACCTTATGACGGGGTGACGGATCGTATCGTCATAGCAGCACACTAGGTCTCTTGAGTAGCACACGCGCGTGAAGTACAGGATACGCTTCCCTACGCACTTCTTTCTCTTTATGCACTCGCCTTTCTTCGCCTTACAAGTAGGATCTACAGAAGAATTTCATCATCATCATCAGCAACCCACACTCGTCCACAGCTGGACATAGGTCTCCCCTAATGCACGCACTGCTCCCGATTTTCGGCCACTCTCATCCAGCCCACACCAGCCAGCCTTCGAAAGTCATCATCCCATCTTGTCGCAGGGCGTCCAACTCAAGAAGAATTTAATTGATTAAAATATTTTCATCGAAGTGCCTGAAATTACTATGACAACCTCCTGAATTATTTATATTTGTTGGATACGTAGGTAGGTACGGAATGAAGTATGGTGAGCGATCCCGACTCGCACTTGATCGATTTTTTTTTCAATTATATACTTTTTTATTTCAATTACTAATGAAGAAGAACACTAGGGGTGATATGTGTTTGTATCAGTTGCCTTTCCCATTCAACAAAATTGGATGTATAATGGATGTGGCGATATAAGTAAGTACCCTGTAGAAAAGTGACATGTCAAAGTTCTATTTTAAAAGTCAATTTAGTGTATACCATCAAGTAAGGTAGAGTAGTATGGTGTGTATACGTACGGATTCCGATAGCAAAGAACATCTCCTTTCCTCTTTCGGACAAGTTTCTAAATACATGATCCCTATAAAGTGTAGGATATCTATATCTTGTACGATTGCTATGTAGACTATCACATAATCGCATAGATATGTAGATATATACCAAAACAATGAGAATAAATATCTTTGACATGTTTGTCGCAATAATGCTTCATAATACAAATACGCCATAAATTGGAAGTGTGCAAGGCAGAAAATAGTTTTCAGTGTAATTAACAATTAATTGGAATGGGCCTTAAACGGTTAATGGGAAATCGAGGTGACTTTAATTGTGTAATTAAAAAATAATAATAACTACGCACTTCGTTTACGCTGTTCAGTGTATTCGAGATCTCATTTCCACAGGTAATTTTTTTTTGGTATCGAAATAGATACACAACTATCTAAGTACTATTGGAAATTTTAAGCGTGGGAGGCATGCCCCCCCCCCCCCCCCAAGCTTCGGGGGAAAAGGCTCGACCGGATTGATACCCCAGGCTTAAAGAAAACCGGCGTAAAAGAGCGCCTACGCTGTGTTTTGCCGAGTAAGTGAGGGAGGGGGGCCCAATCTGGAGGAAGGGGGCTAGGTATAAAGGTTGACAGCTCACTCGTACTCCACTGGTGTTTCGGGTTCATGGGCGAGGGCAATCGCTTAGGTACCTGTTCTGTTCGTCTGCCACCTAACACATAAAAATACAATAAAATTACTATGTAGATTTTGATTTAGTAAGTATTTAAGAACATTTCTTTTACAATTTTGTTTAAAACTCTTTTGGAAGTCGTAGCGAACGCTTTGTCGCGTATTAATCTGGTTATCACTATGCAGGCACCCACTAACTTCGAGTCGAGTTCAGATAAACGTGTAATAAAGGTCGTTGACACCTGACTTTTAACAATGTAAAATCATTATAAACGAGACTTTAAGTAGTCAAAGGGCACGTGCTGTTATTGTGGTAAGGTCCTTGACAAGTATGGACTCACGTAAGCCCAAACCTTTTTTTCCGTAAAATGCGTCGACAAAACCAACGGTTAATGTCAATAACCTTACTGCAATTTACGTCAATAAGGACCAAGTATGGTTAACACGTCATACATGATGCGATTATTGTCATTTGATCTACTTACATTAAAGTAACTATTGTCAAAATTAAATGCATAGATAGACATTTATGCTAAGAAAAATGCTATACATTTTAATGATTTATATTGACTCTATTAAAGATTTTTAAAAACTGTGATTCTATCATGAAAATTTCGATGTGATTGTAGCCACTATAAAACTCTAACAATAAAACTATTTTTCCGATAATTACATTTACATAGAGGAGTAGCGAATGTATTCTTGTGCCGCGCGCTAGACCTGGAACATTTGAAAAATACTTTGCTCAACAGATAAGGGGAATCGACTAAGTTGTTGATTATTTTAAATAATAATAACTGATCCCTGTGCTCTCTTCGAGTGGCCAAGGAATCAATTTTATGGTCGTCAAAGTTTGGAAATCTATACTTCAAACGTTGCATGATGCGATTATTGTCATCATCTACTGGATTTAACTTAATCCGAACAAAATTGGTACTACGTATGACTTTTGGAAATTTTAGTTATTTTATAGTTTTGTTTACAAAGTGACCAAGTCACATGAGTGAGTTTGTGTGTAAAATTATTTCTATTTAAGTATGCCAAATTTCGAAAGTTCTAAAACAAGCATTTTTCAAAGTTCAAGTTGGTAGAAGAGGTGCTCAGTTAGAGGAATGTTTCTGTTTACATGTAAAAAATAAATTTATGCCAAAATGTAAGGAAACCTCCACTTAATAAAGGCGTTTATACACTGTGCGTCCAAAACGACATGCTTACAGTCACGGCTTTCGTCGCTGATGTCACTGAAATAAAAGTTTTACGAGGCTGTGCCTGGCTCATCGTAAACGGCAAATGTGAGCGTAAACTAAGCTAATTTGGGCGAGAACTCGCGGCCCATCATAATACTGCTAATGCTTTAGAGACAATAGCTGGCGCAACGCCTATTTAAGGGAAGCGCATGTATCACTTTAAATATAGTGTGATAAGTACACCTACAGTGTTATTAATTACCATTTCTTTAACTAACAATCACATCTATATGTTTGAAATCTGCAAAGTACCTAAAATCCTTTTTTTTTCTTGTTGCCCCGGGGGGAATGCCGCGCGCTCAAAAGGAGCCAATGTTTGAAAGAAAGAAGTTTACATATTTACTTGACCAAGAAGAAGGATTTAGGAAAGAAATACAATAACTGAAACCAAAATCTAAACTGTTGATACATGTATAGACTGTCTCGTTTTGATGATGTTCTTCTTAATTAAATGTACGAAAACCTCCCGCAGTTGAAGCGCAAAAGCTATACGTTTTTATCTACGAAAACATTTTACTAGATAAAAAAGTCGGTTGATAAATGAACATAACGATGATACATGTAGACACCAAATCTATGCCAACGATAATAGTGAATTAGCTTCAATTTATATGTAGAATATATTATATACGATATCTTATACTTAATCAGAACGTAGCTACATACGTAGGCGTGGCAAAGTATTTACCACAGCATAAGGATTTCCAGTAGCAACACTTAATACTTTTTACATGGAAAAGTAAGGTACGCTGGAAATTTGACGAAAGTCGCCTTTATCACGAAAAACATTACAAAGCGAGAGCGAGACCTAAACCGACCAGCTTCATTGCGTCTCTACATGGCTGCGATAGAGTAAGAAAACTACCAGCTGTCATAATATAGTAGGTACTGGCGGCTCTGCGCAGTTTTTTACCCGACTACGGCAAAGCAAAAGGAGGGTTATGATTTTGACAGGCTATGTATGTATGTATGTATGTATGTCATCTGTTTCCACGTAACTTCTAAACTACTTATCATAATTCGAAATGACATATCATTATAAGCGTCTTGATGTCCGCTGGTTATAGGCTATATGAAGTTTCACAAATCTAATGTGGCGCCCTCTAGCGGACAAAACATACAGAGTTAAAAAATAAAGTTATGATAAATATGCCGTGTTTGGTATCATTTGAAAGCGCTTGACTTGTACTTTTGAATATATATATACTAGCACTTGGACACCAAAATAGGCAAATAAAAAAGTAAAAAAACTAAAACCCAACTACGACAAAAAACGACGCTGAATAAAGTATAAAACAAGCCTAGTACATTCACTATTTAGAGATAAATTTCATGTTTGGAAAGGCGTAGTCACACGTTACATATACCTACCTTTTGAAAACGAGTGACTACTTTTTTCAACTAAGGATGCCTTTAAGTGTGCTTTGTCTTGTTAGTATAATGTCAACGAGTTTGAAAGGGCAACGCTGAGGTATAGAGAGACTGGAAGCGAAGGCGGTAATCGATCGGTGCAATCTTCTTACAAGTCGCGGACAGCCGGGCCCGCTGTGCCTACTGCACAATCAAACGCATAGTTTTATCAACCTTGAATTTTGGTTCACAATATACCGCTCATCGACACATTATATAGGGTGTATTGGTAAACAGTTACATTCCTTTAGACAATTTTTTTGCACACCATTCCGAAAGAGATCCTCCTCAGTAAGTTGATTTGGATTCCCCATAAAAAATTAACAACCTACCGCGATCGACTTTGCATGAAAAGTTGAATGTTTTATTCAAATTTCGAAAAGTCAAAGAACACAATTTAATGTTAGGCACCTAGAAGAGGTGTTTAAAACTCAATACCTTGCTACTGGATAACTATATAGGTACTGGAGGATTACGCTCGGTAATACGAGTACAATTTGATCCATTATCGCTCATCAGCCACTGTATATTTTATTATAATATCTAGATGTAGAAGCTCTATAGTAAGTAACGCTTAACATAAGGTTCGTCCGTATTTATTAAACTAGTGGCACGTCCTCACTTCATACATACAAATTTGATTTGATAGTATTGTTATTGACAATCTGCATAAACATAACTCGAGTAAACAAACGTAACACTATCAGGGCAATATAAATACTCGTACATCTATAACCGATGACTTATAGTAGTTAAATGTGGTTCAATGAACATTACTTACTTACTCACTGTAGTCGATATTGCGCTTGCGACCGAGTTGCGCCAAACACTTCACTCAACATCCGCATTTACATAACTTGTGATTTGTGTCTGAATGGTGGATTTGAAAACTATAAGTGTAGATTTTTTTTTCTAATAATATATATCTAGGTATTATACATTTAAATATTATAATATGATTTTATATATAACTTTCATTGATTTTGATACAAATTAATGGTTAAAGTGCTTACTTTGAGGCCAGGTGAAAGTCCGTATTGCCTGATATTTGTTTTTTATTCAGCTCACAGACACACAGACAATTCACATTATCATTACACAGGATCCTTATCCGATAAGTAGTACATTGCCACGATTAAATCAGTGTGTAAGCAAACATTAAGGAGATCGATTGTTTGAAACAAACAAGTGCCAACCATGTGGGACAAAGTGCTGATGTTTATTTTCGTGTGCGCGTTTCTGTTTCTGTTCGGCAAAATAACTCAAAGGGAACACAACAAATACAAGTTCAATTTTAAGTTCATACTCTTCTATGTTTATTCGTCGGCGTGGGCCTCTGTGGTGTGGCCTTTTTTCCTGTTCAACCCGAGAAGTGTGCATAACGCGAGGTAAGTATTTTGGATACTGGTACGGTAAGAATGTTTGGGCATGACTTTATTAGTAGCCGTATCAAAGTAAATGTATGATGTTGAAGTACCCACATTTTGAAGTGGAAGCAGAAGTTTGAAGTGAGGTAGAGCGGTGACCTAATGGTCTCTGAATTTTGCTTGTCGGCTAAAAACAAAATTCTTTTTAAGTTTTCTGAGGGGCCAATATTCATCAATAACGTCATATGCGCGGATTGGGCACTTTGTGTATGTTTTAACTCGGTAAATCGTTAAGAACGATACCTAAAAAAATACATGTTATAGACTAGATTTCGATCTTGAATTTCTGACGAGGATTTTTATTTAATGTTTATAGTTCATTAGGAAAAAAATATAACGTAAACATCGATTTTATGCAAAATATTGGATAAACTAGATACGAAACTAAACACTTCAGATGACTGATTTTTTATTATACAATACAATACAATGTACACTACAATCCCTGACGAGGAATTGTTGTTTCTTGGGTTTATAATTTTTTTATTAGTAATATTCTGTTTTTTCTATACGCGAGCGCGAGTAGGTACTCTCTGTATGCTCAAGGCCGTTAGCGCATGTACAAGCCTTAAAATAAATGATAACAACAAGAAATACAATAAGGTATACTTCACTTGAAGGCATTGTGCATTTAGACAAACAATCTAGTTACTTTCAACAGATAGGTATATTCGCAGACCTAAAATGTATGAATTAATACTTTATAGGATAGATAGTCTCCCCAAGAAACGGAAGGGACATGTATACGAATTTACCTTGCGTAAAATCGTATAAAAATGGTTAGCGAACTATAATATGATACATTTCCTGGATATTTTATTGCGATCCGAAAAAATTAAGTAGTAATATTTTTTCGGATCGCAATAAAATATTTTAATACCAAAATCAAGTAAATTAACTATCCGTAAATATACCTTTTTTATATAAATTAGATTGTAACTAAAAACAATAGCTTATACGTCGTGTTACTAAAATCTGCAAAATCTCAATTGATGTGGAAATTAAAATACTTTTTATTTGAAATGCAGTTGAGAAACAAATACGAACTTAGTTGTTTCTCAAAGGTTGTAAATAAGTTTCACTTTTATCGTATCAATCAATCATAAGTATAATTGAAAGTAATTACCTAAATAGATGTTTTTTTATCACAAATATATTCTCAGGTGTTGGATATAGGCATGAAAATTCTTTTGTTACTGATATCATTTTGTACAATATTTTGATTAAAAGCCGTAAGAGTTCTTACTTCACAATTTGCGGTAGTCTCACATAGATGAAATGTAATCATAAATATGTAGGTAGGTATGTTCCTTTTCAAGACTGAGCAAAGGTGTAACCTAACCTACCTATTGGGTGAATGTATCGAATATTCATTGAAATCTTTAAGAAAGAAAACAGCGTGGGCTAGTTTTTCTAGAATTATTCCACACACAAATACTGACTAAATCAATTAAACGGCAATGCGTGTGCACTCCTTCTGGTGTTGGCAGCTGATAACATGGTACTGAAATAAGGTCGAGGCGATGTAGCTTTAAATATATCTTTATTGTTTCCCTGAAAATAATTAATTAGTTATCACTTCACATAGGAGTGTCTATCCTCCAGGTCCTCTGATAACTTGGGAGGTCTAGACCCTCCTTAATCTATCCATCCTCGCTATTCCACAGTCACATGAAAAGTGCGCTCCCGAGAGTGAATCTGTTTATTTTTCGATGCATGACAGATTATCTTTATAAAATCGGCCATAAACAGCGGCCAGTATCCTGGCTATAACCATCGTTACAGTACCTAGCTGATATTCAGATAGTGTCTTTTCTACGGACAAATCTAGATGGGTACATACAATGACATTTCACCTACAATGGACTTCGCATCTGCGCCTTGTGAACGGAACTTGAAAATTGTGCTTAAGCACACTTAAATAAATGATAACTATGAAGTCGCTCTTTTGTTAGTTTTTATCACCCGAGCGAGATTATGGCAGGTCACTAACTATACTCTAAACTGGAATTCAAGACCAAAAAATCTACGACAGATACGTCACTGTCAAATCTGTTAAAGTCACTTACGTTTTTAGGTTTCGCCAACCTTTTTGGCATTATTTTTCTTATTATGCAGACTAAACTGTCAAGTTTCCATACATTGTTAAAATGTTGTGGGTAGATACCAAATGTTATTAACACCTGAAGTGTTACAAGCGCAATACCATCTTTGAAAACTAAAATTACGGATGGTTAAGTTTTTATTAAAGGGTCTTGTATTAACGTGAAAAAACGTAAATAAAATATATTTTTTTTAAATTATAGAATCAAAATTACCAATAGCAACATTGTAGTAGATTTTTTGGTCTTGAATTCCAGTTTTGGGTATAATTTACGATAACTGTTTTTTTAGCTTTCCACTACCTACTTACATGAGATTATGAGAGAGAAGTGGCGCAAGTTAGTTGCAATGGAAAGTTTTCAGGTTCCAGTTTTTCCCATTAATATCATTAAAATAAAATTATTACGCACAAAAAAAAGTAATTTTATTTTCGCAATAACAAACCCTTTTATTTAATAATGGGAAATGCACAAAAAGTAACTAGTCTGCCATCCGGAACCGTTCACCATATTGGATTTAGCATGCATGACATTACCTAAATTATCGGGGAAAACTGATACATAATATTATGTACATACATACAAACATTGCAAGATCAAAATTTGCGATCTAGGTACAATAATTGGATTATTATAATTTGTTCGAGTTACGGATCATTTCTTTAATTAAAATCATGGAATCAGTTACCTACATATACATATAAAAATATAATGAAATTCAAATGAGTGCACGCAAACCGATAAAGAATACATAGGTATTCTACTATAGAGTAGATGAAATAAATAATAAGCGTTGCGACTCCGTGTATTCCTTGCTCTGAACTGTTCACACACACGTAAATCACCATATGCAGCTTCTGTTGACACGTAGTTTTACATTACTGCTTTAATTGTCAAGATGTTTACACATGCAGGTTTGTAAACAGCAGTGTATACACAGATCAGTTGAAGCATAATAAGGTGAAATTTGGAGCATGTGCCATCTTCGCGCTTGGTTATTGTATGGCACGATAGCGTGCCATACAATAACCAAGCCAACCAATGACATTTCACCTACAATGGACATAGGTCCATTGTAGGTGAAATGTCATTGGGTACATAACTAGTCGTAGATAAAAATAATCAGTGACAGGTTAATCCTATTATAAAAATCACGAAATTTCCTGATTGTTTGAAATTATAGGCATGTGTAATGCGTAACTATCTTCAACAATTTACGTCGATAACAGCGTGTAAATAATAATTATAATTAACGATACGTAGAACAAACCGTGGCCTCTTATCGGTCGCAATTATTTAAACTCCACTAGCTTACGTACGCTTATTAAGATTATTGTTCATACGTATCTAAGTAATCCAGTAAAAGGAACTGGCATAAACTAATAATACGATTTTTATATAAAATAATTTTCAAAACTTTACATTTTGCACTTACGAGTAGCACCTATTGGGTACATTGAGACATAATTTCTTTTGATGTCAATAGATCTGATGAAAGTCAACTTGATGGAAAACTAACTTCTAATTCAGTTCAATCTACATGATTTTGTTTAGTAAGTATTTATACCTACCTACGCGCGTAGGCATATTAACGAGTACCTACCTACACCATATCTTATAATACATAATTATTATTCTTAATTTATTATTCATTATGTTTTTCTTTGTAGGTACTAAATCCCTAAATCAGTTAATTAACTTGATGTCAAATGTACAAGAAATACTTCTATATTAAGTGAAGAGCTTATGTCCCTGTTGAAATATTACATATAAGTTATATTTGGTATAGACAGACTTTTTCCCGCAAAGTACATACCTAAATTAAGATATGTTTAACTTTACATACTAAACATTCAATGGGCCCGGGCGGTTCAATAGCTATAACGGTAGCTTACAGAATATTTGACATTTATAAATGTTTCTATTTCAATAAATACCCAATGATTTTCCCTGGAATCGTAATTTATTTCGCAGTTTACAAATTTTCTGTCAATAAAACAATTATAATCGTAGGTTAGGTCAGTACCCTAAGACCTTATTGATAAAGTATAGATTTTTTGTTTGTATTACGTAAATGCGATCGCCGCCGTTACGTAAACAATATGTTTACTCTTTACTAGAGATCAATGAGATATTTATGTTGCTACTGGAATATGAAAAAGATTTATGGTAGGTAATAAATTATCATGCTTGAAAATAAAAATGGAAAATTCTTTGTTCCATTTAGGTCCATATCAATTGGAGGTCTCTATGTAAGTAATCTACCGCTCTGGTTCGGAATGTCGATTTATAGTACTGAGAATACAATAACCTTATTTAACATACATACATAGGTAACCTTAGGTTTCTTAACCTACATAGGTAATACCTATCCCTAATAGTTAAGTGCTACCTATGTAAATTGATATTATGTCAAGCTGTAAGCACAATAAATATTATTAACTGATTTTCATTTTGTACCTAATTAATCATTATTATAATGAAAAACGTTCTAAAACCGATTCTTGCTGTTATCCACCTTAAGTAATTTACTTTCCTACCAATACTATCAATCAAAATAATAATTACACAGAAGGATGGTTCGACCTGACCTTGAAATCGAAGGGTTCGTCATATTTAGTTATAGTTGTAGCAGTATAATCTTCTATATCTATACTATTTATAAAGAGATAACTTCTATAGACAACGACAAGGCTTATAGGTAAACCTAAAACACGCAACGCTTGCGCGATATAATAATTACGGTCCCGAAGCGAAGTGAGGGCGGGCCACTAGTATCATAATAAATAGTGCCTCATACGCAGGTTACTCTGTGCCAATAGGTCTTGGGATTCGCATTTCCACAACAGAGTGAAATTGTTGAATTATTGTCGATAGCTAATATTATAGAAAAACATTCAATAACATTTATAAACTTCAAACGCAATCGTGCAGAACGAGTACCAAGATATTCTATCTTATTCTAAATAATAATGTAGAACATAATGTTCATATTATATGCCTTTAAGTGATTTACATATCATTTACATATATGGTTTGATTAGTTAGGATTATTGGAACAATAGAGCAATTGAAGGGCTTGTTGAAATGTGTAATTGGGACTTCGATCATATAAACCGCGTGCCATCAGGTGATCCGTCTGCTCGTCTGGCACCTATCACATAAAAAAACTGTAGTAATTTAATCTATTTCAGGTTCGGAGCCTGGTTATTGAAACCCATCACGAAACTGTACGAAATCGAATGGGTTCTTCGAAATGACAAGATTTTATCCGAGGAGCGAGGAGCTGTCGTGGTGTCAAATCATCAGTCATCTTTAGATATATTAGGTAAGGATATAGCGTGGTAGAGCCACGCACCGGCATGAATGGGCCGGGAATGGAGCAATATTTTAGTTGGAATGATAATGATGATGAAAAGTATTAATAATCTATGCAAAATACAATGTTCATTAATTTATTGATTTCCAGGGTTGTTCAACATTTGGCATGTGGCCTACAAGATGACGGCAATTGCCAAAAAGGAGATTCTTTACGTGTTTCCGTTTGGTCTCGTTGCCTATTTGGCCGGAGTGGTGTTCATTGACCGATCTAATGCCAAGAGCGCTTACAAAACACTAAATACTACCTCGGACGTTATGGTCAAGAAAAAGGTAAGTTAAGACTAACCACCGGAAAAAAGAAATACCGTGGAAGTGGGGTATTTTCTGTGGGAAAGCTTCGGCATTAATGGACCGGCTCGACTGGAATGGAGACCGCTTACCATCAGGTGATTTGTCTGCTCGTCTGCCACCTATCACATAAAAAAACTAAATAAAGGTAATTTAAAGGTTCACTTGTGACGAATTCGCGTTACAATGGATTATTTCTAAACTCTAGTCATACAATTATATAAGTACCTACTCACTTACATTTTTACCAAGAAGTTGTTTTTATTCCTAGTATGTTTTATTCCTAGTCTGGACCAGTGTCAAAGCTTTGTGTGAAGCCCGCGCCATCTTTTGAAGGACTAACAGACTTTTTACTACGTTACGAGTCACGAGAATCCAACTGGTTTAATTTATTGTTAACTTTTTGGTTCAACTCTGAGTGGTACTTAGACAAGTTTAAGTAAATGTACATTATATGGATTCAGATGGCGTTAACCTGATGAATGCATATAGGTAAATTATTATTACTTTACTCTCTTCAGTTACGCTTTGTGCCAAAAAATTTAAGCCTTTTTCCTAGTACTTAATAAGGGTTTTACTAAAGGAACTCTACTTTACTCAGTACCGCCAGTCTTTTCTATTTTACAACTATGACCATTAGCCAAATGTTCCTGACTACTGAACTCACCAATTCACCATCATAATCTCAGCATGTCTCAGCTTACACTCGGCGCCTAAGGTGCTCCAACGACGACCAACTGACGTATACCACTAAACCTACACGAAGAAAAATGTCTAAACTTTGTTCCTTGTTTACAGACAAAAATCTGGTTGTTCCCCGAGGGAACCAGGAACAAGGACTACACAAGGATAAAGCCGTTCAAGAAGGGCGCGTTTGCCATGGCCGTGGCCGCGCAAGTGCCCGTCATCCCCGTTGTATTCTCCCCCTACTACTTCATCAATAAGAAGAGGCACATCTTCGATAAAGGTGAGGTCATTGAATAACAACCCAACTCGATTTCTTCCCCCAAAGTAAACATTGCCATTAAAACTACCACAGAAAATTGGGTTGAACGAGATCTAGTAAGTAGGCCTCGTAAATCTTAAACCGTAACCGCAATTTACCGTACATTCAATATACTCTAATAAAAAAACCGTACATGCATAAAATAAAAGCAATCGTAAGGAACTCTTCCTACGCGAGCACAACCCGGACTTAGCTGGTTTTTACTTTTTACTTCGACGATATATTATTGTTGGACTTGCTCTGGGGATATTCTTTATAGTGAGGTGTCAAAAGGTCCACGTACCTACGTTTCCCCTTTCAGCGTCCCGGCAAATAAATCCAAAACAATAATCACACGTACATTTATTTGACCAAGAGCAATAACAAGCCTGCTTATGAGTTCATCCTCTATGATTTCAGGTCACGTAATAATTCAATGCCTGGAGCCAATAAGCACCAAAGGTTTGACCAGCGAAGACTTGCCAGATCTCATCAGCAGGGTACACGAGAAGATGACAGCTGCATATAAAGAGCTCTCTAAAGAGGTGCTGGACGCGCTACCTGCAAACTACCCTTTTACATTAGATGGGTAGTCTTTACTCTTTGACAAGGTTGTTTTGCAAATCTAAAATCAGAAACCCTTAAAGGAAATACTAGATCCATTAGCAGAAGTATTTTTATCTACGCTCATGTCATAATCTTCAAATTATGAACTCATAGGTAAACTTACACGTTTTGACAGGCCAGTTCTTATATACAAATGCCTCTTTCTGGGAAATATTTATATTATTATCCAATAAAGTACCTTTGAAGAAATTAACCAGATCATCAAAATCATTGTTAGCTGTTTCAGATATTAACTGATATGTGGAGACTGCCGGTTTCTTCACGATGTATTCGAAGCTTTTGGTAGTAATGACGGTTTTCTTTTAAGTAATTGCATTAAACAAAGAACACAATATCGAAGAGACATGGTAAAACATGTCATTATTTTAACTTCCTGTGGACCTAAAGCAATAAAACTGTTTGTATTCTAGTTATACTATTAGTTGTAAAAAATTTAATGTTAGAATTTAATTAGTTTACCTATCATATGGATAACGCTCTAGTCATATGTTTTTATTATTTAGTACTTTTTAACCAAAATGTGTATGTAATGTGTGTATTTTAAAAGCTATTATAATTATCTTTTGATAATGTAATAAATACCTACTTAGAAGTAGTTTTATTTTTTTAATTTAATAATAAGCTAACGAGAATTTGATGTTGCACATGAACATAGGTACCTAAGTAATAACGATTATGTAAATAGGTTCTATCCTGTTTAATGTATTTTTTTTTAAATACTTACGTAATACGTCTTTGAACTTACCAACTGACCTACAGTTATCTTTTGTCAAATGCCCAAGAATATTTTGTAGGTTTGAACGCTAAAATCATTTTGATGCTGGCTTTACCTACAGTAAATCATGTATATGTCAAAGCTAGCAATAAAATAGGTATAAACAAATAATGCTTATGCAGAGATGCAAGATCAAGTTTGCTGTTAAGACAATCAATAACTGTTTAATTGTTGTGTTTTTAATTGAGGCCGTTTGCGAATTTCAATGCTAACACCTGACGGCTTCTCTGTTCGACGACCTTTAAAGTATCTACTTACATAATGTCAGATTTTAACATCAACACACAATTAATGTAGCAGCATATCTTATTCGTTACGGTACAGGGTTATTTCCGCCTTATTACAATGCCTTATCTATTAATCTAGTATAATATATGTCATATGACATAGTAGATACATTAAACTGATTAAGATAACATATGGAAGTCTGACTGAGTGTACTGTGACTTTTGGTTGGTATATTACTCGTATTTAAGGTGTTCGCCCGAAGCGCGAAAGGTCCCGGGTTCGATTCCCGGTCAAGTCAATTTAGGAAACTACGCACTAGTCATTATACTAGAGATGTAGGTTTCCATCTGCGACAATTGTTTAACATCAGGTGATCAGTCTGCTCGTCTGCCACCATAAAACAAGCTGCGGCTCAGTGACCCGAAATCTTGACGTCCGTCTCTAGATATTCGGTGGCAGGCACTATTTCCAAAAGGTCACCTACGTTTCGTTACCAGTTAGAAATAAATAAGTCGACTATGAAAGTGCTTTGAATTTTTTATGTATCGATTTATGGAAGTCTCAAGGCTTCCCAATTTATATTTTGAATAATTGAACTGTAAGAAAGGTCTAGTTACTAGCTTTTATCGAACCAGTTGTTATGATTTCTCCCAACGGGAGGAAAATGAGCCGTAGGGTGTTTAGGTGCCTCTTTCTGTTAACGTAATATCCCAGAAAGAGGCAGCCAAGCGATTGCGGGAGAAGAAACGCCCTCGCTGTGTTTCGCCGAGTGAGTGAGGATGCCTGAGGCCTAAAGGGGGGAGAGGGGGTTCAAGGTTGACAGCGCACTCGTGACTCGGCTGGTATTGCAGGTGACTTCAGGCGGCGGCAATCACTTACCATCAGACCCGTCTGCTCGTCTACCACGCGCGTCGTCCTCCTCTCTGAGGAAGAGAGTAGCCTGCGCCCGTCATTGCACAGGCCTCTTCCTCAGCCAAACAGGGATTGCTCGGCGTTCCTGGCTTTTCATATCGCCCCTCCCAGCCTGACCGGGTGAGGCAGTTCCAGCACAGGATAGGTTCTTCAACCAATACTGATATCCCCTCGATGAATGGGGCGTCCCTGGGGTTTAGTCGGTATGCCTCCGGCCGCTGCCGGAGGAGAGCCCGTTAACCTGCCTGGTAGTCAATGCCTACCACTCGGAAGGAGGGTATACGTAAGGACACATTCTTCAGCTTCAAAAAAAAGAACTGGAAATCATGGAACCATTTTATAATATCATAAAATAAACATTTATTTTTAGCTAATTATGTATTTATTTTTAGCTAATAAATCCGGTCTAGCAAGTCAAATAGGAAGTTGATTATAGTTTAATCCTACAAATAAAATATCAAAATAGATACGCAAATTTCAAGGTCAAACAAATCGTTACTAATTAAGAACATTATTTACTAGCAACTTCAGTTATGTAACGGAGTATAATTTGGAACCGGATTGTAAAGAAAGGACGCCGCAGCGCACTGGCCGCGAGTGACCTTCGTCTGACAGAGCGCGGGGTCGAGGTCGAGGTGAAGCCACGCACGGTCTCGATCAATCTTCTTCTTCTTATCAAGTCGATGCAATGTACCGAATCAATGTACAGGCTATATCCGTACTTTGGGATGTCCTACGCTGAACCTACGTTCAGCTACGACATCCCAAAGTACTCACACCACTCACAGTAGACCGGCGTGAAGCAGCGCCTGCACTGTGTTTCGTCGAATGATTAAGGCCCGATTGGGGGGAAAGGAGGGTGAAATGTTGAGCAGCGCACTTGTGACTCTACTGGTGTTCCAGTTGTCTATGGGCGGCGGCAAATGCTTACAATCAGCTGATCCATCTGCTCATCTGCCACCTCTCACAAAAAAAGACGTAAGGTACCTTAGTGCTTTGGGTTCTGTTAAATGTATGTATGTTATTCGATAAATAGGTACTACCGTATCAACAACCGGTCCAATATGTGTAACAAGCCTCTGTATCAGTGTCATTGACTCCAGTATGACATTTCTATCAGTACAGTCACGTGCACTAATATTTAAGTATAGGTACAACCTCATTTAATATGAACCTTCTGGCAAAAAAGTCGAGATTTTTACATTTTATTGCAGGCAACTGTAGGTACAAGTAGCTCTTTAAAGATTACAATCTCTTCAATTAAATAATTAAATGCTGATACTGACAGATTCAGACAATTAAGTAAGGTATTAGTATTATATGTTTTATCTACCTAGAGAAATGCTCCATAGGACTCCTCTTACCCATATAGGCCAATGGCGGAACGGGCTTTGTGGGGCTCTTCACTGCGCCGGCCTAAGGTATAAACCGGCCATTAAAACTCCAGGAATGCTCCGCATACCTAAAACTGAGTGGGACACGAGAGACTAACTGCAGCGCAGAACCCCTTCTTCAGTTAATATCTCCCCAGAAGTATACCTAAGTAAAATATTCATTGGAGCATTTGGATAGGTATCTATAGTAAATGAAAACCGAGTATAAAAAGTGGTATTATCATTAAGGACATCATTTAGCCTTGCCGACAAAAAATCCTTTTGAACTTAACAAACAAAAATTTTATGTTGTGCCTTGAAAGACGTAAACACTTAGGTGTTTTTAATAGGTAGGTAACCCTGCAAATGGCTACTTTACATAAACCTTATTTAAATTTACTTAGCAACTTGATCTTCAAAAATTACCAAGAAGTTAACTCAAAGTCTCAAAATCCTCTACAAAAAGATTTTACAGGAAACCAAAAAAAGGTTTTATTTTTTACTTCAATAAGGTAATTTCATTGTATACAAAACAAGGTGTTTACATACATATTGTATAGAAAGGAGTTTTTTTACATACATTTAATTTAATTACTAAAAGTACATTTAAAAAGACTATAGACAGATACTCGGCTTCTCATAATAACAAACCGAGTTCCTAAATGTCTACTGGCAGTAGCTCGCTGTGTGAACCAGTCTATAGCGCACCTAGGTATTTATTGTCTAAAACTCAAACCTGGCTCAACGATGACAGTAGGTACAGTCGCCTGCAAAACGAGCAATGGTAGCTCAGCAGGCATAAACGCACCCTCCAAACGGGGGGTCATACTTAGTTCGAATTCGAACATTCACCTTTAGATTTTTCAAAGTTAGGTCCTATGTGCGTGTATTTCTAACATTCGCTCGACGGTGAGGGAACCAGGTTTCGGATAGTTTATGAAACATGTAACCCTGATTAAGTTGGTCTAATTACCCTGTTTAAGGATGGCGAAGGTCAAATGGCAACCAAATCCTGAATCATTGTCTAAGCGTAACCCAGGCTCCTAAGCAAGAGCTTTGACCGCAACCAGGAATTAGTAGTCATACCTACACTTTAGTAGGCATACACTCATATTAACTAGCAATCTGAATTCTACTTTCTTTCGTTCTAAAATATTTTATGTCTTATGTCAGCCGGCTGTAAATACTCCTACTTGTATTTGCTAAGCAACTCTTCGTCAACGTTCGTAAAACGTCAAGTGTTAACTCTAGAAAAAAATTAAAGTCATTAATTTATTTGCCAAAATAAAAACAAAACAATAAATCACTAGCAAGTTCTCTTTTAATTTACCCATAACTTTTTGTTGACATTGTTTACTTATATGTATGAATACTTAAGTATCAGCAATGTACGACCGTTATTTACAACTTTGGGTTCTGTAGGTCATAAAAAGCGTAAGTACCTAAGTTTTATTGGGTACTCATAAAAGTAGCATTACCTAGGAAGATAAATTATAGGCTTCAATCTATCTACATATATTTTTTAGTTAACTAAGTATTACTATTTTATTGTTGAACATCTGAGAGCACACAATGAAACCGTCCTGTAACAAACGATAATGAACTATCAGCAAAGTTCCCGGTAGTCCACTTTTGCTAATGCATTAAGGTCAAAAAGTGGTCTATTGAGAATTTTGCTGATAGTACCTAGGTATTCAAACAAAAGACATGCACGGCGCGAGTGAAAAGGCCGGGGATAAAGATTCGATTCCCTCTGTTTCATTACAGTTGATGAGCGTACACAAGCTAAACATATTGATTCACTCAATAAGTACTTTTACCACTCTATATTCTCAAAGTAAATTAATCAGAAGATTTAACAAACGTGTTACTCTACAATATAAAAAGTTATACTAACTAATAAAGTTGTAGTTTCAACTTCTTGCACTCAAATAGATTACTTACGAAAAAGGGGGTATTGAATGTAGTTAGCAGATAAGCAGATGGATCACTTGATGTTAAAAAAAAACGCTACTTTCTTCCATAAGTAAATGCTCGGTTTGCCAAATTCTTCAACGGACTACTAAAGCCTAAGCTCGCCTAAGCTCGCAGCCTTCCAATGGCACGCTAATCGTGCGAAACATTTGCATTGACGACGTGTTGCTAATCCATTCATACTTATAAGTTATAAACTTTGGAGGTCCCAATCAGTCCGTACTGGGGTGATGAAGAGTGCAGTAGCATTCTAAACAGAGCATAGGTACCCACCTGACGAATATGTGGAATAAGGTGATCATATTCTTAGCGTGTGTGCTGATTTACTTCTACAAGAGATCAGTGAAAAGTGAAAGAACATCGTTTTTGTTTTACTACAAGTTCTTCATTTATTATTTGGCTATTGTGGTGGTTGCGGCCACGTTTTGGCCACTTTTCCTGTTCAAACGACGGAATGTGGAAAATGTAAAGTAAGTACCTGCATTATTTTCTTCTCAGCACCTTTTGAGTAGGTAGGTTCCTACAAAAAGATGTGCATATCTTAGGACCTTGCCTAACAATAACAAACCCAAACAGCTTTAAATAAAGAAAGTTATTACTTTAAGATTAATGACAAAATCACTGAAATAAACTTCTAGTTTCAAGAGTCCAGCACATACTTAGTACCGATAACGAGATTATTACCTATATTATACCTACTAGGTAATATTGAGCTATTTCGTGACAAAAAATATTTCCAGAAACTCTATGTAGCAAAATTTATTTGATTGCGATTTCATACTTGTAGCACAGATTAATTTGCGAAGTCTATTATTATTCTTCTATTCGATTTATAAATTTAAAGCCTCTATTTTGATAATAAGGATCGACTTTTTATTATTTTTTATATAAATCTAAAACAGTTTTATCCAAAAAAAAACTAATATTGTGTTTTGCCGGAAACACAGCTCAAGGCCGGTACTTGTGGATGGCATAACTTTTGGAATACATATTCAACACGAAGATGCCCCTTTGAGATGTATTAATGAAATGGAGTTACCTCTCAGTGGATTTTGTTTCTGTGCCTCAGTCTACACTCGCAGGAAAGACTGCATCTACCAGATGCTAAGTAGGACTAATTCAAACAAAAATGTACAAACTGTGTTGTCTATGGCTGGGATTTTTCTGGTCTTGCCGAGACTACGGTGCAATATAACTGCTAAATATTCATTTCAGGATACTCCTTCCCATAGCAAGACTCGTTTCAAGAGCTATGGGTGTGAGCTGGGAGCTTCGCGACGGGAAACCGCTGTCGGCAGACCGCGGCGCCGTCGTGGTCTCGAACCACCAGTCTGCTCTCGATTTATTGGGTAGGTCTCTTGAAATACGACTATCAGACATCAACACATACCTAATCATTAAACAGACATCAAACAGTGTTTATCCAGTCTTGGGAATCGAACCCACGACCCACCGAACCAAAGTGTGTTCGAAAATGCGTTAGTTAGACAGGGTCACGCACGACCAAATCAACCACCACAAGGACGAGCCGGCTAATACTTTATTATTAGCTGATTGTTGGCAGCCAAGTAGACGGATCTCCTGATGGTAAAGCAATTGCCACCGCCACAGTGCCGCTAATTAAACTCCACATCGCCCGCATTTCTTTCCTCACTCATTCGAAAAATACAGCTCTCCCTCGATAAAAAGCTCATCATTTCCTTCTCCATTATCTTCATTTCTTATCTTTATACATTGTTATTCGACATTTCAATAATGATCATCAGCTTACATTGCCGTAGGTACATACTATACCCACGGTAGGGTAAGAAAGGAGGCATTAGCCACTTTTAACATAAGCAAATAAGGCCTAAGCAAGTACGTACAGCCACAAATTTCTTCAATCGACTCTCATCTTACTGTCAAACACATTCAGTTGAATAAGTTGTGGTAACCTAATGTGTGACTGTCTGTACCAAGGTACACAGCGTGACCCTGTCAAACTACTTAAGTAGAAAGATTCTGCTGAGGCTTAGATTAGATACACACACGGAAAGCTTTTCAGTAATGAAGCTCAACAAACTTGTTTCAGGACTCTTCAAAGTCTGGGATACCGCTGATAGACTCTCGTGTATCGCCAAGAAGGAACTATTGTATTTGTGGCCTTTCGGCCTCACTGCCTACCTCACGGGAACTGTATTCGTCGACAGGCGCAATCCCAAACAAGCATACAAGGAGCTGTATTCAGTTTCTGAAATTATGAAACGCGATAAGGTAACTAATTTCTTTATGTTTATGAAGGTTAATTTATAGGAGAGCCTCGTATGAATGGGCCGGCTCGACCGGAGTGATACCACAGCCTCACAGAAGACCGGCGTGAAGCAACGCCTGCGCTGTGTTTCACAGAGTGAGTGAGAGTGCCGGAGGTTCGATAGGGGAAAAGGGGTTAAAAGGTTGATAGCGCACTTTTGACGCGCAGGTGTTGCAAGAGTCTATGGGTGGCGCTAATCGCTTACCATCAGGTGATCCGTCTGCTCGTCTATCACATACTAAAAAAGTGGCTATTCATCAAACACATTATTGCACCGCGATATTAATCAAACAGTTTTAATTATTTATGAACAATATTTTATGAGGCCTCACAATGGGTCCACTTACTGCATAGATGCAGTTTAGGCTTACCAAACAAAACATCCTTAGTCTACCTATTATCCGCCTGTAGACTTAAGGTTTGCAACTACACTACCTAAGTACTTATATGAACTTAAATTGATCTTATTTTCATAGACGAAGATTTGGATATTTCCCGAAGGAACGAGGAACAAAGGTGCAGAATTCCTCCCGTTCAAGAAAGGGGCATTTAACTTGGCCGTGGCTTCGCAAGTGCCAATAGTGCCAGTCGTTGTATCTCCGTACTACTTCCTTGACAGTGAAAAGCGAATTTTTGACGATGGTAAGACCTACTTTTGCTGTATTTGAGGCCTGTACAGCCATACACCGTAAGGCCCACAACTAAACAGGTGGCTTCTAATGAAGCCCTCCCGTAACGAAGAATGAGAATATACCTGTCGCATTCAAACTAAAACGCACCCAGAGCGTTTGAAAGGGAGGGGAACTATGATTCTGTAGTAGCGCCCGCTTGAAATTAGGCCCTTAGATCTTTTTAAAATACTGTCACTATTTAATTCCTATCCCTATCAAAACTTTTTGATTTAAGATTTTAAGTTTCTCTTAATTAATTATATCTTCGCATTATTATCTTCATCTTATTATTTTATGTAGGTAAATAAGTAATTTACTTTTTTTATTATTCTAGGTCACGTCATAATTCAATGTTTGGAAGAAGTGCCAACAATAGGGCTGACAAGAGAAGACGTCCCAGCTTTAACCGACAACATTCGGAATAGAATGTCTGCTGCATTTAAACAATTAAGAAAAGAACTGTTATCCGACTCTCCCATGAAGTACACCCTGCGTTGAAATCACTGTCTACGCTTCTTCTGGAAAACTTAAATACCTACGCATGTAATACTTTTGTAGCTCAGGAGATATATCCAACTACCAATAAGTACCCCTTATAGGTAACTATGAGCAACGAAAAAATATAGGCACCAATATTGTAAGATATTAAATTAATCCCTTAATTAAAGGAAAATAAGAGTTGCCTTTGATGTGGCTTTCATCTTTCTGTCTTTTTTCGGCAGACGAGCAGACGAATCACCTGATGGTACAAGCGATTGCTGCCGCCCGTTGGACCAACGCCAGTGAACCCACCTGAGGATGTGCGTATTGTGCGGTGCAGATTTCTCTGATGAAGATTAATTAATTAAGTACCTATGTTTGATTCTTACCTAAGGGGTTGATTAATCAATTGCTAACAAAACACTCTCTCTCTATACTCATATTTGATTTTACTGCTAATTTTGAATAATGTAACTTAATTTAGCCCCATTTAAATTTTGTGACATAGTAGTAAGCTCTCTCTTAAATTCTAATTAGGATTTTATTGACTGGAAACCTGATAGTTACCAAGCTGTCAACACTGATTGTTAACTTTAAAACGATTTTTCCTTTGTGTAGCTGGGTAGATGCTAGTGTTATTGTATGTAGCCATAGAATAAAGTATTATTAAGTAGTACAGATAATTGAAGCTCAGTTACTAACTTAAAATAATAACTTAAAGGTTACTAAAAAACGTGAAAGTAATGTAATTATTAAGATTTAAGTAATTTATTTTGTGTGTTAAAATTATCTGCCTACGTAAAATAAAATAGGTTTATTCAATATATCTCTGAAGCTTTATTAAATACGAACTTCTATTAATATTCCTTTTAACGTACAAAGTCGGTCATGATGAGGTAACTCCGTCCGTTAGTTAGTTAGTTCCCCAAAAATCCGCTTACAACTTGATGATAACCTTACCTTTGCAGTCCCAAACTACCTAGGTAAAGAGCCACACATCAGGTTAGGCCATTAAGGTGAGATACGATTGAAGAAATTTGACAGTTTTGTATACTTTGATGTGTGCTTTACGTACTTCTACTAAAATGCATCAAGAAAGTCATAAAATGAATTGATGGCGCCACTGCTGCTTACGTCATAATATACTATGCCACTCTGTAATATTTCCTCAAGAATAAATTTCACGACTTCCTTGACGCATTATACCTACCCAAATATTAATTAATTAAAATAAAAGTTTTATAATAGTAGGCCCATCAACGTTTGCATCCAATGTTTTTGTAATGAGCAGTCAAAGCAATCGATTTACATTATTTTTTATAATCGAGAGAATAATCAAAAACCATAGAGTAAGATTTTTTTTCACGATTAAAGCTGGTAACCCTGACGCTGCCCCCCTCCCTCGTACTTCACCCCCTTCAATCAACAAATCAATCAATTTGTAACTATGAATGAAATAAAATGTATCTGACTCGTAATAAAATATAAGTTGGAATTTATATTAATTTATATTTTACAATAATTGTGGGAATCAATAATCCATAAAAATATATTTTTATCTACTGTCGTCAATCTTGAATGTGTATTTTATGTGTTTTTTTACTCTAAATAGCAACAAGTGTTGTGTGGTGCGTGTGATATTTTTATTGCAAGTGAAGTAATACATAACACAATTGATAATTCCAATAAAATGATGTGGGATAAAATCGTGTACGTTTTTATCATCACATTAGTGACTTACATTTTAAAACAATTGTTTTCGGAGACCCCAAATTTTGTAAAATTCAAATCAAAATTTTTGATTTTCTACATTTGGGCTTCAATAACCGCAGTGATATTGCTACCGTTCTTTGTGTTCAACCCAAAAAATGTAAAGAACTCCTTGTAAGTATCACCCACGCTAATATTATTTGAGCTTGAGGACATTTTAATTTATGAATATCATGCAGTGTTTCTGACTCATCTTGCACCCATTGCTTGATACATAATAAAGAAATCAAAGCCCCATAGTTCAAATATAGTATGTGTCGAACTAAATAAACATGGATTATTACTGAAACTTCCTATCTAATAAGTCATCTATAAAATTGAGATGTATTTTTTTATTTATTTCTACGAATGGTGATTTGGTTACAGAGTCAATAAAATGTATAATGAAAACAGTTACTTAATATTTTTCATAGATTTGGATCTCAAATAGTGAAGCATGTAACAAGAGTAATTGAAGTCAAATGGCATTTGAGAAATGGCCGAGTCCTTGCCGAAGACCGTGGTGCAGTTGTGGTATCCAACCACCAATCTTCTATTGACATATTAGGTAAGATATTGTACTAATTTGATTATAATGTTCCTTAAACCTCAGTTAATTTAGTTTGAACATAATTAATCAGTAACTTATCAATCTCGGTAGTAAGTTAATTATTTCCTGGATCACAACTTCTTTAAACAGGACTGACCATTTAATTAGATAAGTTTGCATTGACAAACAATCAACATTTAGTTGATTTAGAAATTATAGAAATAGTTTCTAATTAGTAGGTAGGTAATAAATATTATGTGCCTAGATAGGTACTCTTGTTTACAGCAATACTTAAGATAATTACCTCTTAAAACTTTCCAGGCATGTTTAACATATGGCATGTAGCTGACAAAATAGCTGCTATTGCCAGAAAAGAGATATTTTATGTATGGCCCTTCGGGCTCGCAGCATATCTTGCTGGAGTTGTCTTTATTGACAGAAACAATTCAAAGGATGCATATAAACAGCTGAAAATCACTTCGGAAGTAATGATAAAAAACAAGGTACGTATGTATACACCTGTAAACTCATTATTTTTCTAATAGTAATGTCTGACATAAGCAGTAGTGGTGCAAAGTTGCATGCATGAGCACACAGTAAAAGTAGTAGGAATTATGAAACATAAATACTCAGTTGAGCTGTATAATAGGTATACAATGTATGTATGTATTTTACCATACCTGTAAATTTTTTAATCTATATTTTTTTGAAATTTTACAGACAAAGATATGGTTATTTCCTGAGGGCACTAGAAACAAAGACTTCACAAAACTCTTACCATTCAAGAAAGGTGCATTTAATATAGCAGTGGCAGCACAAGTACCAATCATACCAGTGGTGTTTTCACCATACTACTTTATTAATAGGAACAAAAACATTTTTAACAAAGGTAGGTGGTATCTAATGTTTACCTACTTACTTACTAGATGTTGCTATTTTTACATATCACATCTGCAAGTAAGTAAATGATCTTATTTTCTGATAATTCCAAAACTAAGTGATACTTATATTTTCTGAAAATTCTAAGCCTAAAAAATTAAAAAATTCTATTTCATGCTTCATCAGATGATAATAAGCATAAGTTTGTTAATTACGTAATGACTACAATTGGGGCTCAATTAATTAAATAATAAATATTTTAGTTTCCATTATCATAGTACAATATTTTTATATTGATTTTTCCAGGTCATGTTGTTATCCAGTGTTTAGAGCCTATATCAACCAAAGGTCTAACAATGGACGATGTACCAGAACTCATTGTGCGTGTCCGTGATGTGATGGATGCGGTCTACAAAGAGTTATCAAAAGAAGTCCTGAGTGCACTACCACCTAATTACCCACTTGCCACTACTGACTGATTCAACTAATTTGGTAAGAGATTTGTGCAAAAAAGTATTATAAGGAAAAAGATTTAATTAGGTAAACATTGCAATATAATAATATGTATCAAATAGTTTTGACGTAATGCATTCGTATATCTGTGATGCTATTATGATTTCCAATCAAATTTGGAAATCATTATGTTTCCTTTAAGTGATATTTACTTGCTTACATAAATTGAGTTGAGGCTATTGTATAAAATAATACATGTAGTAGTTATAAGTAAAGTATTGTCAGGAGAGATTAGAATTTATCTGAAGGGCAAAACCTCATGCAATTAGTTCAGATAATTATATTTATATTACAAATAATCAATAAAGATACCATGCTTAATAACAATAATAGAGCCGCCACGCGTAACGTAATCAATCATTACGAAACTCTTATACTAGAGTACAGTTTTCACCCTGAATACAAAACAAGCTAGTTCATCATAAAGGCTAAATTGCATAACTCACTGAAACCATCCTAGAATTTAAATTATGTTTCGTCACCGCACAATTTAATTAAAATATTCTTTAGAGTCACTGATACTTACAGTCATAATATAATATATATAGATTAACTACACAATTATTCTTAATAAATTAGTTTTTTACACATTTAACCCGACAAATAGTTTACCTAACTAGACAGTTAAAATATTAAATTTTTAAAACATTTTTTACTTGCTTCAGATATTATCTTTATGACATGAAGATCATTGGTATAAGAATTGCTAGGTTTAGCCATTACGACACTCTTAGACATCATTGATTATACTTTGTAGAAATTGATTTACAAACTATAAAGCTTTGAGCTTTTAAATATTAAAAAAAATCGCTACAAATTCGTTTGAGAATTAAAATTGTGCCATTGATAAAAAACAAAATCACAGTATTGGATCCAAAGATAAGGAAGGGACCAGAAAAAATTAAGTCAGGTATTTTTTCTATTAATGTTTTTAAAATATAATCAAGACTATTTTTGGATATCTATATTTTAAAAACATTTAATTTGTTACTGTTTAGCTTTTTATTTATTAGATGTTTTTCAAAGGAGAAAATTCTAAATATCATCATTTAAAATAAAGCTGAAAATAATGCACAATAAATAAGTCTGGCTAATCGCTATGATACTTTAACTAGTCTTTATTATTATTATAGTGCTAAAACAGGACCAGAAATATATGGACCCGGTATATTGTAATTTTTAATAGCTTCAAATACAATCATGCCAGAGTCTTTAAATTTCTAGTCAGGCTCTACCAATTTTATTATGTCACCTGTTTTTTGAGTTACTATTTTATTGATATTGATTTTATTTTAATCGATTTCGCCATACATTATTTTATAAGATCTTTATAAACTTACGATATAAATTTATAAGTTAGATTTAATTAATGTAAGTGCATCTAGCAAGATTATGTCCATAAAGGTACGACAGACGCGAAGGTATGTAGTTTCACTTAACGTAATTGTTGCTGAATAAATACTTACTATAAATTACTCATGCACATCAAAGTTATGTACTTAGATCAAACTGACAGTCAGAAAAAATCTCAATTGCTAGGTACTGATGTTAAGAATATTACATCACAGTTTGCGGTTAGAAAAGATAAAATACGAACATATCTCGAGGACCTTGATAGAATAGTACTTACATGCATTGTTGTTAGGTAAAATATAAATTAATAAGTCCTCACTGAATGTTATCAATAATGTGGCTATCAGCTTTACTACTTTAAATACCAAATCTACTTTTAAAGCCTATTTGTGCACACCTCCAGTCTTGTAAAGTCATCATGTTTTAGAAATAATTATAATAAGTTATTAAATCGGCTCCATATTTGCAGTGAAATATTTTAATGATAGAATAGGCCGATGTCTACTTCATATTTTTTAAACATAAGTTTATTTTATAGTTGGCAACTCTAAAACGTTCCTATTCATTTATATAATAATCATGTTTTAATAATATCATGTGAACAATCGGTATGATTTTATAATTTATTTAAAAATGTAACCAAGACAAACTCATCATAAATCATTCCTTATCGTCAATGAATGGACTTTTGACAAAAAAATGCTGTTAGTTGATCTTGTTTTCCGAAACTTTTATTATATTACCCTAATTTTGTAAATTATTTGGTGATAGAGAAGGCACCACTATTTTAATAGGTGCACAGAAAAGCACGTCGAATACTTTAATAAGTCATCATTTTACCTAACTGGCGATAAAATCGCGTTAAATAATTGCTTAAAAATAATAATGAAACGTTGCATTGTTAACTATTTGGATCTCTTTAAAACTATACTAAAATACTAACAAACATTGATGTATTTATGTATTACTCATAGATCGGTATTTGTAAAACCAAAAATTATTGTGTAACTTTTTCTAGTAGGTTCGTATTAAATTATAAAGCCAGCCATCGCAATCTGTGAAATCTAATGTTTAACTATTGTATACAAGTAGCTTTAATATCACAGTAATGGATGTGTTCTACGCACAGTTTTTACTTTGTGACAAATATTCATCTTATGAAATATTTAGTATAGATAGACACCTCCAGATTATTCTTTTATCAGATAAATAATTGATAGTATAGACGGAAGAGAATCTTATCGCAAATTTTCCTGTCTTATGTCCCAAATATAGGACACGTTAGTGCATTCCATTCCTTACGGCTGTACTAATAGAATCATGGTAAATTAATGGTTTCGTTATGTATCTAATGTAGGCTGGTGTCTACTAGCGAATATATCGCTTCGGTCCACCGAATTAGTTCCCTACATCGGACCATGTTAGTGTTAAACCAAATGTCTTTAATTTTCTTTGATTTTATTGAATCAAGAATAGCTAACGAAACAAAAGTAGTAACAAAATTTTGTCACTGTAGATGGAAAATTATGAATTACATTTACTTTTTACACCTTAATTTCTTCGTTGCCTATTCAGCCTCAAGAATATCTTCAAATCCGAACTAATCCAATTAAGCTAATTTATTTTTATCGTATTCAGAAAAGAACTGCACATAATATAAGTAGATACTTAGCTGCGTGCTGACTTCAAGGATACATAAAATAAAATGTTTTATTGCAATATTTTGTGCGTTAGCTGACTCGTATTACGCTCGTCTTATATGGAATGGTTTCAGATTAGCGTATTTTTCCGCACGTGTACGGTCGTTCGTAGTATACACGCGCGATCGAAAAAACCAGACGCGCGTCTACGATCGTATTTCAGCATGTACATACACGTGAACCGAGAAATACCTAATTGCCATGACCCTTCCATTGCAACGTTTTTCTGTTTACGGCTTATACGAGCATATAAAACGCTAGACTGAACGACACTTAATCTTCAAAGATATGAAAATTTAAGTTTATCTCTTATTTGTTTTTCTTGAGCTATTTAGGCAACCTTGAATGTGTACTCGGAAATTATATGTATTGAGGCTATTTACAAAACAGATACCAGTAAACGATATTTATAAGAATACCTATAATGGTGCTATACTATAGCCTAGGTATTCTTATAAAAATACAGTCCCTAACGTAAAAAAATAAGATACCTACATCTTTCACTCGTAGATCTATCAAGCCCAAGGGGTGCATTGGACATTGAAATCGAATTAAAGATTTGTATGGATAAATGTAGGTAATCTCTAAATTCCAGTTCAATGTCGAGTGTACGAGAATTGCCCCCCAGGGGGTTAAGTAGAGACACTCGCCTAATCCCGTGAATTTATAAAGCAGAAAATTTAATCATTGTAATTTTATTATCAACTATCCTGTAATCTTATAATCACCATAGTATTTTTTCTATGTTATTGTGATTTACTTAATAGTGGTAAAAGATAAACTTGTGTCTATTATTTTAAGACAAAAACAATGAAATGTGAACTATTTTTCCATATTTTCATATGTCAAGTCTTTTAATAAAAAAAAACAACACACAGGATTCACGTTTTTTATTGTAGAAAAAACAACCTCTTTTTGTAGTTTTAATACATTTTGTATATTATTTACAAAACTTATATAAATAATAACATATTATTTAACCACCAACACTATTAAACTTTTTAATATGACTATCACAGCTCTGTACGAATTCAGTAGGTATGTTAATTTTTACCTGAAAAAAATGTATTATTTATTATTTTCTTATCTCGTTTAGGTGTCATAATCGCTTGCACTGCGCTATGCGCGAGCGCAGGGATTGGCTTCGTCCTCCCACTGCGTGTGTAAGCGATTATCGCTTAGCGTTGTACACCGGAATACAAACTATCTGATAATCTTACTCACTTATGGAATGATTAAGGTATCATCAAATACACATTATATTTAAATACTGTGTAGTTGATGTGTATTTTATTGTTGAGGGTATATTTTTACCTAATATTAAACAATAAATAGAGTTTCTTAGGAAACAGTCATATTTCATTTAAATAGTTCGCATTTGTCACACAATAAGTATTCGATTAGGATAAGATGCTGTTATGCCCAAGCGCGAAAGGCCGCGGGTTCGATTTTCGGTCTAGTCCATTATGACAGGAAGGAACCGACTGTTCTTGCTAAGTACAAGTTGAACCACGTGTAGACCACTTTCGCATTTATTTCTTTTTATTTTTCGAAATTCATTCAGTATGACTTTCGAAGTTGTCTGCTATGTAGACCTATTTGCCTATAGGTTTTAATATTAGAAGTGAAATTAATTAAAATCATCATCATATCCTAATCAACAAAGGCCTCCTCCCCCAATAACTTTCAGATCGACTGGTTGTAGGCCTGCAACCTTTTAAGTAACCCTGCCTTATACCCCAAAAGTCGTGGGTTCGATCGACACCCTGAATATTATATACATAAATAAATTCGTGTGATGAACACTTGTGTTTGTTCATTGTCTGGGTGTTTTATATGTATTTAAGTATTATATTTGTGATACTCCTTTGTCTGAAAATCTGTAACACAAGGGCTTAAACTACTTAATACGGAGTCAGTTCAATGACGTGTGGATTAATTAATTTATTATTTATTTATAACCTTCATCAGGTTGCCAATCCACATTGTGGGTCTATGCTGCGCTTTACGCGATGCAATTAACAGTCAGCGCCATCTGTTGGTAGTGTTTAAAACTAATAGCATAATCAAGCGTATACTCTGATTTTTAATCATGTGGAGTAAACTGACAGATATCAATGTGTCATCCCCATACATTATCACTCAATTTGACAGATGCAAAATGTCAAAATGTATAGAAACTTGACATTTGCATCTGTCAGTTAATCAGAGTATAGTGAGTGGGCTACGTGTCGGATGTAATTTACCTCATTCAGCCTTAACAAATTTGTTGCGTCGTGCCATCGTCTCCGCCGAGGTCCTCGCGAACTCCTCCTGCATGCTCTTCTGCGCCTCATCCACCAGCGCGGTGATGTCATCCTTCTCCACACCTTCGGTCTCGATCAGAGGCAATATGGTTATTATGATTTCACCTGGAAAAACAAGTGGAACATGTTTAAGTTTCATACAGTTTGCAATCCTTGCCGCCTATCAAAGTTTCTTTGATCTGTGGCTCCTAGCAAAACTAGCGCCACATTAGTGGCAGGCGACTAGCAAGCAATTTATAAAAAAAAATAATAACGCCAGATAATAACACCAATCAACCTGGTCTCAAACTACCCCTGTACTATGAGTACCAGATGACGATAATTATAGCTGGGGGCGTCAACCCAGAACAACCAGAGTCAAGAAAACTTAGAAAATTGTAGTTTCCTGAGTTGATTTGACCGGGAATCGAATCCGGGACCTGTTTTCGCTTCGGACGAATACCTTAGCCACTGCGTCATCGAGGCCGTCACCATCACCAGATTTAGTTACCATTTGTATGTCTATACCCTTACCCTACCTACTCTACGCTTACGACGGTTTCCCAGCTTACCTGAGCCAAAGCGGCGTCTCTTGGTATCTAGAAAATGGTATTTAGATACCACCACAGGCTGTATCGGCGCGTTGGCAGCCACGGCCACGTGGAACGCGCCCTTCCTGAACGGCAACAGGCGGTCGCCGGAATGCCTGGTGCCTTCGGGAAACAGCAATAGTTTACGCTGAAAAAATAGAGTTCAATAAAACCAGTGATCGAAAAGTAACAGCAACTGGAAAGTAGTTGGACAAAAATCTGTATGTTAATTCTAGGTTCCAACTATTCTGTTTTATCGATATCGTTTTTCTGTTTCATTGTCCAAGAACTTGTTTGCCCTGAACATTTATGTAGTAGTCACTTTTTGAAGCAGTAAATCGATGTCCCTCCCTACCAAGTTTCTATAATTACTACTGCGTAGGTACTATCTATATCTAATGTAAAATTTATTGCAAAGGAACTAATGACGTTTAAACTTTTCATTTTTGAATACGAGTATAAAGGGCGCACCGTGGCGCAGCAGCAATCTTTGACTTCTACCGCTCTTTTCTACCATGGTACCTAAGTACTACATAAGTAATGGTAATGTTACAGGATAAGACAAAAATGTCCTTACACATTTGACCTTCTTTGACGAAATCCTAATTTTAACATTCTCCATTATGCACCACCATAGCAAATTTCGGTTGGTGCTGAATTCAAACCAGCACTCGTGAGGCTGATCTTAGACTAAATAACTTAATCTACTTACGGTACTACTTACTAGATACGTACTTTTGTTGTTATACATCTCAGAAACTGTAGGAAACACGAAGCTATTTAAATGACAGGAGCCAAATACTAAGCTCACCAGTGCGCTGTTAACCTTCTCTTGCTCCCCAGTTAGGCCTCCGGTACCCTCACTCACTCGACGATACACAGCGCAGGCACGGCTCACGCCGGTCTTCTGTGAGGCCGTGGTATCACTCCAGTCGAACCGGCCCATTCATGGCGAAGCGTGGCTCTCCCACGGTAAGAAGTCTAAGGCGCAGGACAAATACAAGAGGCGTAGAAGCGCGGGTGTGGTGCCAATATTTCATACAAAATGTATAGAAGTGGTGAGGCGTAAGACATACTGAGAAAGCGAGGTCACAAAATATAAAGGACACAGAAAGGAGACTCAGCCTTAATTTTGAATTTAGAAGAGTTCGCTAGCTTGACATATGCTAGGGTTGTTGCCTGGCATGAGTATCTACATAAGCGCGCGGCCTCTACCACAGACCTCGACAGTAAGACAATCTTATGTCATAAGTTAGGATAAATGTGGTCGAAAAGGCGTATTTGCCCGTTTGTGCGCATGCGTGAGTCAGGTACATGACATGTTTTTAGCTCTTAGTGGGCAATCTACTTTCTGTGTCCTTTATATTTTGTGGCGAGGTGCCCGTTATAACTGCACCGGCGAGGCACCCTCTCCACGCCCGCGCTTCTTCGCTTCTACGCCTCTTGTATTCTCTCTGCGCCTAGGAAGCCTATGTAAGCAAGCGACGGTACCTTGTCACAATACATCATGTATAAGAAGGTAGAAGTCGTTCTTACACATACGTATTGTGACAAGGTCCTAAAGTGTATACATATTTTTGGAGTCGACCGTACCTTGTGTGTCTGTATCGCCTGCGCCTGCTTGTTGAGCGCGTCGCGCGCGGACTGCGCTCCGCGGTCGATGAACACGGTGCCCCACATCCAGGCCGCCGTGCCGAAAGGGATCAGGTACTGCAGGGACCGCTTTGCCACCACCGTGCATCGGGACAGCAATGGCCATAGTACTGCCAGAACTGGAAAGATATATAAAAATTCGTGAAAACATTTGATACTAAAGCCACATTATTTACAAACTTAGAAAAGACTGGGACAAGTTGAGATAGATACTACAGACCAGCGGTCGTCACACTTTACTGTTCAAGGGCCACATATAACAATGTGAGCACTAGGGCCTGGGCCGCAGTTTCAAGAGCTTTTAATTAAAAAGAAAACTACTTTATCGCGGGCCGCACAAATAACGTCGCGGGCCGCAGTTTGACGACCACGGCTATAGACAATCCTGGCTATTAGAAGATAAGTATTAAAATTTTAATGGAATTCTATAACAATAGGCTACTCACATTTATTGTACCTATCTATTTTACCTAATCTAAAAATATTCCATTATAATACAACTTTAAATAGGTATGTTTGTCTCTCTTGATTAATCGCTAAAGTAGACAAAACTGCGCAGGTTTTCTGGGAAATAATTATTGATGACAGATCGGCAAATTGCCCGTCTTTCCCCATAGCTGAGGTAGAATGGGAACCGCTATGGGGACGAGAAATAATTTTAAATGGGCAGACAGACACGTTGCTCATGTGATTCCCCAACGTTGGCATGGTAATTGACCCACGGCCCAAACGTAACTCACAAGAACGCTAGCTTTGTGTAGGCCTTCTGTCTGTCGTTAGATAATCTTATCGTCGTCTTCATCAGTGTGAAACCTAGTAAGTAGGTATATAATTGCTCTAGCTTCTGGAACTACGCTACGCGTGTCGCTAATGAGGACTGATTAACTGAGTTACTAATTAACGACTATTACCTATTACCACTTATTATTCTGAATAAACGTTAGGTAGACTAGATACGCATAGGCTTAGTAGGTAGGTTTATTCAAAGATTTAAGGTTTATTGTATTCGCCGTTTTTTTATTTAATCAAAATAGCCCCACTCACTTCCTGAGACAGCTTCACGTAGTTAATTTTAATACAGAATTATCGTACCCCACCATAGGGATGATTCCCATCAAACGGCGCGTGTCGAAGCACATCGTAAAGAATACGCGCACAAAAATGTAGCAAATTGCGCTCGGGTCCGCCCAGCAAGCAACCCTTTAGCCGACGGTATCCTTGCGCAGCTTATTGTGTGTCGAGGAAGACGCTGGGAGCAAACCGGCTTCCAAAGCATGCAGGAAGAAATGTCGACTTTAGGAACTACTAATTATAATGTCCATATTCTTTACGGCCTTGAAACTGCAATCCGACACACGCCGTTCTATTTGAATCATCCCTTAAACTATCGAGGCACCCGTCAAACAAACTAAACTGCTCTAGTTAACATTGGGTACCTAACAACATTACTACCTACTTTGATCGAGGTCGTGACTCGTAGATCTGTTTGCATCAACATACACAGCTGACGAAATATCTTATTTTCAAAACATTGCACCAGTTTATCTGGGTTAAAATACTTACCCGGTTAGTTACTTTTTAAGAGTTTATCATCTACGGAAATGATTTGAATAGGTACCTAAACTATCTAAAATCTTATCCAAACGCGAAATGTTCCAAACTAGATTCCCGATCGTTCTTATAAGGTAGGTAGACTCAATGTTAGGTACCTAGAGAGAATACCCAAAATAATCAGTTTGATTGTCTGGCGATTTGTTTTTTATTTATGTATTTTAATTATTTGGTGTCAACAACACGTTTTTTTTAAATATGGCTCTACTCTCCTTTACGAGGATAACTTCGCCAATGTCAATTGATAGATGAGGGAAGTCAACTGTCGAAGTCAGTCGAAGTCACAGTCACTCAATAAAACGCCGGTGTTAAGCATTTTATCGACCTGAAGATTATGTCGTGACAACAACACATTATGAGTAGGTAGGTATGTGATAATAAATTAATATTCTTTCTATCATAAGATCTAGTTCTAATCTTTAGGTCTAACATGTACTTAGGTTGTAGCGTGCAGCTCATGTAAACCAATGTCCATTGTTGATAATTAAATTACCATACTAAGTAGGCCTACTGAAACCAATGTATGAACATGATGACCATTACCTAAATAAGGAAACATAAAAAAACTAATAATGTTATTCATACCATTTGTGCTACCAACATGTTGCAATAAATAATAGCCCGTAAATCCATGGTTCAATGAGGGGTCCGGAACCTCTAAACCCCTCTTATACATACACGTCCGTGCTAACCAGTAAGTATATAATGTAATTTACCAGCATTTTCTCGGTATGTCGGTTTTTTATGGCTGACTATAAACATTATCTAGTTAAGTCCACTCCAGAACATCATAGGTATCTAATACTAGCTAGGCAGTTTAAGCAATTTGCTAGTAATCATATTGTCAACAATTTCGCCGGTAACAATCTTCCACTCTTGCGCAGTGTTGTGCCAAATTGGCACTTTGCGGTGCTAGTCTACCATTGTATCTACAAATCCACCTTGTTAGCACTATTTTGACACTGGACTGTGATGCCACTATAATTACCTCAAGATTTCTATCCAAAGGGGCTATCGCGATTGCCCCTTAGAAAATTCTAAACAATCTCCTTCTGTGTGTAATATTTTGTGTTTGTGCTACGAAGTATCTAAGTATATTGCGTCAAGTCAAGATAGTCTTGCTTGGAAGTGTCGTTAGATCCTCACAAATCCACGGATTTTTGACGAACTATTGTGGAGTTCCCATATTTTTTAATCAATGGGGTTAACATACCCTATGACATAAGCGGGTTTCATTACTTTACCTCTACATACCCAACGGTGGACTAGAGAATGCTTATGAAGAAGATGGCATCTTTTCACATAGCACCCAGCACCTATTCGCGAATTAGAGTTGGCAACACTGATCGCGGGCATTTGACAAGCTGGCCGTGCGTGTGACTAATGTTTGCACAATAGAAACCTAGCAAACAGGAAACTGCTCAAATGTTTTATTGCTAGCTTAGTGTGATCCCAATGACCTACGTAGTATGCGCGGACATAGCTAGATGAAGACACTTAGACTTTGCAAACTGGACTGGGGATCAATTCTCGTCCACTCGACACCTCCTCTCCCCAGGGGGAGAAATTATCGTGCACTCGACTTTGAAGTCGAATTTAGAGATTTCATACATTCGTCCATACAAAATTCTAACTCGATTTCAATGTCGAGTGCACGAGTATTGGTCTCCTGGACTAGAAACTTTGGGACTTAATAATAAACCAACGATTTCTCTCACCACTATACCTAAATATAATAAATTCACAAAACATCTCAACAACGCTGACCGTACAAAAACTATATACAAATAAGGCAAACATTGTACCTAAGTTAAAAGCGTGTAAATATAACATGATGACTATGAGATGATCTTTGTTTTATCGGATATCCTAGTCGTTTTAGTGTAGGGAGACCTTGAGCTCTCAACAACTTGTTTAAGATTTAAGTACATAGTGCCTATGAATGTTAGAGTAGCGGAAAATATCTAGTTTTGTAATTTATCCATTATTGCATTTTTACGGGACTTTAGCTCATAAAAACTCAAAAGGTCGATAATTATTTGATGTAAATATGTTAGAAATTTGACTTATTTTGACTTGGACCTTTGCTAGGTGTACGATAAGTAAAAGAGTTAGCAGTCACATAGTTCACTTACCATAAAGATCAAGCCCGCTCTGATGGTTGAGCAGGATGACGGCCCCGCGCGAGTTGTCGACGTTCTCCAGCCCGCGCACCGTCCACCGGATGCCCAGCGACCGCGCCGTCAGCCGCAGGAACGCCGCTGGTATTCTGATCACTTACCATAAAGATCAAGCCCGCTCTGATGGTTGAGCAGGATGACGGCCCCGCGCGAGTTGTCCACGTTCTCCAGCCCGCGCACCGTCCACCGGATGCCCAGCGACCGCGCCGTCAGCCGCAGGAACGCCGCTGGTATTCTGATCACTTACCATAAAGATCAAGCCCGCTCTGATGGTTGAGCAGGATGACGGCCCCCGCGCGAGTTGTCGACGTTCTCCAGCCCGCGCACCGTCCACCGGATGCCCAACGACCGCGCCGTCAGCCGCAGGAACGCCGCTGGTATTCTGATCACTTACCATAAAGATCAAGCCCGCTCTGATGGTTGAGCAGGATGACGGCCCCGCGCGAGTTGTCCACGTTCTCCAGCCCGCGCACCGTCCACCGGATGCCCAGCGACCGCGCCGTCAGTCGCAGAAACGCCGCTGGTATTCTGTTCAACGGTGGAAACAGTCATGTCACAAAACCAAGCATAGGGGGTTAAAGGTTGGCAGCGCACTTGTGACTCTACTGGTGTTGCAGGTGTCTATGGGCGGCGGCCATAGCTTATAGTCCGAGGCAAGAAAGTGTAGTTATGACCTTGAGTGCGCAGAAACCAACTTTGATAGATAGTCTTCTTTTTTACAAGTGCGCAAAACGACGGTCATCGCTATACTTTCGTGCCTCCAGCTATACCATCAGGTGATCCGTCTGCTCGTCTGCCTCCTATGGCATAAAAAAACCATCTATCTTCTTCTACCTACCTCTTTTTTAATAGTATTGAAGATATTAATGTCGAGTGAGGGCAGAGGCTCAATTGGGGAGAAAGGGGGTTTAAGGTTGGCAGCGCACTTGTGACTACTGGCGTTGCAGGTGTCCATGGGTGGCGGCAATCGTTTACCATCATGTGATCCGTTTGATCGTCTGCCACATATCACATAAAATAAATATAGATCATTTATTAAACCTTCTACGACTCTATAAAATAGCTAGCTACATAATACCAATTGGCCTAATTCAGCTTTCGTTTATTTTCAAACATTGCGATATTAAAGTTAACCTAATTAATTGATTACAATACAAACAATACTTAACGTAATGAGACATACCCGCGGCCCATCGCGATAATGAATTCGTATATACCAACTTACTTAATTACAAGCTTACTAATGAATGTGAAAAGTAATGTTTTATTTAACATACCCAAATAAATTTGTTTACCTATCATAGGTACATAATGATATAGGTAAACAAATTTACTAGGGCGATGCTATGATAGCTTATTCGATAAGAACGCGCCTTCCATACAGAGGGTCGTGATTCGAATCCGAGCATGCACTCGGTGCTAGTTCAATGTCTCTCATTAATTGATGTTTATGCGAGCTCAACTCACGAACAAACGTCAATCATTACTTATTAATGGTGGAAAATCAAATATCAAAATTAAACTATGGATAAAATTGGGAGAAACTGTGGGAGAGCCACGCTTCGCCATGAATGGGCCGGCTCGACCGGAGTGATACCACTGCCTCACAGAAAACCGGCGTGAAGCAGCCCCAGTGCTGTGTTTCGTCGAGTGAGTGAGGGTACCGGAGGCCTACCCGGGGGGGAAGGAGATAAAAGATTGGCGGCGCACTTGTAACTCCACTGGTGTTGCAGGTGTCCATGGGCGGCGGCAATCGCTTACCATCAGGTGATCCGCCTGCTCGTCTGCTACCTATCACATAAAAAAAGAAACCTATATTTACATAGTAATAATTATGTGATTGTCCGTGCTACTTTCCTACCTCAGTTATTAATACCTCTACAATGACTGTTAGTAAATTGTATCTAATCCATTAGATATTGTATAGTTATTGTGTCTATTTATTTCGCCATCATTAAAGGGTCGAGATAAGTACCTACTTATTGATTAGAATCATTGTGAAATTTTATAGACAAAAGATTAACATTCTAATGGCAGGTTTGGTAAGATTTAAAGCAATGAAATTTACTATGAGATAAGAACCATGTGTCCTTAGGCGCATATACATTTAAAATATACTGGATAGAGTCAAGAAGAGTCTACTAAACTGTACCTCTGTTGTATGGTTAGTTGGTACTAATTATAGGTATCTATCTTGTTATAGTGTGGGTAACTCCTATTAACTAAATACTACAAGTAGTTACCTACCTATTTGAAGTATTTTTGCCTTAGGGCAACATTTTTAAATTGTATTAATTCGTTAGGTACCTATCTAGTACATATTATATACTTAAATCTAGTTACCATGTTCGAAAATATACTTACAAAGCATTTTTCGGGTCAAACGGTCTGAGCATCATCAGGGGAAGTGGTGCCGTCGAAAATATTAACGATAAAACAATGAATAGTGTAAACTGAAAAAGAAAAGTTATTAATAGATTATACATTAAAAAAATAGATCAGCTTTCATGTGCAGGTCATTCGACGTGAAATAAGGTTCTTCAACCCGTACTCATATCGCCTCCCCACTCTGGCGACGATGGTTGTTGGGATTTAGTCGGTATGCCTCCGGCCACTCCTGAAGGAGAGCCCGACATAACCCGCCTGCATCCCGGAGGAGGGTATGCATAAGGAGTCGCAAGACTACGTTGGCTCACTTCGGGTCAGAGGCATACCCCAGGGTCAACAAAAAAAAGGTCATTGTAAGTTGATAATCATGATTATTTACCTTTATATAATATCTGGCTATAGAACTAATGGTAAACAGTATTATGAGCAGGGCCATAATACACCCCAGCACCACGTTAACAGCGTTCAGCGCCGTCATCTTGGACTCTGCACATCAACTCCTGGAACATCAAGTTAAAAAATCTAAATAAATCGACTGTGTCTATGTGCACCCAGCGTCATATACAGGGTGTGTCTGTGAACATTTACATCCCTTTAATCACGTGGTCTACTAACCATTCTGAACAACATTTGTTCTATGACTTTTAAAAATTCGAACAAAAAAATTTCATCTTTCCATACAAAGTCGGTCACGTGACTTGCTCATTCATTTTGTATGGAGAGTCCAAACATTTTTCGAAGAATTTGGAAAAGTTGTTGAACAAATGTTGTTCAGGATGGTTGATAGAATACGTGGTTAAAGGGATGTAAATGTTCACAAATACACCCTGTATAAGTTTCATTCAGTAACTGAATTGACGCACGTTGTTGACGTTGCAACGTTTCTTTCCTAAATTATGGTTTGAATGTGCCAAATCAATTGTTCCGATATTTTGGACCACTGTGAATGCTCTGTTACATTTGACTACGTTGGTTGTATTGATATTATGGCATACCGTGAATGTTGCTAAGATTTAGACGTCTTGGATTAGTTTAAAATTAGGGAAGTCCCTGTTACTATGAATATCAACCTACTAAACGGTGAAACCAGGAGCATCTCTCAGCGAATCCTCCAAAATCGAGATACCTAAGTAATTTAGATAAGACCGTTTTTTAAAATTGACCCGCCCAAAATTTGAACCCGGAACCAGCGGGCAGAATGCTTTAGTGACTGCGATATCGCGGGCTGCTGATTAATGAATGGGATTACAATGTGTAAGTAATCATCAATTATGATTAGGTGCATTACAAAGTATACTTATATGTAATCATAATAGATTTATTAATCTGATTACAATAGAAAGTTGTGAGTAAATGCCCAACTCTGAATCACAATCTGAATCCAGCCATACTGCTGTCAAAGGGCGTAGAATAAAGAAGCAAACTGAAGCAATTTTCTTTCATTTCTTATTGTGTCATTTAAATAATATGTATAGGGCTTCGCTTCCACTGAAGCGGAATAAGGGGCGGAGCGGAGTGAAATCCACCAATAGGATTGCATAAAAACTCCGCTTTTCAACGAGCAAGCTTCTTCTGTTAGTGGATTTCACTCCGCTCCGCTTTAGTGAAAACGCAGCCTTAGGCTGCCTGTCCATTTAAGCGGAGCGATGCGGCGGAGCGGAGAAACGGACAAATATTAGCCAATAGTATTTATTTATTTTAGCCAGTAGAATTTTTGTGTAATACTATTGGCTAATATTTGTCCGTTTCTCCGCTCCGCCGCATCGCTCCGCTTAAATGGACAGGCAGCCTAATATTAGGTTTGTCACTACTTACTTGCCTATAAATAGAAAAATCAAAACACACTTTTGTAGCCCTATTTGTTCTACGTGTGATTAAAAATGACGGTTGTATGTAATTTGAAAGCCAATATGGTAATGAGTAAGTGTAGATAATGGCAAAAACATCATTCAGTTAAGTACACTCGTGTGTATCGGAAGTTTATCAAGATACTCGTACTACTTATGTAGGTACCTACTAGAAAGAATATTGTTTTTTTTTTCATTAAACAACATAATATGGCTATCTAACCTACTTGCCGTGTTATCGATGAAATCATCTAGTTAGTAGCCGTAATAAAATACCTATCGTTATAATCATAATATTATTCGCCAAACAGCATTTTTATACGCATCCTGGTAGCCTACTTGCGCAAAAGGCCTTCGTAGTCCTTCGTAGTTCGTAGTCATTTCGTAGTGTTCATTTTTGCTAAATGCTACGAGTGCTATCTGTCGTAGAATGACTACGCTACTAAAACATTTCTCTCGTATTATTAGCCTTGTTGTGTAGATTGTAAGTATCTTTGCAGCACAAAACCAATATTGAAAATATACCTATAATAACGCTCTAGGTTGCTCTACCGTCAAGATAAAACGTCAAAACTTTTGCCTATTACTTATAATTATAGGTATTCATACATTGAGATATATAGACATCAATGTATTCATACGTAAATGTCGTCTAAGAAAGTATAGCTACCTCTTGGGCCTCGTAACCACGAATAAAAGGAGCTTAGATGGGCTGAATGAGATGATGTATAAAGTGGTCATTGCCCCTCAGCCTATGATGACATGATTGTTCTGGCCTAGCATTATATTTTTAAGTAAGTTAGTGCAATTTCAGATTAGCGTTATATACGCGCGTATTAAGCTCGTATTTTTGAAACGCAAGCATTGAATCTATACTCTGATTTATAATAATGTAATATAAACTGACAGCTACAATCGACCTTTATTTTTTTTAATGTTGCCTCCTAAGTGCACTAGTGCTGTTATAATTGAATGGTGAGCGAACAATTGAATTTATTATTGAACATTTTAGATGTTAAGATTTTACTCATAACCTTAAATAATTAATTTCATTGATTTGTACGATAGTTAATAAGAAAAACATTACATAAAGTACAGCGATATTTTATACGTATTGCATAGAGCTGGTTTGAATGAACATGAAGACAACAATAAAGAGTAAAATCGATAAATTGTTTTTTATTTAAATGAATTAATCTGACAACTCATAGCTGTTATGTTCGACATAAATACTCTGACAATTAAGTCATGAAAATAATCCTTTGATTATTTTCATGACATCTTCATTTAAATCATAGATATTCCCTCACCATAAAAGTCTGACCAACAAAACGTGACTATAAAGAATGGTGGCAAATTCAAAAAACCTTGGGGTATCAACACTTATTACAATCAGAAAAACTATGTTGATATTTGTGTTTTATTAGACTAAGCAGAATACTAGTTTAATAAAAAATACAAGTGTTAACGTCGTCGTCGTAAATAGGTCTTCTGGCTACGGAACCCTTTCATGTGCGTGTCCGACACGCTCTTGGCCGGTTGTTTGAATAATTTTAAGCTCCTTTGAAAATGAGTTTATGTAACCAAGTTTTTGGATTCGATTATTTTACTTGTAAATACTTAAAAATTATTTTATTGAATAACTACATTTTAACACACTTCGTACATTTAGTTAGAAGTTTGGACATCAATCAGCCTCCGAAAGTAATTTTCAAGATTTTCTCATGTCATGAAAAGAAAATGAAAAATAATAGAATCGCAATTGAACTTTTCGATTACTCACGACCGACACTATTTTTGTATTACGATAACGCGACAACCCGCTAACTGTCAGTTGATATTACATGATTATAAATCAGAGTATAGTACTTTTATACGCGTGAAACGTAAAAAGAAAAACGTTGCTATGGACATTAGGTATTTCTCAGTTTCCGTGAACACATATAATAATAATACATAATAATAATAATATTATAATACTTAGTAAAACATAATATTATGTGCGTTTAGTTTTTCGAAACGCGCGTTTAAGCTTGTACGCTGGAACGACCGTGCGCAGAAAAATACGCTAATCTGAAACTGACATAAGAGGTGGGTAACCACGCTATATAGATATGTATTCCTACCTATATTTTCGTGATGCAGCTGTGATGATAATGATGCGTTTAGCTAGATTATACAGATGGACGGATAAGAAAAACTTGAAACACTTACGTTTTATCGTTAGATAAATATACAAAAATATACCAACAAAATTACGTTTTCATGTTCTCGATTTAGGCGGACAGTTTTGAAAGATGAGCGTACAGTTACTCCAGTTTACTACATATTTTGATTTGTAAAATATTTTAAAATAAAAATGCGAGATAATTTTTATTTTATACGACCAGCAAACTATAAATTGAATGTGTCAATATAGTCTTGAAAATAAATGATGGTGCCACTGCCGCTTACGTCATAGTTTTGGTAGCCCCACTGGTTTTAAAATGTAGGTTGACCCCGTTTGATCGTCATACGACTTTCTTGGACGCATTAACTATATGCAGGAACTAACTCTTCTGGCGGCGCTGGCGCAACGACCCAAAATGAGCCTTGGCCTCCAATAATAAGAGCCTCCATCTAGGTCGCTCCTGCGCCACTATCCTCCAGTCATCAGCCTGCATTATATGCAGAAGTTTGTTTTATTCAAAACTACTTACTATTTTATGGTTTCAATACCATGCCCTTGACACAGTGTGTGGTTTAAAAAAACACCTCAAGCATAAAACTAGTGCCCGATAGTAAAAAAAAACATAAAATAATGTTTCGATCTCTTCAAGTATAAAGTCAACGAGAGCTCTCATGATCTAATGACGCACGGGACATTCTCTGGACATACATTTTCCACGCACACGAGAATTGAGATAACCGCGCGACCCGGAGCGGTCACCTACTAACATAGTCTAGAACCGTGGTCGTCAAACTGCGGCCCGCGGGCCGCATGCGGCCCGCCGACTTTATTTGTGCGGCCCGCGATATAGTAGATTTATTTAATTATTAGTCAACTACATATTCGTACTTATCAGAAATCAGTTTAGTACGCATATACTGCGGCCCGGGCCCTGATGTTCATATTGATATGTGGCCCTTGAAGAGTAAAGTGTGACGACCGCTGGTCTAGAATGTACCTAACATCACCTGCGTAGTCCAGAATACTCACATTAAGCAAATTAAAAATGAATGAATGAGTGAATATACTTTTTATTGCACATAAAACAAAGGTATAAAATTTAAAAAGTAGTTATTACAGGAGTAATGTCTACTTTTTAAATTTTATACCAGGGTCTCAAAATGAACATGGACAAGACGAAACTCTTGTTGAACTCTCATGTCGTACCCACTCCTGTAAAAGTTGGAAGCTCTACACTGGAAGTTGTAGACGAATATATTTAAGTCCAACTTCCAGAAAGAGGTCGACCGGCGAATCCAACTCGGCTGGGCAGCGTTCGGGAAGCTACGCAGCATATTTTCGGCCCATCTACCACAGTGTCTGAAGACGAAAGTCTTTAATGCGTGTGTATTGCCAGTGATGACATACGGAACTGAAACGTGGCCGCTTACAATAGGCTCAAAGTCACTCAGAGGGCAATGGAGAGGGCTATGCTCGGAATCTCCTTGCGTGATCGTGTCAGAAATGATGAGATCCGCAGGAGATCTAAGGTCACGGACGTAGTCCAAAGAATTGCGTGGCTGAAGTGGCAATGGGCAGGGCACATTGCGAGGAGAACAGACGGCCGTTGGGGTGGAAAGGTCCTTGAGTGGAGGCCACGCGCAGGAGGCCGCAGTCGTGGCAGGCCTCCCACCAGGTGGACCGACGATCTGGTAAAGGTCGCGGGAGTCCATTGGATGCGGGTGGCACAGGACCGATCTGTGTGGAGAACTTTGGGGGAGGCCTATGTCCAGCAGTGGACGTCTATTGGCTGAAATGATGATGATGATGATGACAGGAGTAATGTAGGTACAGTCAGCTACACATCAGGTTACCACAACCTGTCAAATTTCCTCAATTGATATTCTACCTAATGTGTACGACAGTAAGATGAGATACGATTAAATAAATTTAACAGTTTTGTATATTTTGATGTGTGGTCGTACGTATAACAAACGCGGTCTTATCACTATTAGCTATCTCTTCCAGGCAACCTTTGGGTAAAGGACACATGAACAAGGTGTAAGGTGCAATGATGTGATACAATACTTAGGTATGCACTTAAAAAATAAGCAAATTTTGTAATGTGCCAAATAAACTTTTATTCTATTCTATTCTAAAAAATCTTCGAAACATTCGGATGGAACCCACGTACCCATACCTTTTCGCAAACCAGGAAAAATCCTCTCAGACACTGAACTGTCGAGGATGCTAATTAGCGGACAATTTTTTAAATTTTAGCCGATAAAATATTCTAAAATTTTGTTAAAAACATTGATTGAACTTCACCTACACAAAGCTAATAATTATATCTACATTTTGACTGAAGCAATAATAATACAACCCGACTTAAAACCATCAAGAGAAGAGTATCTTTAAAAGCCGAAACACAGCGCAGGCGCTAGGTTTGCGCTATACCTAAGTACAGGTTAGGTTATGTTAAAAAACTAAACAGTCGCGTCGTCCGTCACTTGATGCATGTAAATTGTAATGCACATTGTGCACACATTGCATGCATGTAAAATTACCAAATTTCTATTTAAAATTCGTTGTAGGTACAACCTTCAACCTACATACTCAGTAAGTTACATAACTTCAAGGTTTGTCAAGCAATAGATTAAACGTGAGCAAGTTTAAGAAACTCGATCGTTGCACTGCCGAAACTTTCTCCAGTTTTTTCCGAATAGGTACTATTGGTTTGTAGGTGAAGACAATCTGTCTTTACTTAATTGATATTGAACGCAATTAAGTTTAACGCAAAAAACGTAGTAAGTAAGTAGTCACTTTAGGCGTGTGGTTTAAGAGCTACATTAGGTATTTTATCGTACAGGGGCACCTCCGACATTATAGACACTTGGACAGTTTACGTTAACAAAAGAAAGGTCGATGGTTGTAGAAATGTTTAGACTTTTTATGCTGACCATAGGCCTGTTACAATCTATATTTATTGCCGACTGTGCATAAATATTGGTATTTGGTATCTTTGATTCAATCTCTAGATCAGTGGTTCTTAACCTTTAAGTAATAGGGACCATTTTACCAAAATTCTGTCGTGTCAGGGACCACACACTTCGGACATGCGTCGCGGCGCCGTTTGCGTTGTGTTGACTCGACTCATCACGTCACGTCACTTGTTTATTACGATGTCTTCGCGGACCACTGGAATGCCTCCAGGGACCACCAGCGGTCCGCGGACCACCGGTTAAGAACCACTGCTCTAGATACACAATTTCATGCTGAAAGCGTTTCAAAATTGATACCAACAGCGCTGTTATAGTAGTTACGGCTATAGATTCCATACATGCCAAATAACTTTTTGCAAATGGAGCGAGCGACACATTAGCACGCTCACGATGTAGGTATCTAGTGTATATGATCGTAGGTAGTTATCATCAATTGCCTTTTCGTTAAACCAACGTCCATTTATGTCGTTTTTCTATTGCCTAATCTTGATTTGGTTGCAACACTTTCCTATATCCACGCAGGACAGTGGACTTTTGTATCTTGTCTAATCACAGCGCCTTATGGCTTATCTAACATTTAGTATTTACTCAGGCGGCCTATCTAGGTATTAAGATAATCTGTGGTTTTACATTGCAGCATAAAAAGAAAATCAAAAATAGATAAGAAAGGAACCTTAGAATAATATTCTAAGAAAGGAACGATACCTACCTACCTTGTAATTAACTTTTTAAATGGGCAGGAATAGGATGTGATATTTTTAGTCCGCTTGGGATTCTTTTTAACCATGTTTTGTGTTAAGAAGGCGTATGCGATAGTGCGATAGTGGCACTACCGCAACAATTTAGACGGTGAATCACCCCAACTGAATCATGAATCCACATGTTTGGGAATCTATCCGAAACGTGTAGGTGTTCTCACTCTTATAATTATTATACCTCGAGTTAGTGGTACAATATGAACATAGATGAGCACTGGTGCTTTTATTTGACCCGACCTTTCGCTCCAAAGACGCACATTCGCTACCTAATACCTACTACAATAGGTATTATGTATTGTAGAGATGTTCATTTGTTGCATACCTAATTAACTTATGTACTTAACAAAAATATTTGAGATAGCACAAGCTAGTTACCTAATAACTTTATCCTTGAGTACCTACCTACTCAGGGATAAAGTAGGAGTAGGTATGCTACATTTTACTACGGGGACACGACACGATGTAGGTAGATCAAATAGGTACGCGGGAAACGGGAAACAGCGGTTTTTTTATGAAGTAGGGTGGATTGATGCATAAAAATAAAATACTATATAGCATTATAGATGTTGCGCCTAAACGCATTCATCATGTTCGATTCCCGGTCTGACCAATTTGGAAAACGAACTTTTCCAATTTTTTTACTTCGAGACTGGGTGTGCTATAGGAGCTGCCTCCAGCTGCTGTCATATGATACCACCCACCCATTTATTAATGTCTTAGGTAGTTCAAAACTTACTTAAGTAAGTTGATTGAATTATCTGTTGTCCAGTGCATTTATTATTTCTGCAAACCCAATGATCAGACAAAGATGGTAGGTACTTAGTGTGGTACTTAGTTTATGCATAGTTAGGTCTAATCATTATCTAAGTACTAGTGCAAAGGTCAAAACTCAGACTGCGGATCTAATGTCAGCGGAAAAACATTGTGGATAGATAATTTTATCGTATCTCTAACATAAACCCAGATACCTAAATAGGATCGAAAGGGTATGGCTACTCACATCTATTTATTTATGCCTAATTATATCATTAGGTTACACTTAAAGTGTACGTACCCTACGTACAGCCACACATCAAATTATACAAAACTGATCAAATTTCTTTAATCGACTCTCATCTTACTGTTATAGACATCAGGTTGAATATCAATTGAGGAAACTTTACAGGTTGTGGTAACCTGATATGTGGCTGACTGTACCAATACAGAGTATTTAGCCACCCGTCAAGGCAAGTCAAATTATCATTTTTATCTTAGAAACAAATCCGCTGCAATAATAAACTAGTAATAATATAGGTATACGAGGTACCTAGCTACCTATTTAAATTTAGATTATGACCTACCCATTAATTTCATTATGCCAATTGTTTATATTAAAATAATATTATGAAGTTTTAGATAGGTCGGGTTCCTACAATTTACTATATTTTACTTACGTAGGTACATACCTATGGCTAAGTACTTTTCCTCTACCCTAAGGTTTTCTGGAAGAGATCGCTAAGAGGTATTAATAGGTACTACAGACAGAACAGGGTAATAGGTACCTACCTACATTCCTATCTTGGACTTTTACATTATAAACACAAAACTTAGCTATAAGTCCAAGTAGCTAAACTTAATTTTGTTAAAGAAAAAATAACGACCTTTTAAAGACTGGTAAGTATAGTACTAGTAGTTATTGTAATTTTCTTGGAAGTTTAACTCTAAATCAAGTACCTATTTCTTTTTAATTTAGGTACTTACGTATTATAACGAATATTGCATTGAAATCAGATCAGCAGTTTTTGAGAAAATTGCGAGCATAATATGAGCAAATAAATAGTCAGTTATGTAGGTACAGAACCTTCAGTCTTTATATCATTAAAACAAGGAAAAGTCTTTAACATACCTACCTACCTAGTTGAAAACGTAAAGAGACAACGGCCTTACACATTTAGGGTTTCGAAAACAATAATAAGGTAGGTATTACGTACCTACCTAGCAAAATGAATACCTACTTGAGTTAAGAAATTTAGTTTATGTAAACGCTGCAAAATATGTAAATAAAGACTATTTTATACCGACCTGACCTGCAAATTGAAGTTCAAAGGAGCAGTCGATGCTAGCCGCGCGATTAACAACAATGTTACTTTTGTTCCCTTATTGAGAATATTAGACTCACGCCTTCGTGCAGAATATTATTCTTATATCACTCACACTAACCGTTAAAAATATAACTTGCGAATTAAATTAAAACTTGTGAAACTCGTGTTTTGTTTCATAGTTAAAGTAAATAAAAGTTTATATGCGTTGCGGATAACCGTGCGCCAGTATTGGTCGAAAGCACGCATAACACTGTGGTTAGATTTAATGCACGGACACGACAGGCCCCGTCCGACGATCGCAGCCGATAGGCTCATCCGACTCATCCGAGCCAACATACTACGTCATCCACCTACGTAATTAAGGGCTCCCGCGCATGTTACTCGGCTAACTTGTGGCGGACTTTTATTGCATTGTAAGTGTTAACCACCTTAGTGAGTCCCTAGGTAGGGCTGGCTGGGTACGCACTTATGAAGACAAGAGGCCAATTTTTTATGTTTTAGGTTCTTAAGACTACTACAACCACCTGAATTTCCCCAAAATACTTGTACATAGCTACTTTACTTTCATCTATTTGTTCGTAAGTACATATGTTAGTTATGCTATGTATACACTCACCTACCTGAAGCAAGAGCGAGGACTGATCTTATTGATCTTTAATTTTTTCGATTCGTCTTCGCGCCAAATAAGTAGCAGAATTTTGGGCCGTGCTACAGTCTCTCCAAAGGTGCCAAATTGACTAGCGGTACATAGGTACAAGTGTTGCAGTCCCTGTACGCAAACGCCTCCATGTCAGTCCGTCTTCAGGACCAGGTGGCTTATAACGAAGACGTCCCGTAACGAATGAGAATATACCTGTCACATTCAAACAAAAGCGCGCACAGTGCGTGTGAAAGAGAGGGGAGCTTCGATTCGGTCGTAACGTCCACTTCAAATTAGACCCTCAGAAGTCTAAGCCTATACCACTCCAGCGATGTGTGAGACAGGGTGACGTCATATCGCCGAAACTGTTCACAACTTTGTTGGAGGACGTTTTTAAGCTTCTGGAATGGGATGGACTTGGCATCAATATAAATGGCGAGTACATGACGCACCTTCGATTTGCCGATGATATCGTAGTCATGGCAGAGACCTTGGATGACCTAAGCAGAATGCTCGACGACCTCAGTAGAGTCTCTCAACAAGTGGGTCTCAAAATGAACATGGACAAGACGAAAGTCATGTTGAACTCTCATGTCGTAGGTACCCACTCCTGTAAAAGTTGGAAGCTCTACACTGGAAGTTGTAGACGAATATACATATTTACCTCGGACAAAAAGTGCAACTTGGTAAGTCCAACTTCTAGAAAGAGGTCGATCGGCGAATCCAACTCGGCTAGGCAGCGTTCGGGAAGCTACGCAGCATATTTTCGGCTCATTTACCACAGTGTCTGAAGACGAAAGTCTTTAATGCGTGTGTATTGCCAGTGATGACATACGGAACTGAAACGTGGCCGCTTACAATGGGTCGCTTAAGAAGGCTCAAAGTCACTCAGAGGGCAATGGAGAGGGCTATGCTCGGAATCTCCTTGCGTGATCGTGTCAGAAATGATGAGATCCGCAGGAGGTCTAAGGTCACGGACATAGCCCAAAAAATTGCGTGGCTGAAGTGCCAATGGGCAGGGCACATTGCGAGAACAGACGGCCGTTGGGGTGGAAAGGTCCTAGTGTGGAGACCACGTGCAGGAGGCCGCAGCCGTGGCAGGCCTCCCACCAGGTGTAGCGACGATCTGGTGAAGGTCGCGGGAGTCCCTTGGATGCGGGTGGCACAGGACCGATATGTGTGGAAAACTTTAGGGGAGGCCTATGTCCAGCAGTGGACGTCTATTGGCTGAAATGATGATGATGATGATGAAAGGATGACATTATAAAATTATAACTTCAAAATATAAAAGTACACATAGATTTATTTTTTATTTGCAATATAATTAAAATTGATTATTAAAAAGGTTTACGGCTTTCACAATTTTGTTTAATATAAACTGTAAAAAATCCCAATCATTGCCTAGATTTGAATATAGTATAGTAGTATACAATGTGATGTAATAAACAGTCAGTAAAGTGTAATAAAAATTATTAATATGTATACAAATTAAGTAATAAAATAAAGTGCCTGCACTTCTGCTTAACATTAAGTGTAAAGTATTACTGAGCTTCTAGGCCAGTGGTAAATATTTAGCCACTATTACTTTCAAACATTCACATAATTGTACACTATGACCTATTTTATCACAAAAAAAAAACAATTTCAATAAGACAGTGATGAGATCAATTTTTGTAGGTCTAAATACACCAGAAAAGTACCACAACATACAGAGATTATGGGAACTATTATTAGATATAACATCTACTCTTGTTCACACTTTGTGTATGTATTTACAGAACTGTAGGTTGTCTATAACACTATTAATTATAGAGTATTAAAAATGTTTCATGAATATTAAATCAAATCACAGGGAAACTAAAAAAATAAAGTTTCTAAGTTACTTTCAATTTAATTAATTGATCATTTGATGTAATCAAAGTAATATTGAAATTAAAGACCATCCTAAAATAAAATAAATTACTAAGTAATCATATAAATATCTAAGCATTTGGAATATTTGGTGTAATGAATGAATAAAGAAAATTTATGAATAATATTAAAACATTTTCTTTTTCATTGCAGTGTATCGTTCAGTATACTCGTTGTATCCTTCTAGTGATGCCAACTGTTTCACTTCAAATAAGTTTCCATCCAAATTCATAGTATGAATTTTTGAATCTCTCAGCAAACTTGGTTTGATTGCCTCCAAACTCAAGCAGTTTTCCTCCAGTCTCAATATCTTCAGTCTTGGTGCCTGATGCAGGTCATCACTTATAATTGATATTTCATTTTGACTTAAGTTAAGTTCTACCACATGAAGCTCGGACATTCCATAAGGTATTTCAGTAATTTTATTGTGTGACATCTCCAGAACTTCCAAATTGGTTAGACAAAGCACTTGTAATGGAAATTGAGTGAATTTATTATGATTCAAATACACCTGTTTCAGATTGGACAGGTTGCAAAAGGAGCGAGGCAATAATGCTATTAAATTATTAGAAAAATTCAATAGTTCTAGTTTCTTTAGATTCGCTAAAGATTCTGGGATAATTTCCAGCTTATTACTTTCCAAATTTAGTTGCTTCAGTTGTTTAAAGTTACTTATTTCCTCAGTCAGATATGGTAATTTATTCTTAGACAAGTCTAAATTTCTAAGAGTCTCACTTAAACTTAGCACTTCTTGTGGAATTTCCTTCAGTTTGTGATTAGATATTTGTAATACCCCAGTTTTTGAAGCAGTCTCATAATGCTGTTTTAAGCCAGAATTTCCCATGATTTAAAAGGGTTTAGCACATGAATATTCTAATATTATCTTCACACTTGAATATACGCTGGCCAAATCAAATACGTAACAATTTATTTTGTTTAGGTTTTTCTGATTTCTTCCTTCTTTTTTGTCAAAATATTAGACAAACAGTAGACTGACGTGACAGGACGGACGTGCATGACGTCATACGTCATTTATTTGTTGATAATGACCATAAAGCAGATTGTTTTTTTTCCAAGGACGTGCGTCAAGAAAGTCTTGAAAACGAATCTTTTTAGGGAAGTATAATCCGTCAAGAAAGTCTTGGAAACACTTTTTAAGGAATGTGTCAAGAAAGTCTTGATGACGATGGATTTTCAAGGAACTAACAGAGTCACCTTACCATGTTTTTTATCTAATGGGGCTGCCATAAAGCAGGCAGGGGCGCGCGGGCGCCTTCAGGCGCCTTCAATTAATTTCATGACTTTCTTGATGCATGCATGCAAGCATGAAGCCATTATGTTATAAATTGTTTTGTCTGTCTGTTTGTTCGCATTAATTTGAAAAACTGTAATACTTTTTTTAATAATAATAATATTATTACATTGATCTGACTCCGAGATAGGTACCTATAGTATAGATAAAGAAATGATTACTTTTACCAGTAGGTAAATCACAAACTTTTATTAATCTCTAAACCAACCATCTCTTTGATATAACATAAACTTCTTTATAAGACAGTCAATATAAACCTTCAATATTGAGGTTTTGAAATAATTTTAATATTAATTGTAGCTTGTAGACAATATTGAACAAAATAATTGACTGAGTGCTGAGAGAATATAAACCTTCGGCTTCGGCTTCGGCCAAAAATACACCTTCGGTCGGACACTAGTAAATAGAAACTTTCCGACCAGCCCATCACATCAGGTTACCAATTTCATGTTCATAACTTTATTGACAGAGTTATGTAGGACAGCCATATATCACATCAGGTTGCCACAATCTGTCAAATTTCTTCAATTGATATTCAACAATCATCATCATTTCGACTGTAATATTTGACAGTTTTGTATACTTTGATGTGATTCTGTAAGTAGCTGTTACTGTATTTTAGTTGCCCCAAGTTATTTATTAAAAACCAACACATTTGTTAATAAATAGTAAGAATAGAATTAGTAATGTGCCTACTAGGCCTACTTATTAAAAATATGATGATCTCTGAAACTATAAAATAAAAGACCCATGAAATTAAAAATCTGCTTACACGCACGGCATAGCAACACCAAATGACGTTCCGTTTCATGATGTTGTAAATCTTTTTTTTTGTAATTTTTCTCTCCATCTCTGTCTATAACAGTATTTTAAAAAGAGATGGGAACATAAATGTGATTATACTGTTTGACTGTTTCGCTTCTCTTACCATTGAATGGAACGCGGCGTTGTAAAATTTCGGGTTGAGGGGGCTTGTTGGATTTTGTGGGGTTATTTTTTAGTTTTTTCACGAATTTAGCATAATTTTTCTTTTAGTATATACGTTTTTAAGTGTACATACAAGCTGGGCGTATTTTTAATATATGTCCCGAAGAAATCGTTAAAGATTCCCATCATAAAAATTGTACCGCGGGAAAACTGTGAAACGTTTGACTATCATAATGGCCGCAATAGCGCCAATGCTCTTCGTGTTAGTTCTTCAGTGTTAGACTACGAGAGTTAAATATGGTTTTCGTAACAAGTTCATGAGTTAAAATCAGATAATTGAAATGGACATCAACGCTGGTAAGCCATAGTTTTTTATTAGTTGCACATTTGACGTCAAACAACTAATTACTCGAAATCTTCTTGGAGGCTTTGCATGTCTCGAACTCAACGTGTATCTGTTCCAAGCACAGCGATACCTACTTACCTATCTTAATTTGTAACAAAATCGGATGTATATTTATCTGACAGCCGGCTATATTAATATACACACAATAATGATCAATATAAATGAGTATCTATTTCGAAGGGAATGATTGTTTAACTAACAAACAGATGAACCTTTCTGTCCAGTATCCAGATTACTCTGCTCTCTTTTACATACTTTTACTTACCATCAAGCTTGAACTTCTTGTAGACAGGGCGCTATTTACAAATTATTAATATTTCTGGCTAGAATATTCAGAAGTACCCCTAGGTATGCAAAGATAATATGTTTCCACACATTGAATCTTCTTACACTGGATGTAGCTAATTGATTACTAAAATCGAATGGGAAAATGTTTTACAGTATTTATCAAATCTGTAATGGCTTTTTTCATTGAAATTGAATGAATGATACCAAATTAAACAATATTTTTCTATCACCATGTCATGTTAGTTTGTATTCATGTATTGACAAATTCTATCACTTTGACAGAACAAAAAGGAAAAATGTGGCTCCTGACTGTTTTTGGGCAATTACAAAAACTACATAGGTACCTTTTTTCTGTAAAAATCTCTTAAATTACATAAACATAAGAATAAATATAGGTATTTAAGGCAGCCATTACAAATTTTAAGTTGTTGAAATTAGTCTAATGTGGGCTATTAAGTTGTCCTTACGGTAGTAAACAATTCACTGTATTAACTTTATTCCGTTTTCATTTACACTTACCTACTGACCTCTCAGGGCTTTTACTCCTTATACAAATACTTCCTGTAAGTGTTAAAGGAACCTTTATAATGAAGGCCTCTCATAATTATTTAATTCTATTTTGAAAATTCATATGTTGTTCCCTATTGCTTAGTTCTTGTGTTATTTAAGTAATATAATATATATTTCTATTTATACTGCTTTTCGTTTGGATTGGAAATAAAATTAAGAGTAAGTAATATCATATTTATTAATATTAAATAGAGGATAAGTTGTATGGCATTTTCCTTTAAACTTTATTTCAATCTTTACTGAATAAGTCAAAACACCTACCTATTAATTTACTAGTCTTCTTCTCACAAAATTGCCTGCATGCACTAAATAATGTTTTCCTGTAGAACTGTAGTAAACTATAGGCATACATTTTTCAAGAATAATCTAGTCCGTCAAAGAGGTTTCAAAATCAACACAGTTTTTGAGCATATTCATGACAAACATCCATAAGGATATTTCCTCATTCAAATGTTATACCAAGTTGCCCCAATTAGTAGTGAGATATTATGAAATTTTGATATTAAGGGCATAACACATACTATTAATGTTTGTTTGCAGTTTACAATCTTAATGAAAAAAATCATGACAGTGATCACAAGCTTGATCACACACACGCACTTATGATCTTTAAAATTAGGTAAAAAATATCAGCCGATATACTGACCCACTGCAGGGCATAGGCCTCCAACATAGAAATCAATTCATGGCTACTATGATGGGATTTATATAATTAGGTACTGGTCCAAAATGTAAATCATTAATTCTTGGATGCAATCTCCAGAGTCATTGTTAAATAAGAAAATCACTTCCAATTATTTAAGTTAACTCTAATTTCTCACCTCAAATATTTTTCGTTCTTTCGAAGAGGTCACCACACAATTATCTCTAATCGACGTACTGCTGAGCGACCTTGACAAGACGATTACACCATGTGCTAGTAAAAAGAATGAAAAAAAAGAAGAAGAAACACAGGATGCGATGCCAGACTCTACAACCAACACGGAGAAAAACAATCCAAACCCATTCCATTGTGGGGATGACGTCCTTGTGTCCAACAAAGATGGACGGTATTATTTGGGTTAGTATAAATGAAAAGACAATACCTATTATTAAATACTTTCTCTTCTCCTAAATATTATGTTAATTTTAATGTTGTATCCTAAAAGTCACAGAAAAATGTCCAACAAGGTTGTCCATTTTGTGTTATGTAAATGTAAAAATATGATAGGGTATTTTACTGTCGTTGAAATATCAACATCTGACAAAATTTTGTACGGCGTTTGTTGGAAGCACAAGCCTAGTGACGTCATTAATAGCGTATCACTCTCCTTTTCTGATTGGGAACCGTGATCCATACCTACTTCAAAAACTTTACAATGAATAAATAAATAAAGAAAGTCTTAAAATACCCTATTCCAAACTAACAATCAATCTACTTGTGAGAACACCGATCCTACATTATTGCTTACATTAGGGTTCAAAAGTTCCTTACAAAGAAAACTGATTTTTATCAGGGACAATAGTGGAGTTGAGCACGAATAACGACAACGATTCATGCGAAGTGGGCACAGGCGTAGCAAGATGCTTGGTAAAGTTCGGGGACGGTACCCACTCGTGGGCGCCGGTGTCCTCGCTGAAGCTGCTGAGCGCGCCGCCGGCGGACGACGGGCGCATCATGTGCGTGGTGTGCAAGCGGCGCGAGGGCCCCGCCGCCAGCCTCGCCACCAACGCGATCATCGCGTGCGACATGTGCGGCCGGGGGTACCACGCCAAGTGTCATTCGCCGCCTGTCGACTCTTGGATCAACGGTAATGTGCTAGACGGTTACCTATCTTAAATTCCAATGTTTTTAGTACGACTTTCATTATAGCGAAAACGCTTGGCCACATTTTTGTTTTCAACATTTTCATTTGACCGAAAAATCGATTGACATTAGCTGATATTCCGATTTTCATATAAATAATATATTCCTTACAATAAACCTGGTTTCAAACTAGAGCTACCCCTGTACTATGAATACCAGATGACGATAATTAACTGGGGGCGTCAACCACGAACACCCAGACCGAAGAAAACCTAGAATATGTAGTCTCTAACCGAGAATTGAACCCGACGCCGTTTCGCGCTTCGGGCGAACACCTTAGCCACTGCGTCATCGAGACTGTGAAAACGTTTTCTTCTATTTCTGATCTGATTAAACCAGCTTTTTTTAATCAGATTAAGAACACTTATGTCTCTTGATAAATTATAATACTGCAAAATTTACTTTCTATTAGAAAGAGAAAAAAAGAAGTTATATCTTGAATGTAATTATAACTTAACACTTTTTGTCCAAAACTAGGCTTATTAAGCGTACTAAATGTACAAATTTTAAGCATTGACTCTAAAAACAATCTCTTTATATCACCAAGAAATTATTAAAGTGAAAGCTTACACATTTTAATCATCATTTCCAGCCTATTAATGTCCACAGCTGGGGCAGAAGGCTGCCCTTAACGTTGTAAGACCCAAAAGCCTTTTGAAAGGCAAAAAACAATTGATTTTCCATTGTGTCTGGGCCTTACGACGTAAAATTAATGACTAGAAATTAATGATGATAATATAAACTTATCATGTTACCAGGTGCTTCCTGGCACTGCAAGAGATGCGTGGACCAAAGGTACCGGGTGGCGGCAGCCGAGAACCGGGCTTTGAAGCGATCTGATCTGTTTAGATATAAGAGCGGGCAGCACCGGAGGCAACAGCAAGAACTAACTCCTCCTTGCGATGTACGTATACATAAGGTAATAAATAACATTACTTTTAATTTCAACTCTATTATCTTATGCAGACAGCATAAGATCGATAGTGGCTGCTATGATTGACAAACGAATACAGGTAAGCTTAGAAATAATGTTATTATTGGTTATTGGCACACATATCGGTCTACCCTCCATCCAAGTCTGCGTGCACGTCGGTACCTCTGTTTACGAACTCACTATTTTCTCGCATCTATTCTCGACACACAACACTCACAGGATCTCTAGTTTTTCGGTTCCTTCTTACACTTTGAAATCACTGGATTGCAGACATGTATCAATTTAAACCCATCCTCAAGTTGAAATTTTTACAATCGGCTTCCCTAAACATCTTGATTTGTAGTGGCGTTGTGTCGAAGTATCGGAAACTCAACAATTAGGTACATAGTATAGATAATTAGGCAATCCCGTATATAACAATTCTTATCTTTGTGACCATGAAAGCTTTAAAACTGATTCTGCATTGGGATGGATGATCCTAAACAGTTCAGAAACAGGTTTTACACTGTACCCTCACTTATGCATCTACGTACCAAGTTTTGACAGTTTTACATTATAGTTTCGGAAACAAGTGGCTGTGACGGGTTATGGGACATACGGATGGACTGACAGGACAGACGGACGTGACGAATCTATAAGAGTTCCGTCTTTTGCCATTTGGTTACGGAAGCCTAAATACAGCTTAACAAGTGTTACCCCACCCATTGTTAAAAGATTTATAAGCACTTACTGTTAACCACATCGCGTGTTACATGGGTGTGGTCAACCTAGAAGTGCTTGGCATACTTCTGCATGCGCTCTAATGTCAGTTTGCGGTTTCGTTTAACTACGATATTCCTCAAAATACGCAACGTACAGTGGCGTAGTCGGCTGCACAAATATTTATACACTTCAAATACTACCTTGTCATGTTATCCGACTTCTACTATCTTGTATGGATAGTTTTATTTTCCGTGATTCCACTTAAGGTGTAAGTAGAAAAATCATGATCATTTTATAAAAAGTGCTTTGGACGGTAGTTGATTCGTTAGTCCTGTCAAGTCAAGTCAACCAGTATTAAGTTCCGGTTAAAAACTACAGTAAATAAATAAATGCGCCAGACAATCACACTAATCAACCTGGTCTCATACTAGGACAAAAACCCCTCACTTTAACAAAAATTAAACCTGGGTGGTCGTCAACCCAGAACACCCAGACCCAAGAAAATTTAGAAAATGTAGTTTTCTAAATTAACTTGGCCGAGAATCGAACCCGGGTATTTTCGCGCTTCGGACACCTTAGCCACTGCGCCATGGAGGCCGTCAATAGATACTTAACATGCTGATACATTACATGAAGGAATTTAAGTGCCATAATTTTAAGTATCTTTCCATAATGGTGAATATTATTAGTAATAGTGTCCCACACAGGACATCAATTCATTGGCTATTTTGGCCCAAAGCTCGACCCGGTTTGAGACATATTGTTTGTTCCAGACCGCGTCATCTACAGGCTCTGATGACTCCAACTGCTACTGCGGGGGCAAGAGCGACTGGCTCGCGCAGGTACTTGAAGTTGCTCAATTGTGTTAGAGAAATCAGAATTATACTGGTTTTTAAAGGAAACAAAACAATTACAGATGTTGCTTTGCTGTCGATGTACGCGGTGGTTCCATCAAAGATGCGTGTCCTGTTTACAATACCCGTTGTACGCTGGAGATAAGTAAGTCCTTCACTTTTACCGAGTTCTTTATGAAGTGTTTATTTTAAACTGTAGACCCCTTATTAAAAAACATATTGAATACCAAAGAAAGTCACGGCTTCAAAATTATGCTGTTACTTTTAGTAGGTACGTACTTTTAATTTTAAACTAAGACTAGGTTTTGCTTGTAATAAGGGGGTAACCGTTTAGAGACAGCAATAATATAAGCACTTGTGACTACTGGTATTGCAGGCGGCGGCAATCGATAACCATCAGGTGATCCGTCTGGTCGTCTGCCACTTATCACATTAAAAAAAAAGGTTGGAGGTGTCCATGGGCGGCGGCAATCGATAACCATCAGGTGATCCGTCTGGTCGTCTGCCACTTATCACATTTAAAAAAAAGGTTGGAGGTGTCCATGGGCGGCGGCAATCGATAACCATCAGGTGATCCGTCTGGTCGTCTGCCACTTATCACATTTAAAAAAAAGGTTGGAGGTGTCCATGGGCGGCGGCAATCGATAACCATCAGGTGATCCGTCTGGTCGTCTGCCACTTATCACATTTAAAAAAAAGGTTGGAGGTGTCCATGGGCGGCGGCAATCGATAACCATCAGGTGATCCGTCTGGTCGTCTGCCACTTATCACATTTAAAAAAAAGGTTGGAGGTGTCCATGGGCGGCGGCAATCGATAACCATCAGGTGATCCGTCTGGTCGTCTGCCACTTATCACATTTAAAAAAAAGGTTGGAGGTGTCCATGGGCGGCGGCAATCGATAACCATCAGGTGATCCGTCTGGTCGTCTGCCACTTATCACATTTAAAAAAAAGGTTGGAGGTGTCCATGGGCGGCGGCAATCGATAACCATCAGGTGATCCGTCTGGTCGTCTGCCACTTATCACATTTAAAAAAAAGGTTGGAGGTGTCCATGGGCGGCGGCAATCGATAACCATCAGGTGATCCGTCTGGTCGTCTGCCACTTATCACATTTAAAAAAAAGGTTGGAGGTGTCCATGGGCGGCGGCAATCGATAACCATCAGGTGATCCGTCTGGTCGTCTGCCACTTATCACATTTAAAAAAAAGGTTGGAGGTGTCCATGGGCGGCGGCAATCGATAACCATCAGGTGATCCGTCTGGTCGTCTGCCACTTATCACATTTAAAAAAAAGGTTGGAGGTGTCCATGGGCGGCGGCAATCGATAACCATCAGGTGATCCGTCTGGTCGTCTGCCACTTATCACATTTAAAAAAAAGGTTGGAGGTGTCCATGGGCGGCGGCAATCGATAACCATCAGGTGATCCGTCTGGTCGTCTGCCACTTATCACATTTAAAAAAAAGGTTGGAGGTGTCCATGGGCGGCGGCAATCGATAACCATCAGGTGATCCGTCTGGTCGTCTGCCACTTATCACATTTAAAAAAAAGGTTGGAGGTGTCCATGGGCGGCGGCAATCGATAACCATCAGGTGATCCGTCTGGTCGTCTGCCACTTATCACATTTAAAAAAAAGGTTGGAGGTGTCCATGGGCGGCGGCAATCGATAACCATCAGGTGATCCGTCTGGTCGTCTGCCACTTATCACATTTAAAAAAAAGGTTGGAGGTGTCCATGGGCGGCGGCAATCGATAACCATCAGGTGATCCGTCTGGTCGTCTGCCACTTATCACATTTAAAAAAAAGGTTGGAGGTGTCCATGGGCGGCGGCAATCGATAACCATCAGGTGATCCGTCTGGTCGTCTGCCACTTATCACATTTAAAAAAAAGGTTGGAGGTGTCCATGGGCGGCGGCAATCGATAACCATCAGGTGATCCGTCTGGTCGTCTGCCACTTATCACATTTAAAAAAAAGGTTGGAGGTGTCCATGGGCGGCGGCAATCGATAACCATCAGGTGATCCGTCTGGTCGTCTGCCACTTATCACATTTAAAAAAAAGGTTGGAGGTGTCCATGGGCGGCGGCAATCGATAACCATCAGGTGATCCGTCTGGTCGTCTGCCACTTATCACATTTAAAAAAAAGGTTGGAGGTGTCCATGGGCGGCGGCAATCGATAACCATCAGGTGATCCGTCTGGTCGTCTGCCACTTATCACATTTAAAAAAAAGGTTGGAGGTGTCCATGGGCGGCGGCAATCGATAACCATCAGGTGATCCGTCTGGTCGTCTGCCACTTATCACATTTAAAAAAAAGGTTGGAGGTGTCCATGGGCGGCGGCAATCGATAACCATCAGGTGATCCGTCTGGTCGTCTGCCACTTATCACATTTAAAAAAAAGGTTGGAGGTGTCCATGGGCGGCGGCAATCGATAACCATCAGGTGATCCGTCTGGTCGTCTGCCACTTATCACATTTAAAAAAAAGGTTGGAGGTGTCCATGGGCGGCGGCAATCGATAACCATCAGGTGATCCGTCTGGTCGTCTGCCACTTATCACATTTAAAAAAAAGGTTGGAGGTGTCCATGGGCGGCGGCAATCGATAACCATCAGGTGATCCGTCTGGTCGTCTGCCACTTATCACATTTAAAAAAAAGGTTGGAGGTGTCCATGGGCGGCGGCAATCGATAACCATCAGGTGATCCGTCTGGTCGTCTGCCACTTATCACATTTAAAAAAAAGGTTGGAGGTGTCCATGGGCGGCGGCAATCGATAACCATCAGGTGATCCGTCTGGTCGTCTGCCACTTATCACATTTAAAAAAAAGGTTGGAGGTGTCCATGGGCGGCGGCAATCGATAACCATCAGGTGATCCGTCTGGTCGTCTGCCACTTATCACATTTAAAAAAAAGGTTGGAGGTGTCCATGGGCGGCGGCAATCGATAACCATCAGGTGATCCGTCTGGTCGTCTGCCACTTATCACATTTAAAAAAAAGGTTGGAGGTGTCCATGGGCGGCGGCAATCGATAACCATCAGGTGATCCGTCTGGTCGTCTGCCACTTATCACATTTAAAAAAAAGGTTGGAGGTGTCCATGGGCGGCGGCAATCGATAACCATCAGGTGATCCGTCTGGTCGTCTGCCACTTATCACATTTAAAAAAAAGGTTGGAGGTGTCCATGGGCGGCGGCAATCGATAACCATCAGGTGATCCGTCTGGTCGTCTGCCACTTATCACATTTAAAAAAAAGGTTGGAGGTGTCCATGGGCGGCGGCAATCGATAACCATCAGGTGATCCGTCTGGTCGTCTGCCACTTATCACATTTAAAAAAAAGGTTGGAGGTGTCCATGGGCGGCGGCAATCGATAACCATCAGGTGATCCGTCTGGTCGTCTGCCACTTATCACATTTAAAAAAAAGGTTGGAGGTGTCCATGGGCGGCGGCAATCGATAACCATCAGGTGATCCGTCTGGTCGTCTGCCACTTATCACATTTAAAAAAAAGGTTGGAGGTGTCCATGGGCGGCGGCAATCGATAACCATCAGGTGATCCGTCTGGTCGTCTGCCACTTATCACATTTAAAAAAAAGGTTGGAGGTGTCCATGGGCGGCGGCAATCGATAACCATCAGGTGATCCGTCTGGTCGTCTGCCACTTATCACATTTAAAAAAAAGGTTGGAGGTGTCCATGGGCGGCGGCAATCGATAACCATCAGGTGATCCGTCTGGTCGTCTGCCACTTATCACATTTAAAAAAAAGGTTGGAGGTGTCCATGGGCGGCGGCAATCGATAACCATCAGGTGATCCGTCTGGTCGTCTGCCACTTATCACATTTAAAAAAAAGGTTGGAGGTGTCCATGGGCGGCGGCAATCGATAACCATCAGGTGATCCGTCTGGTCGTCTGCCACTTATCACATTTAAAAAAAAGGTTGGAGGTGTCCATGGGCGGCGGCAATCGATAACCATCAGGTGATCCGTCTGGTCGTCTGCCACTTATCACATTTAAAAAAAAGGTTGGAGGTGTCCATGGGCGGCGGCAATCGATAACCATCAGGTGATCCGTCTGGTCGTCTGCCACTTATCACATTTAAAAAAAAGGTTGGAGGTGTCCATGGGCGGCGGCAATCGATAACCATCAGGTGATCCGTCTGGTCGTCTGCCACTTATCACATTTAAAAAAAAGGTTGGAGGTGTCCATGGGCGGCGGCAATCGATAACCATCAGGTGATCCGTCTGGTCGTCTGCCACTTATCACATTTAAAAAAAAGGTTGGAGGTGTCCATGGGCGGCGGCAATCGATAACCATCAGGTGATCCGTCTGGTCGTCTGCCACTTATCACATTTAAAAAAAAGGTTGGAGGTGTCCATGGGCGGCGGCAATCGATAACCATCAGGTGATCCGTCTGGTCGTCTGCCACTTATCACATTTAAAAAAAAGGTTGGAGGTGTCCATGGGCGGCGGCAATCGATAACCATCAGGTGATCCGTCTGGTCGTCTGCCACTTATCACATTTAAAAAAAAGGTTGGAGGTGTCCATGGGCGGCGGCAATCGCTTACCGGTGATCCGCCTGCTCGTCTGCCATCTATTACCTACTTACTCCACTGGCTCAGCGACCCGAAAGGAGGCTTGGCCTCCGAAACAAGAAAACGCCACTTTGGTTGAACCTGCACTACTTGTTGCCAGTCATTGGCCTGAAATTCTCGCAGATCATTTTCGACGACGTCTTTCCAACGATACCTAGGTCGGTCTACCGAGCATCGGCCCGTCGGTCGGCTGATATGCTTTGCTAACGACGGCATATCGTCCCGCAGAATGTAACTATGCAGCATACATACGAAAAAGACAGTGATGGGACACAAAGAATGAGTCAAATCAGTTTGGTGAATGAACTTATATAAAATTATAAGTGTAAAATTCTGCACATTGAAGATAAATAAATATTTATTTAGTCAGTTTGTAAAATAAAACCGGCCAAGAGCGTGTCGGACACGCACATGAAAGTGTTCCGTATCCAAAAGATGGGCCTTAAACCTTATTTTCATAGTTAAGTTAGGTAGTTATTTCCATACATTACCATTTAGTTAGGGCAACTGCACGTCATAAGTTGGTCAAGTGTAAAAAATACTATGTAGGTATGATACAGAGTCCGCTAAAGTTTTCGTTAAAAGTACAGTCAGCCACACATCAGGTTACCACAATCTGTCAAATTTCCTCAACTGATATTCAACTTAATGTGTATGACAGTATTTACTGTGATGTGTGGCTGTACGTAGGTACTTACTTGGAGGTATAGAGCATATTTTTTCAGAATTATTTTAAGTATTTCAAAAGTTGGGGGGGGGGGGGGGAGAGGAAGCTCTAATTTTAACTTTGTATTAATATATCTGGGGGGTTTGATCGACATTATGTCAAGGCAATTTTTGTTGTACGATACCGACCAGACGATGGGGTAAGTCGAATTTATTTTTCGAATTAACTTTTCGCTGTATGGAAAGGGGGGTGAAAAATAATTATTTTTCAATAATGTTAAAAACCAATTTTTGGATTATCAGTATACATCTCTTTACCAATTTTCAGTGGCAATCGGTGCAGAAACGGCGGAGAACGAGCCAGGACAGACAGACAGACAGACGGACAGACATGACGAGTAGACTACGGAACCCTAAAAAATGGTGAAGTTGTGCAATACATACTAAAACGTAAAAAATTACAAATGTGCGCTAGTTTGGGGTTAAACATTTGGACAAACAAAGGGAGAGTAAATGAAACAATATATTTTTAATTAGAATGATTTATTGAAATGTTCCGCGTGCAACGGCGGCGCGGAGTACCTGCGGCGGCTGGAGCTGTGCTGGCTCGAGCTGGCTCACCTCGCGCTCTACAACCTCACCGCCTACAACGCGCCCAACTACTTCGACCTGGACAGCGTCATCATGCCCTACATCATGGACAACTGGCACGCTCTGCAACTGCCCGAGAAGGTAGTCTTATTCGCTCACTCACTTGGCTCTCGCTCACTATGAGTCCGCTCGTGACGCAGCCCAAACGTCAAGCAGTAAGTACATAATGGAGCCTACCGCGTGTAGAAAATCCGTTAGATGGCGTACGTGTAGACCTAAGTGTAGAGGTCCAACCTCACGGCAATTAGTTATTTTTGATGTTGAAGTTGGACGACAAAAGATAGATAGATAGATACTCTTTATTGCACAACACATTACAGAACTTAATGCTAATAGTAATTTCCAAATACAATATCGGCGGCCTTATCGCTAATAGCGATCTCTTCCAGACAACCTTTGGGTAGAGGAATAATGCAGTGAATTAACAAGGGGTAAGGCAGTGCAGATCTTTCCTGCAAAAGTCCTATATAATATAGAAGATTTAAAACGTCGCGTTAATACCCGTCTATAATAATAATTAATTATTATCAGTGATGTTAGGGAACTCTGTAACCATAACGGAATCCGAAATAAAAGTTTCCGATAGTATCGGATTGGGGCGGAACCGGATAGAGTTACAACTATACCTTTCATAAAATAGCCTGATACGCAAGACAGCGGAGTTATATGTATGTTAGAAAGAGACCGTTTCTTGACAGCTGTCACCGGAATAAATAAAAATCGTTTTCACCCTTGTACTATTCGTGAAAACAGCGTTAGTGAAAGTTAATTAGTGCTTAATTCATCTCTAATCTACAGATGTGGCGGACACCAGTAAACCAGCGACGAGAAAAGATACTGACAGCGCTAACGGCGGCTCGCAAAAGATTCAAGTGTGGGAGAGAAATGAAAAAACGTGCCACTATATGGGGATTGCGCTTGAGACGCCCTCCGACGCCGCCTATGCAACTCTCCGCTCTAGAGCAGGTATGCATCAACAAATTACCAGTGATAAAATTGGAAACACAAATAACTGCTTCCTTATATTACCCCATTTTGCTAATGTAGTCATGATAACTCTGGCGCAATACAGTTGCATTATTTTCCATCATAAAATTGCTATGAATATTTTCTCATGTACCCATGAAACAGGAGCCACGACGGCCGTGTATGGTGGACTAAATTAGTACCATACTATCTTCCCTGTGTAGAAGACATGCCGAAAGAAACTTAAGTTTTTATAAAATTATGAAGATCTGGTAGTCGTTCTTTGACCAATCATAAGTAAAATGGCAACACATAATTATTTGTCATAATTTGAATCGTGGCTTTTGTGGTGGGTGAGGCCTGGATTCAAAATATTACATACTACAAAACGTATAATTTTTATCTATACTGGCCTGTAGGTAAACCGAAAACACTGAACACTTACAATGACACTCAGCGTCATCGGCTTCATCTATTGGTTCAGTATGTAACTAATGCATTTCCCGGAACTCAGTGAAGGTGGGCCACTAGTTTTGAATAAAATTCATACAATGCCATCCTTATATTTGGATGATTTAATGAATATGTATGGGATGAACAATAAGATTAAAAATTCTGCTATGTATCGGTAACTTTTATTGATCAGCCTATAAAAATGTAATCTAAGGATAACAGAAATGCGTAATACTATATTATAGCCTCACATACATTTATTTTATTCAGTTACAATACTCATTTAGATGGAAACACATTTTTAATTTAAACAAAAATAACATGTACTGTTACAGTGTTTAAATTAACTTTAAATTATATCACTAATCACAATTTTGTTTGATTTATTAGATAAAGAAAGGCGAGCCCTTGACTGATGAGTTGGTTAGGCAATATGCACCTAGGCTTCGCTTTCTGTCACGGTCACCTTCACCACAAGCGCTATCCATCGTAGATGACAGGTATTGTTTATTTACATTGTATTGCATTTATTATTTTTACCCAAGTCACAGTTACTCATCAATACTTTTTTCTTTTCAGCTCACAACCTTCTAGTAGTAACACAGATAATTCAGAAAACAGTTCCTATAAAGTTCGTAAACGTAATCCGTGTATGATAGTGCCAGTGGATAGTCACTGGCTACACCTGATGATGGGCAAACGGTTTCATGAAAATATACCCAGCCCTACTTCAGAGAATGACTCCACTAGTTCCTACGATGTTAAACCTTCCGAAACAGAGGAAGAATGCTCTCCCGTAGCATCATCTTCTTCTTCTACTATAAAATCCGATGCCAAAGATGATAAATTAGAAAAAATATCTCCACTAATTAAAGCTGACAGTAATGAAGCTAAACCTGTATGTGAGACTCCTTCCGTGCCATCGCTGAACACTTCTTTAATACCGTGTTCTGTAAAGTTAGATAAAATACCCAAAGAGACCACTGACGAAGCGAATAATAGCAAACCTGACGGTAGCAGTTTTAATCTAAGCACGCATTCCACGAGAATAGCGACTATGAACTTGGAAGTGTCCAAGTTGTCTACGAAAAACATTATTGAACATTCCAAAATAATGTCGCTGCAGCCCATGGATAGCCTGCCTCCTTACAGCAGCAACTTTGTCCATGACATCGAGTCGTCGGGGGACGAGACGTCCAGCAGAGGCACATTAGATGCTATAATTCCACCATTGAAAGACTTTCAAGGCAAAAATAATCCTTTTTTGATGCAGAACACTTACCCATCGAAGACATTGAACGCGTTATCTATGTATAATAAAAATAGCAAACAAAATGGGAAACAATATCATTTTCAATCAAGACTTTCCCTCCCAGTACAATTAAATCCAATGATGGGTCCCCTTATAAGGCCTCTAAAGAGGAAATTAAGTGAAAAGGACATAGTTATACTACCTAATGGCGAAGTGAAACGTAGGAAACATCGAAGACCAAGAAAATATTTACAAATGCAGGTGGGTGTCTTATAGCTTTATTAAGTTTCATGAATTGTATGATCGTCTTATAAATTCATGCATCTCATACATTGACTTGATTCTGTACTAAGTAGCCTTAGCACTTGTATTAAATACCCTCTATATATGAAAATAAATTGTTTTATATTGTCAGGACAGAGAAATTATTGTTTGTTTGCACTAGAATAAATCAGTTGATTTGAAATTTCTGATTTTAATATTAGGGAACCTATTGTTGCCACTATTATATTGTAGTAATAATAGCAGACTATTATTACCATTTCAAAAACAAAATTGAGGTTATCAATCGACTCATATTTCTTTTTGTATTGTTGTAGTTGAACAAATCGTGTCCACTCCCCGAAGACGCTAATAAAACGCCGCAGAATCAGAACGAGAACGTTGAAGTATCTCCACCTAATGCACATAGCAACAACGTCAAGTTCCACGGCAGAAGACTGAGGCAGCGACAGGAGAAGAACTACTACGAGAACGCGCGACGAAACACGAATAACAATGCTAGTAATAATAATAGCGTGAAGAGCCTGCAGCTGAGCCCGCACAAGGGCAGCAGCAGCGGGGCGGAGGTGGACGCGCAGCAGCTGTCGGCGCTCAAGTCCAGCGTGCAGTCGTACTTCCGCGCCGGGCAGACCTTCCGCGTGCTGGCGCGCCGCGCCGCGCCCGGCGCCCACCCCGCCTACCTCATCGAGTGGGACTCCAACACCTCCTAGTATTTTGGCATTACATGAATTTATATTTAAATATACATATAATGTAATAATATATATAAGCGCTTGTCTGTAGTCTAATTTAGTTGTACAGATCGAGGAATGTGATATATTATAATTCCAGTTGGATATGTTGGTTTTATTTGTTTTACCTTTTGAGGTACGCCGATGACATGCTCTTCAATCTTTTCAGTTTATTCTCCTGTTTTCTTCGACCATAGAAACTCTAGATATATAGCGTGAACGCTGTCGCCGCCAATAATGAAGGCTCCATCCAGGCGCTATTTGGAATTTAAAACCCCCAAATTACTCCGTCAATAAAGTCGTGAAGTTTATTCTTGAGGAACTAGGTATTAGGGCCTGCGCAGACGGCGGACTTTTCTCCTTGGCGGAGTAAAAAGTAAATAAAACTCGATACTTAGCGGTACTTGCCTCGTTTGCGTGACTCGATACTAAAATAGTATCGAGTATGTAGCGGACAAAAATCCCTCGTCTGCGCAAGCTTTTGCGGAGTTCCATAGTAACATAACCGACCATACCTCTATGACGTAAGCGGCCGTGGCGCCATCAATTAACTTCATGACTTCCTTGATGCATTATACAAAGTATTCGCACGCACGCGCACCCAAAATCGGCTTAGGAGGAGCTCCCCTCCCTTTCACATTCGCTGTGCGCGCTTTTGTTTAAATCTTTGGTATATAACGGACTGACGGCCTCGATGGCGCAGTGGCTAAGGTACCCGATTATATAAGTTACTCTATGGGCTAAGTGTTCGTCCGAAGAGCGAAAGGTCCCGGGTTCGATTCCCGGTCATGTAAATTTAGTAAACTAAGTTTTCTCGTGTCTTGGTTGACGCCCCCAGTTAATTACCGTCTTCTGGTACTCATAGAACATAGTTTGAGACCAGATGGTCTGATTAGAAGCGGGCGTCACAACACAACCGAATCAGAATTATCCACGCGCTGTACGCGCGGCTGTTTGAACACGACAAGTATATTCTCGTTCGTTACGGGACGGCTTACCTATATACAGGGTGTATCTGTGAACATTTACATCCCTTTAACCACGTGTTATACCAACCGTTCTGAACAACATTTGTTCTATGACTTTTGAAAATTCGCATAAAAAATTTTCATCTTTCCATACAAAGTCGGTCACGTGACTTGAACATTTTGTATGGGGAATCGAAATTTTTTTCGAAGAATTTGGAAAAGCTGTTGAACAAATGTTGTTCAAATGATTGTTAGAACACGTGGTTAAAGGGATGTAAATATTCACAGATATACCCTGTATAAGCCACCAGGCCCAAGAGCTTTTAAGGAGCTTAGTACTACTACTACATACCTACTATGTACTCTTTGTGTTAGTTTGCGTGTTCAATCACGAATCTTTGAAGTGGGAATTCCCCACAATTTTCAGCGCCATGGAGTCAGTCTTCAGACCAATTCATCAGGTCATGGTACCTACTGGATTCTTTGTTGAATTACTCCACTGCGCCTACTACTTGCGTGGTCTTGTGGACTAAGTAACGTCTTCTGACGAATGAATGAGTTAGGCTTAGTAGGTATATGTAGTAGGGTAGTAGTAATGAACAACATTATTTTGCTCTGTACACGAAAGTCCATGATTTAGGACCAGCAAGGGAGTGACATTAGGGGGATTCTTTCTTAGGACAAGTGCAGTCGGTTAATAAAGAAATGGACGTCCAACATTAGACTACCAGTAATACTTGTTAATTCGCTTTATTATTCCTCTACTCCAAGGTTGTCTGGAAGAGACCGCTATTAGCGATAAGACCGCCGATATTGTATTTGTAAATTACCATAATTATCAAGTTCTGTAATATGTTGTGCAATAAAGAGTACTCATGTATTCTATTTCTGTGCAATAAAGAATATCTATCTATCTATCGACATGAGGGCGTTTTATAGTACCCTAATCGGCCAAAACAGCCTTGCTTGCTTGCTTGCGTTTTTTTATAAAAATCCTATAGATGGCGTTACGTCAACAACTGGTCCTGATTTTGTACATACCCCTTAACTTGGTAATATTGACACTTAACGACAAGAGTAACCGATCCACTCGTAGGATGAGTCGTCACGTAACACCTTAGGCGGGTAGCACACTGCCAGAGTCGAGGCGGAGTCAAGGCACTGTCGAGGCGGTGGTGTGATATAAGAGTCGAGGCGGAGGTGCAGAGCATCGTTTACACCCATTCAATATGTTGTCGTCAGAAGACGATGACAAAATGGCGGCGGGGTCGGGGCGGCAGCGTGCCGCGCGCCCGCGCCGCGTCGCCGACTCGACCCTGCACCTTCGCCGCCTCGACTGCGCCGCGACTCTAGCAGTATGCGTTGACATATTTGATTGTATAGAAAAGTCAGAGGCGGTGCGCCTCTTGAACGCTTCCGCCTCGACTCTTGAGTGTGTGCGACACGCCTTTATAGGTATATATGGGCTTTTCATTTGCAAAAACCTTCATTTGAATGTCCCGGCATCCTAAGTGTATGTTTTTATTCAGTATAATGTGCGTCACCGCTCATGGCGAGAGCTTACGAGCGACAACCAGCCGTGATCTCGCATCACCAAGCTACACAAAATATCGCCCTTAAAGGTGGTTTACTTGGTATGATTTTGGTAAGTAGGTACTTGTACAAATATACGTAACCTAACCTATCTCTAATATTTGTCTTTTTTACATTATGCCATACTTAGAGGACACATTTATTAATATTCTCAATAATGTGAAATATCTGTCGAGCGTAAGTTTGATAGTGATCCATCATAACATCAATTTAAACAACATAGTATGTTATGGAATGTCAATATATTTTACTTTATATCTACATTTTGATTTCGAGTTTCGAGTAAATGACTGAAATTAAATTTGCTTAACACATATACATTAAATTGTTGGGTTTGTATTAATAAATTCTCTTGTCATACCATAGTAAGTATGTAGAATTTGGTGTTACTACATCTTTCCACTGGAGTTATCTATCTACAAACATAAAAAGACATATTCCAATGTAAAATAAATATATTTCAAATCAAATGTATGACATTTGATCTGTTTTCAAGTGACAGACTGATAAAAAATCTACTAACATTAAGCAATATTTATCGAAAATCGAATACGTAACAGAAATTCCATCTACTAATAAATACATATATTATATCCACACCCTTGCTCACTGTATGTACTAACTCAAGCTACCAATACAAGGTTTAGAATATTTTTATTGATACATATAGCGCGACATTTAAGGAATTATTTGCAGAAAATTTGGATTACTAAAACCACATACAATGAGAAAGTGCGTAGAGAATTAACGAATTTCATGGTTTAGTTGATTGTCTATTGATCAATTACATAAAATAAAACATTTCTGATTCCTTTTTCAATTTCAATCACTACCACACTAATCATTAGTACGTACTATAAAACAATTGCGGAAGGTAGAAGACACTTCTAGAACGAAATATAAATATATAGGCATACGAATGTAAAGAGAGTTGTTTACTATAAGAACTTACATACAAACTTATATAATACACATTATTTAAAATGCAACCCCCTAAAGGCCCGTAACACGACCAAAGTCTAGATTGATGGTACAACAGTTTAATTTAAAATAAGTATATCTATTCACAGCACTTAACCACATGTTAGTCAACGTTTCACACACAAAACGATCACAAAATCACTTTGGTGTCACATCACCGTACAAATCGATTGCATTGCTATATTTATAACTATACTATACTCATATGTACATATTATTATAACGTTCTTGAAACAAATTACAATGATTCCTCAAATGCCGCCATCAAATCACTTTGCAAATTCATGTCTATTTGTCCGGCCATCTGAAACAAATAAAAGATTGAATTAAACACCGTGAGTCAGTGAAATGTGTCTACAGGTTAGATGCAAATAGGTCATTATAGGTGTGATTAGACTATGCACGCGGCGTTTTTTGAAAGACAATTAAAATCAAACGGCGGGTGTTGGAACTCACTTTAAAATACTCAAAGAAAATATTATATGTTATTAACAGTCCCTTAAGACGAGCATCCTGCATGCTTTGGCACACGCACGGCTGCGCGGGAACGGCGCCAGCTCCGCTTAGTTACCGTCTGATGCTTTTGGGCGTAGATAAAGTATGGCTTTAACTGATGGGTTATATGAATCATCCCTAAATGTTTAGACTCGACTGATATCGGTATTCGATACCTACATCAATCTAGTGCGATAGCTAGGTAAAACCTCTAATATCTTGGAAATACAAACACGATCAATCTCATCTAACACGAGGGCCCCGTTGGATGAGATGTAAAAATGCGAATAGATTAAGATCTAAAACTGCTTTCGGTATAGTTCGCGGCATCTAACAATAGCAATGAGCGTTAGTCTGCGCACTTGTAAAAAAGAAGACTACTATAAAAATATATAAAATTGGTTTCTGCGCACTCAAAGGTCATCGCTATTGTTTCATGTCGCAGATTATACTTAGTAAGAATTGAAACTTACGGCTTCTCGACGGCGCCGCTCCTGCTCCCGCTGTCGGAGCCTCTCGCGCTCGCTGGCCGCAGGCTTGTCGGGCGCCGCCGCCGCCGCGGCCGCAGCCGCCGCGGGGGGCGACGCCCGCGCCACGGGCGACACGCTAGGCGAGGCTACCTCCGCGGTTTCTGCTTTCCGGACGCCAGGTACCACTCTAAAAGGTATAGTGTATATTTTAAACTGCATGCAGAGGTTGAATATGCTTCAAGGCATTCTCAACTTTTACTTTACTTTCCAAGGACGATTAAATAGTCTAGAAACAGAACGGCATCGCTCGATCTGCCGTGCTAACATGCGCGCCACGAGATAATTTGTCGACACTCGTATTATTTCGGCGCAAGTTGCTTCCCGCTCACCTGACTGAGTTATGAGCGGGATAGGATGCGCTCTCGCGAACGAGGGTCGACAAAATTTTGTCGTGGTGCGCATGTTAGGCCTACAGATCTATGAATCTATGTAATGATATATGGAATTCTAACGGCAAATGTATCAAATGGACATCTTGGCCTCTCTGAAATGCAAACAAGATATGAACGCAATATGCAGTGCCTTCTACGCGCCACGATCGGAGCGGTTAAAAAGTTTGAAACCCCAACTGGATTTGCAGGATGGCAAGAAAATTTGTAATCTACAATAAAATTAATTTTTAGTCACTATTTCATTTCATCATGAGAAAAGACTAAACCAATGGTAATTTCTTGTTACTTGCCTCATTTTATCATCATCAGGATGTCGCCGTTCTGTTTCTTGTCTTTGCCTTTCTCTTTCTGCTTGTTGCTCTTTTTTTCTTAATTCTTGTTGTTCAATTAAAGCTCTTTGTCGGTCAATTTTCTCCTTCGCTTGTTTTTTAAATGCCTGTGGAAATATTAACTAGTTAGTACCTACTACTCATCATTATATTACACGTCATGTTTCGGTAGAATTAGATTATAAAGTTGCGTACTAATTGCATATCGATCTGTTAGAAGTTTAGAAATAAGTAGATAAATCTGACACTCACCTGGAAACTATCCATGACAGGTTTCTGTTTCATTTGGTTATTGGTGCCAATGTTAGGTATACTTTGAGGACTCCCAGCTTGTGCTAGAGAAGACCACGAACTAGCATTTTTTAAATTTTGTTCTTGTTTCATTTTAAAAGCTTGTACAAAATTTGAATTTTTCGGGTCCTCTATTTTTTTATCCATTTCATATTTAGCTCTATCATACATTTTATTAGAAACCATATTCGAAACACCGATGAGGTCTTCGATAGGCTTAGGCGTGAGTAGCGGCTTCATTTCTTCCTTCTTTATAGCAGGAGTCATTAGGCACGCGGCTCCGGGCATGTTATGATGAGATTGAGCAATTACACTATGGGGAGGTACTGGAACGGGATCAAAGATTGACGACACGGGCGCTACTGGAGCAATGTCGGGAATAGGATTAACATCTGGCCGTAGCATTTCACGCTCGTGTTGCATGTTCTTCTCTACAAAACCATTGTGAGGTGGAACATACATCTCGTTTTTAATCTGCTCAGGTACATGAGCGATTTCCGTTAGACCACCTAGTTGCGCCATTAGATTTTGATGCGTCGCATCTGGCATCATTTGTGTCTTCGGTAAAGAAAAGTCCTCGAGTCGCATCGATGACTCCGAAACCCCGACGCTAACGTCCATCGGCACATCAGCGTTCAGGCTTCTCTCCAAACTTGCCAGTGACCGCTCAATGGGATCAATGTAATGTGATGGATCCACTTTGTCGAGTCCATTTCGTGATTCGGCTTTTATAACTGGCTTAGGTTCCTCAACTTCTCGAGTGAGTGGTGCAGCGGAGGAGTCTGGGACGTTGTTAGCGGGATGCGGCGGGACAGCGGTAGGGACGGCGAGGGAGGCCGTCGTGACCGGCGGCTCGAGGGGCTTTATTTCCACGGGCGCGGGGGGAGCGGGCTCGGCCGGCTCGGGCTTAGGTTCCACCGGCGCGGGAGTAGGGCACCTCCACAGGCGCCGGGGGCGGTACTGGTAGAACCACTATCGGCGCGGTAACGGGTGGAACCGGTTTCTGAAATTATTTCCGAACAATTAGACGATACTACTGAGGAACGATAACAGAGATGTTTAATTTATTTTCTCTACACTCATGTCATTATAGTTCAAATTAAGAATTCAAAGGTTGATAAAATACATTTTGTTATCATTTAAACCATACCATAGCATTAAAGAGTTATTCATCGTACTGCTACAAAAAATATATTTACTTTGAACATTTGAACAGTGAGTGCAGATAAAGTAGTGTAGGAGACTGCATATAACTTTGAATTAAAACACTCTCAAATACTATTAAAAAAACTCGCCAAAGCTCGGTTTTTAAGGGTCCGTAGCCAAAGCCAAAGGTTGGCGGTTTTTTTTTATCTTGCTGTCTAACCCGTGCTATTGTGACAGACCTATAAAACTACAACTATGAGTATTTACCGTGGGCGGTTGATGCTGCTGCGATTGTTTCTTAGGCTTCTTTTTAGGAGTTCTTCCAGAACCTGTTCCTGTAAATACATATAATTCAAAATCGTAACAAGTAGCTTAAAAATGCCAGTGTTTTTTGAAATATACTTAACTTTTAAGGTGCTTTTCCTGTATATTCAATAATAAACCATTATAATATGTATATGATTTAAATCTCGCAGTATTCACTGATATTAGTTGGTGCCGGCTAAAAATAAATATTTACTGGTAGTAAAGTATGGCGCCTAATATATAATTTATTTATAAATATACAATTGGTTTCATTTTGTCATCTTCAGATCTCAGGGTAAGGCAAATAAAATTCAATATAAATTACTTAAAAGTTTTACTTAAATTCTGTTATATACTGAAATATATACAAAGTTTATCTTCATTCACTCTTATATTCTAGTCAATTTAAGTCATGAGTTGATTAAATAAACTTATATAAAATTTACTTTAATTACACATGGTGTTTCTGTTACACACTTGCAACTTTCTACATTAACTTTACAACTAAATGTTGCGTTGAAATAACTAATTGTACCACATGTATTGATAATCTTCTTCCTTAATAAATTCAAACCTATGGCGACAAATACCTATACATGTAATTTAAGCAAATGATGATCCAAAGTTTTGTAACCTGACAATAATCTCCTTTAAAAATATTGGCAAAATACTAATCTGGTTAAAGTATACAATAGACTTGTTTGTTCTTCCCTTTTGGCTCTTTTGGGATGCTAAGGAACTCTAATATAAAAACCTTTATCACTAAAATCTAACTTACAATAAGATCTTTTCAAGCAATCAGCAAATTGTACTTAACAAAATTAGGAGTGCTTACGAACTGCTGATTTAATTTAACTGAAAATGTGAATTTATCAGGAATGTACATTTGTCTACATTTTCAAGTATTTTAAAAACACTGATTGCGATTCTCTGATACTATATAACAGAGATCTGATATAGCAAATGTAACAAATACTCACAGTGTAAAAGATTCTAAACAAGACAAATAAATACTATACATCGAAAAGTAAAATGATCCACATTCTACGAAGTCAATAAACATGTGATGTTATATTATAACATTTACATAACGTAAAATCACGTACCTATTACATTTTATATAAATACTACAAAACAATATTTATATTTTTAGGCCTGTGATTTTGTCATTACAGCAATAATATCTATTATATTACTATCAGTTAATATTTTTGAATAGTTACACTATGGGTAATTTGTTGTCTCTCATCTTTTTATTTGAGCATAACATACCATTTATAAAATGATTATTACATTTGTACCAGGTGTTATTTCGGAACAATTTGAGAACATCTAGAGGCCTGTGAATTAAACTGTTTGGTAATCATAAAATAAAATAATGTTTTGAACATCAAAATATAATCATGTATAAATATATGTACAACCTGTTAGCTAAATAAAATATCAAACTTGTCTTTTTGTGTTTAAATACCAAAAACGTGATAAAATATTTATGTCATAGAAAAAACACATACAAAAGATATATAATATGTTGTCTCACACGTATTTACTTTTAAAGTTGATGTAATTATGCTTTATAAGGACCGCAATTTTAGACAGAAAACATGCTAATTCATTTGTAATTTTGCAGTAGATTATTTATGTATAACTAAATTCTATGCTAGATCTGCACAATCTGTCGCCCATCAAGCACCCGGGAAACAATATTGTAAAGGCCGAAGTCATAGCATACTTAAAACATCAGATATTCTCGCCACTTACAAAAAAAGTTTTAGTTGTTTACACCAACTAAATAAAGTAAAAACAAGGTATTATTTAAATAATACGTTTTTAATTACGACTATGTTATGACCATGTGAAATTGGCTACGGAGATGCGTAAATCAGTATTTAAGTACAAATTATATCGGCTGTGGCATTTAGGACTAACATTATGATGTATTTCTATGGTGACATACAGAATGCATGTAATGACTAGCAGTTTTGTCATTATCTTATCTCATGATGATCATGATGATATAAAGATACATAGTTACTCCTCATGACAAATATTTTTCAAATAGAAGTAGTCTATTTTAGCTTTACGATTTTATAAATAATTAATCATCATCAGTATTCTTGTAAGTTTTGTTCCTGACATTTTAAGTCATGATTGATTCCAGCCTTAGGCACCATGTCGCTCCTTCTCATGGTACCAATAAAAAAAATAAGCGTGCAGACTTGAATAAATCATTAACACTTTTAATTAACCTGTCTGGCGTAATGTCTAATTTTATACACTTTTAGAAAAGCAGTCTATCAGTTCACATAAAAGGCATTATTGCCTGTGACATGTATTCAATGTTAATTTGATAACATCATTAGGACAATCCACGACATTGCTAAATAAATTGTATTGATAAGTTTGCAAACAATTTGTGAAGGAAGGAGGCCAGCTTTAGGTTTTCGGTAAAATTTACATTGTAAAAATTTTGATCACACATTTTATTTTTGAGAGCAAGCATTGAAGAATATATCAAGCATAAAACCAATAAAACCATACCTTTTCAGAGACCATAATTTTTAACTACAACATGTCATAAAATACATCCTTGTGGGTCCCGTATAGGACAGAACAAATTTTTGCTTGCTAAGTGGTATCCGTCCTTACACAATTGTTTGCATTACTCGCTATGTGACTGCACTCGGCTTGTCAGCTGTCTCGTGGGTCCTCTTCGCTTCGCGTCACTGGACGTACCGACACTACTATCGATCTTCGAGTTATCTTTGCTTCCACAGCTCATGGGAGCTCAATAAATATATTGGGTTTAAATTTCACACTCAAAAGCAATTAGTACCATGAGATCTGAAGATTCCAATAGTAAATTTATAACAATAGATCGAAATTTTAAGGATGCAAATGAAATAACGTCGCGTTTGAGGACATGATATAGTTAAAAATATTAATGTGAAAAGGTATTTTCTATTGGTTTATGAAAGCAAACCAAATAAAAATTGCTCTTACCGGCACCATTACAAAATATCAGTGAACACCAAAGCTGGCTTTTTCCTTCTCATTAACAACTGGTTTGTGCCTTTACAAACATTTCTTAATCCGTAGCAGACTTTGGGATTCATACAGTTAATATTGAATCAGAACTTCAGGTGGTATCCCTCTCCATTATTTATCACAGTGAAAAATCATACTTAGAACTGCTCTCGCAGCTCTCTCACTCTTACCATAACTCAACACAATATAAGACGGCGAGTGTTCATTAAACATTTGCTCTTCACGTCGGAAGGCTCATTAAACCCAGCATTTTACTCTTGATACACCTCTCCCTTAGAGCGTCAGTTAGATAAATACATTTCTTACTTGGAGTTCATAGGATTCAATAACAGTCCAAACATTTCTACACATGCTTTCTCTCATTCTCGCGTAAGTCTATTATATGCACATTCTATTATGACTCACACATTTTGATGCGGCGTATGCACTGCGCACTACTGGTTAGTTGCGCAATGAAAACGCGACGATCAAACAAAAATTTATATAAATAATAATTGCCAAACTAATAAGTATCTAATTAAATTTAAAGGACGCTAATCAAAGTGAAATTAAAATATAACATAACCTTTCCCTCCCCAGGACAGAAAGGTATGCGTTCAAACAATATGTTTGAAAAAAATTAATACACCAATATAAGAGAAATCTAATAATGGTATATTATAACAATTTTGTTACTACTATTTATTTAGAGACAGTTTTCAGTATTCATGGGCATGCTTGTCATTCACTCAGCTGTTGACATATTTTTTCAGACTAGAATAACATTTAATGAATGGATAAAATTGCAAATATCGCATTTAAATTTTATAAAAAAAATAAAACAAAAACTAAATTCAGTCATACTATAAAAATACTGGCAAAGGTAAAAACTTCCATTCACATTTTGAAAATGATGCCTACAAACTCATGTTTGAAGATCTCAAGCACTTTGAACATGTACAAGTTGTAAGATTTCTCTTAATTTAAATGCACATAACATTAAATTCTAATAGTAAAACTGTAATTTACACGTTTCGGTACATTTCAGTACCATTCCGAACTATTTTTCGAGTCTGATTAAAGTGAGTCAATAGACGTTCAAGGAGTAGTGCCGCTATGTAATCTAACCTGCTTCACTGTCACTGCTGTCCGACGAGCTGGTGTCGGTGCTGGACGACGAGTTGGACGAGTCCGACGAACTTGACGACGACGACATGCCTCCGCCCAGGCCGTCTTTGCAGCCCTCTGTCAACAAAATGCAACTTTAAAACATCACAAATAAGAAAGGGAATAGGCTTGAATTCACAATAAAATGCGCCAGACAATCGACCTGCCGGGCTAAGATGCGCGCTACGAGATAATTTTGTCGACTCTCGTCCGCTAGAGCGCATCCTTCTATCCCTCTCATCGCTCAGTGAGGTGCAAGTAAGATAACGCGCGAGCGAGAAGCAACCTGCGCCGACACAATACGAGTGTCGACAAAATTATCTCGTGACGCGCATCTTAGCCCGGCTGGTCTCTAACTAGGACAACCCCTGTGGCATGTGTACCAGGTGACCATAATTAATTGGGGGTGTAACCCAGAATACCCAAAATCAAGACAACTTAGTAAATATAGGTTCCTAAAGCGACTTGACCAGGAATCGAACCCGGGACATTTCGCGCTTCGGGCAAACACCTATGCCACTGCACCAACGACGCCGCAAAATTTACTTGCGTTTAAAAATCCTTTAAAACAACACCGTGAATTATTTAGATTAATATGGTCTTCCCACCATTGGATATTAAATATGTGGTATATTTACCATCACTGTTACTACATAATACTGTGGAAATATCGCCCGCGGTATTTCAGGCTCTTCAAGGGAAAAGCGTTTTCCTTTTTACCGGCGGCGCACTTGCGACTTCTGTGCTAAGCTGTGTTTCCACCAACAGGAGAAGCTTGCTTGTTGAGAAGCGAAGTTTTTATGCAATTCTATTGGTGAATTTCTCTCCGCTCCTCGGCCCCGCTCCGCTTCAATAGAAACGCAGCCTTACCATCAGTCTGCTCGTCTGTCACCTATCATATAAAAAGAATTACAATTGAGTATGCCTAATGTTTACCTTTTTTCTGTTGCTGTTTCTTATTTGTTCCTAGTTGTCCTGATACATCTTGTAACCGCTTTTCTAACTCCTGCTTTTTCTCTGCCATTTGTTCATCTTTAGATTTACCTGACATTTTACGATCTGTAAAGCAAAAACGACGTGCAATTTTATCTCACAAGAATGACATAACTAAATCAAATGAAAAAAATAGAATTACACTCATAGCTACAATAAAATAAGCATAGAAAATAAGTACCACCAACATTATTTGCCTATATTATATGAGAAGAACTGTTTGTTACCAAGTCTACTTAATGAATAAAAAAAACTAACTAAATGATTCAAATACATAAGATGCGATTCGTAAAAATGTAATGAAAATATTCTAACAATGAAATTAGTTTTGTCATAAGATATCTGACAACTGATCATATAAAATATGTAGGTATTTAATGCAATAAAATTGTTTTAATTTCACAGCAGTAATCAGCATCTCAGACAAAGAGACATGAAAAAGTAAAAAACAACTACAGTGACAGTAAAACGGAGAAGGTAAATAATGTCGGCTCGACTCACAATGAGGCTTACGTGTCTTTTTCCGTAGACATGACGCTACGTAATTTTCTAGCTCCCTCAAAGTAGACGGTTTCAGCGTCTCGAAATCTATTTCGATCTCGTCGGGGTTGGAGTCACGGAGCGAGGGCTCTCTGCTCTGAATTATATGGACTACCTTTCCGAGCTTGTCACCTGGAAAATAATAAAGGTTGTAGGCAGAGTCCGCATTGAAAGTTTTTACTAGGCGCTCGGTCTTTCCAATCGTGGGGACGTACGATCGAGGGAGAAAAGGACAATGAATGGCCATGAATATGCACTTCAAAACTAAAACCTACCGTGAAGATGTTATATGTAATTATGTACAGTATTTTTTATAAGGAATTTTCTATAAACAAGACTAAAAAAAATGACCAAATAAACACTACAAATCGAGTTCCAATGCGCGAGACAATCGCCGCCATGCCAGCCGGAACCACATTCAGCCGGGCTAAGATGCGCACCGCGACAAAATTTTGTTGACTCTCGTTCGCGAGAGCACATCCTTCTATCCCGCTCATCGCTCAGTCAGGTGAGCGAGAAACAACTTGCGCCGACGCAATACGAGTCTCGACAAAATTATCTCGTGGTGCGCATCTTAGGTAGGACAAGACTGCAACTTGAGATACAACAATGGGGAAAGTTAGTCATGGAATGGTCACTCACCCGGCAGCTTGTTAATGTCGAGCGAGAGCTGGCGCTTCTCGTCGTAGGACATGGGCTTGGCGACGTCCTCGTCCTCGGAGTCGGGGTGGGGCGGCTGGTGCGGCGCGGGCGCGACGGTGGGCGTGGAGCTCTTCTTCTTGGCCTGCGGCTGCGCGCGCGCGCCCGCCTTGCCGCCGCCCGCGCCGCCCGCCGCGCCGCCGCCCGCGCCGCCCGCCGCCGTCGCCGCCCCGCCGCCGCCGCGCGACCTACCCGTTTTGCCGCGAACCCCACTCGCCGCTAAACAAAAAACTTGCGTTGTTGTCTTTTGTCTGATACGTTTGGAATGATTAGGATTTCAGTTTCATTAAATCAGCATTGAAATCATTATTATTGGCATTGAGACAGAAAATATCTTGATTAATTTATTGCAAAATGGGCCGAGTACGACTTAAGTATTGCCTAATTGAGATTTATAAAATGGTATTTAGAATATGTAGGGTTTACCAAATATAAAATATTCAATGTCAGTGATTTATATAATCATATTATACTAATGTGAGAAAAGTGGTTTCATTGATTTTAAATGTTAATAAAAAGCAAGAAAATATTCTGGCACACTTACCTATCGTTTCTGCTATATTATTCGCTTTAGCCGCATACGCAGCCGCCGCATTCGGTTTAGGAATACCAGTATTAGTTATTTGTTTCTTCGTCTTATCCTTTATTTTCTTTTTAGCTTTTTTCTTCGTATTAGATTCCTCTACAAGCTTCCTCATTTTTTCTTGTAACGCAAGAAGCTCCTTTTCCAAAAGCTTTACTTTGTTCGTTCTTTCCTCCTCAGAATCGTCAGATTCCGACTCTGATTCTGATCCAGATTCTGAACTTGAAGCAGAACTGCCTTTGTCCATATTATGCGGCACACCCACATGAACTGGTTCATCAGGGATTTTAGCATATCTGAAGAATATTACAAGAGTTCAGAAATATGAAGTTGAATTTTTTTTAAATATAGTTCTTTTAAAATCTATGCATTATTCCAACTTACCGCATTTCAAAAACGTCTTGTAATTTTCGCGCCATAGCTACAACATCGTGGTCCGGTGGGTTATATTTGTAGCAGTTGGTGAATATTAAACGTACATCAGCAGCGAATTCAGCGGCCGTCTTGTATGCCCTATTGTCCATTTTTTGTTTAACAGTTCCGAGATCCATTGGCTTTTTAATTATATCAAAGTAGTCATGAAGACCCAATAACTCGGCATCTACCGGTTTATAGAAAGGCCAAGCATAACCCTGTCAAACAACACGAAACATTAACATCTTCATCATTTGAATGAGTTAAAAGATAATAAGTTCGAACATACATAACCAGATACACTTACCGAATGTTTCTTGGAAAATAGTTCTTTTAGGATTTCATTGCAACTCTTTAAAGCATCAGACAATTTCTCTTTACTTTTAGCTAGTTGCGGCGTCATGGCAGAATGATGAGCAGCACCGGCTCCGCCCACGCCGGGCGAAAGACCTCCCATTTTAAACCCATCTTCTCCCGCTCTGCTAACCTTCTTCTGGCGGCCGCTCTCTCTTCTAGTGGAAATTTTGGCAGGTTTTGGTCCACTTTGCTGATCGATGGTAGGGGTTGTATATCCACCTTCAAAAGAACTTCCCATTGGCGTCGTTGTGTCCGCTTTTCTTTTGACACCCTTTTTCACCTAAAAATTGTTACCAAATCAATGCAATGCCTCATCATTTATGCCATATGACTGGTCTATAGCCATTTTAGAATAAAAATATATTAATTACCTTAGCGGGTTGAGTTTGAGATAGAGCGACTGTCGGAATTGTGGAGACAGGAGGCGCGGCCGCTTGAGCCACGTGGAAACTAGAAGGTTGCGTCGCCACCTGAGACATCAATACGTTATACATAAAGAAATCGTCAAGGACAGTATTATTCCAAGAAGAACAGACTAAAATCTTGGTCTGCATTCCGTAATAGCTTCAAGGAAGATAATATCTTTAATTAAGGATACCGTCAAAACAATCAATAGATACAATTAATTGTATGTTATCATTTCTTTAAACGTATTTTATTTAACAAGCGGGGGGCTTCAGCGTTCGCCCCGCCTGGAAAAGCCATTACTTGCCTTGAGGCTGAATGGAAGAACATTATCAAATCACTAGGAATTGTTTCCCCAGTTTCACAATTAATAAATCACAGAAAAAACGGTAAATGTAAAGTAGGTTACCTGCTGAGGAAGGCCAGTGTGCGTGGCAGGCGGCGTGGCCGGGGGCTGCGGCACGGCGGGCGCGGGCGCGGCGGCGCTGAACAGCGCGGTGTGCGGCGGCGCCGCCAGCGTCTTGACGGGCGCGCGCGCGCCGGCGCCCGCCCCGGGCGTGGCCGCGGCCCCGCTGCTCGGCGTCCCGCTCGGCGCACTCGCTCGCTTTTTAGCCCCACCTTTCCCCGCCTTCGACGGCAGTTCTATTTCCTTCTCCTCCTTGTCCATTTGTGCTATCTAAAATGTAAATATGTCGAATAAAATCTACTCTCCAAGGTTCGCGTCGAACCTCCCGACTGTTGAGTTTTGATATTCACATACCCTGTTTAAAAATAGTTTCTCCAGGGTCTGCGCCATTATGACTACATCCTCGCCGGGCTTATTATATACATAGCAGTTGGTGAACATGGTGTTGAAGTCTTGAATGCATTCTTGCGCAGAGTAGTAGTAGTTTGACTCGAGACGCTTTTTTATGGTGCCTAAATCCATTGGCTTTTTTATAATTTTATGGTAGTCCTGTAAACAAAATATTATTTTATAAAATTTTTGGGTGTATTAAGTCTTGTTATTTTAGAGTATTTTAATACCCTGTACAAATACAAAGTTTTAGAAAGACACTTACGGGAAGATTTAATTTTTTTGCATCGACAGGCTGGTGAAAGGGCCATGCTAACTTGTGCTTCCATACAGCTTTCATTACATTTTTCTGAAGAAATTGTAATTGATTAGTCATCCGCCCTTGCCTCCGGGGCGCGTCCTCCGGTGGGGCGCCATTGACAGGTTCCGCCGTAGGCTAGAAAAACATAAGATTAATGAATCATTCATTGAATTTCTTGTAACATGATTGGTTTGAATGAAATATTTTAATTTTAATTTTAGAAAAATGATACATACCGTACTTGTGGTAGCAAGAGGATCAACTGCCTGCTGCATTGTGCTTGAGTCAGCGATCTACCTGCCAAAGGGACACAGCCACTGTAGTAGACACTTATAAACTACTTAGCATAATCTAGAATGGTTGTGAATAAAACTCTCACCTCAATTGTAACAAGAGGTTCATCTAATTTCTGACTAAGAGGCATCAGCTAAACCCTCTGATGACGTTAAACTGTTCTATCATAATAAAAATGTTTTGGTGCTTGTGCACCTAATTACAAGTCATTGCATTCATATACTGATATGTCCTACCTGGAAGAGACAAAAAATAAAATCATGTAAAAAGCAACAAACAATATACTATCTAATAATGGCTGTTAAGTGAATAGAATTGTCAGATCATACTGTATAGAAATTAATTAGAACACATAGTATGTACCTTGATCTTAACTAATACAAATTGAAAGATAATTAAAAAACTGAAATAGACCTGAAAAAATCAACAAATACATTTTTTTTTCCATTATTTTTATGTAACATTTTAATCTAGATCTTATATTTTATAGTTAAATATTGGCACTTACCTTGCAAGCAGGGTAGGATTATAAGCACCCAACTGCTTACAGGATACTGCCACCCAATCTGTAGAAAGATACAGGTATTTAAATACCTTAAGAATAAGGTAGTTCCAAAAGCATTCACATTTACTAACTTGATGGATTACAACAATGTAACTTCAGAGATTTGTATAGGTAGATCTTTACACAACAGAAAGTTACCTACATGTGGAGGTACTTGGTACCTACTATTATGAATTGACAAGGTAGTTGGACTTATCACTAAAAACTATCTGAACCTGACAACCTTGAGGTCATGGCACCACATTCATATAGCACATTGAAAGGAGTAATGTAGCTGATTTAATCATATTATATTGCAGAAAAATTTATGACACACAATTTTACTGGAAATTTTAGTCTACATTTTCAATCATACTAAAACAGCCATACAGCAACCAAAATGATATTTGTTTCAGCATGAAGCATAGGAAATTGGCCAGTTAGAACTTTGTGCATAGCATATGTTAAGCACATTTCAAATTATTAACAAAAGCATGAGTGTTCGTGTCTATGTTCAGAATGTGCCATTTACAAGATCATACCATCAAAATTTCTCCTCTTCAGAAAAGGCGATTTATAAGGTTTTTAAATTAAAAATATTTATATGAGGAAGTAATGCTTGTTATAAAACACCTATTATCACTTACATGTTTTATTATCTGTGGCAAGGTTGCTTATTTTAATATGTTTGTGAAGGTTCTAGTAACTTGCATTATGTACTTATAAATGGTTACTGACTTATTAGAACTTTGACTTAACAGAAAATAATCTAAGACAAATATCAATTTGTTAACTGATCACTGTGGCCAAACACAAACAAATGAATATACTAGATTGAATATAGAGATTAATCACAATTTGTAAGTACAGACAGCAACATGACAGGTAGCTTCAATGAAATTTCTTCATACTACTCTCAAATTTAAGTTTTTTAACATTAAGATAAGAATCGGATGAAGAATATTGTGGCTAACCAACATCTATACATGTAGATAGGAAGGAGTGACAAGGGCCAAGAAACTTAGATATTTGAAATGGCTGTTTTTTTAACTTTACCTATTTACTTATATAATAAAACCTAGCAGCAACTGGCTGGCCACGAAAGAATGCATCATGAACATAATAAAATGGTTTAATCAGTATTTTAAAAACAACAATATTAGAAAAATTGCATCAGATTTCCTTTACTTAATGTTAACTTTGGAAAATAATCACAATTTTTTTTCAGAGGATAAAAATTTGACACTTATAGCAATACCAAATGCTTGCTTTTCAATTTTACTCTTCGCCCCTTATTACTAAACATGGTCTAAATATAGTTTTGGTATAAAACTGATGCCATCTCTTTAATTTGTGACTTTTACAAAAGTGACAGTATCTCTTTTTAAACCATGAGTAACGTTAGTATCAGTTTTGAATTAAGGGGGTTTGCATTTAAACACTTTTCAGTCCCGCTGCTGGTTATGAACTCATTTAACATAATTCTACTGCATATGTATGCAAATTGTAATATCAACTAATGTGGATAATGCTAATGCATTAACAACAATAAAGCTTAGTATAACACATTTTATTGTAAATGATGCATCTTAAAATGATCTTTACTTCCTAAATTAATTACAGCAATAACATAGCCACATTTATTACCCTCTATTTGTATGAATTTGATACTCGTAAGATGCCAATACACTTCCATCATACATATGTATATCTACGATACCTATACTTAATTTTTAGAAGAGGAGATTGATAGGATGATAAGCATTCAATTAATTTAATTAAATAATAGTTTAAAGTCAAAGGATGACACAAAGTATATAATATAATCTCAATTAGGTATTATCAGTCAGAGGTGTACCAGGCCTACCCTCAATTATAGAGCAAATTAAGAGTTGAATGAAAGTTAAATTATCTGTTAACCAAAACCGGTGTAAATAAATGTAAAGCTTTACTTTACAGCTTTTTGTTTACAAGCCCAATATTATACCAATGGCTAAGGCAAAATAATGCTAATGATAATATCTTGTTCCACTACTTAGATATAACATGCAATGCAGTGTCTATTGATCTTCCTATATACACAGACCAATGGCAACAAAATACACATGCTGTAGTAAGGCTCATTTAGTACGAAATAATTCTTTATACCATAATTAGGTACTACATAAGTAATCAAAATAAGAATGTTTGTTATGGTAACCAATTTGGCCAAAATAGTATACAAATATAGAAAATCGATATTACAACATAATATGCAATATTTTAGCGTGATAGGCTGTATGAAGAGAATGTATTGGAAAGTCTAGAATGTTCTTTGAGCCAAAATTCTTACGGATACAAATGGATAACCAAAGTTAAAGGTACTCTTAGGGACAAAATATGAATAAAACTCTTTCTTATTAAAAACACCAAATAAATTATATTTCAGTGAAAAGGTTGCGAAATTACAAAATTATAAGTACCTATGGAAAGTTAATCTACAAACAATGAAACGAAAATACACATTTCCATTCGATATATCAAAAAATAAACATATCAAATTACGACTACGGAATCAATAACAACTCATTGAATAAAATTAAAGGAGGGAATTTCCTCCAAACCAAGGTAAAGAAATGGGTGAAAATTACCTCTAAGGAGGCCAAGAACAAATGTTAAAATATTCCTTTTACATCGTAACATGCACACATAATTTTTGGATACAAATATGCCCAATACACTGGGCTACCATAATTACATAAATATGTAACACTATACTACTTTTAAAGCTAAAAATTATCAAAAAAAGACTTACGAAAAGATATTAACGCCAATATGGCGGACGAACTAAAAATACGACGTTGGGGAAGTTGGAGCAACTTCTTCAAAAGCAATTCTATTGATTTGCTCTGATTCATCAAACACTCCACACTTAATCTAAGTCCATAGTTAATTATCGTACCTACAAATTCATTGTTCAAGAACTACAATATCACTGTCTTTTCAAACAATAAAGAACAGCACAACGCGAATTACAAAGACCCAGCCGAACATAGACATGATGGCGGCCAAGCTTCTAGCAAAAATGGTGAGCGTCTATATGACAAAAGTACACTTAATTTATGCTGGAAAGAAAAATACTACAAAATCTGCTTAGGGAATTGGAAATAACACATTTATTTCGTATTTTCATTCACAGATGACATAGGTTTTCATTATATTTTTTGGATATAATTCAATACGAGCCAATCTCTCGAAATTGAAAACTGACATTTTAGTGTTGTCAGGTTATACCGTAGCCATTATTATTGTCTCTGGTTTTTTTTAGTAAGAAGCAGCGTCGTTTGAAAATAATTGGCTTTATTTCTTTATATTCATAAATATTATGTTCACCACTTTATATGACTTTAAAGAAGGTATTTTTCACGGGTTCGCCCGTAAGTGCTAGTATGTCTTGCATATCGCCTACGAGAAAGCCGGCCGATATCCTTGACTGTTCACAAAGAGGCTACTCTGAATAACGAATTCACGATCCAAACTTTATCCTTCCCTTTCACGCGCGCTACGCGCTGTCTTTCGTGTGAACGGGATCAGCGGGATCTGATGTGAATCTTATCTTTGATTATTTAAATGATGTGAATATAAATTCAATCGTTAATTTGTTCTCAGGGTGTTTCAGAATAATATCCATTTGTAAGGCTATATATGCAAATAAATCAATTAACACGAAATTTATTTTTAGAAAGAGATTCACTGATTTTTCTTCATAAAAACACTGTATTCCCGTGAAATTCAAAATTTTAAATAATAGGTAGGATATAAAAAGTACCGATGGTATGATGCTATTAATTTTCATTTACGTATAGCTGGAGGCACGAAAGTATAGCGATGACCGTTATTTTGCGCACTTGTAAAAAAGAAGACTTTCTATCAAAATTGGTTTCTGCGCACTCAAGGTCTTAACTACACTTTCTTGCCTCGGACTATAATTTAAATATGTAGGTATAGTAATAGTATTGTATGTATTATTATAACTAATGGGGCTACCATACTCTATGACATGAACGGCAGTGGCGCCATCAATTAATTTTATGACTTTCTTGCTTGATGCATTACCGATTACCGATCAATACCGATTGTCTTTTCGGTGTTCAAGTGGAATGCATTAGAAATAAAAAAAAATGTCAGGGTTCTGTCACTTTGACATTGACTGTCAAAAAATGACTGACAGACTGACACTTGACAGCCAGATATCTCAAAAAAAAGCTGTGAGGTGGACGTAAAGTTCGAGAGTTTTGTTTTTATTATTTTTTAATAATGAGTTGAATTTTATTAATAAATTCGTATAGTAATATAAATTTTACATTACCAAGTTCTCAAGATTGACATCGAATAGGTCGAGTTCTTTACAAAATTGTTTTGAAGTGCACGAGGTAAGTGCTTTCCTCATTATGTAAACTGGTTGCATTATAATATATAACCCAAACGTTACACATAATGCACATTCCCTCATAATTACAATTTTTCATGAAGACGTGTATATACTGGCTATCTATACCTACCTTAGAAGTTATATCTGTTGATTTGAATGGGTGTTACTTTATTACTTTAAAAATAATTTATAACTCAGGACTATTCTTTCTGCCTCTTCCTTTTTCTTTCTTCCATAAATCTTTCTGTCTCACTAAGTTACTAATAAGTCCGCCAACTGTACCTACTTTTTTGTGCAAGAAGTGTTGGAAATAAAATTAAATAAAGAAAAAAAGTGTTAACTAAGATTTCTATTCAATACTGTCTTTGAACTAAAATCATTTTCTTTGCTTTTTTCATTCATATCAATTTAAGTTATAAATCCAGTTACAGATTGAATTGTGCATTGAATCTAGACTCATTTCAAGTTTAATTCTTACAACTGTTCCATAATAAGCTCAAAAGCTATTATACCTTATAGTAGGTGCCTACTCAATTAATATCTAAGGGCTAATTAAAAGTATTTTAGTACATTTAAACTTTATCTGTATTTCAACAAAACTGATACTGTTATTATGACTTACTTGGGCTTTAGTTTGCTGAGAAAATAATAGCACAAGTTGATTTAAATAACTACTTCAATTTTCTTGCTCTATGTTAGTTTGTGACTGTTATGACTTTCATTAACTCGATTTTTATACAACAGAACTAACAGTATTTGTAGCTATATTTTCATTTTGAACTAGAGACTGTAACTTCTGTGTCTGTAGTTTGAATATTTGTGATACCTAACTCAGTGGGTCTTGCATTTATGATTTACATACATAATAATAATTCTTCAGATAGTGCTTCAGTCATCATATACTTAAAATATTCACTTTGTCATTACCTACTTACTTTTCGCTATTAGTTTGTTTTAATTTTTCATATAACCACTACATACATTATACTCCATATACATTCGGTTTTCCTAAATATGTGCGGATGAATTGACTCTTGGCAATGGGTGAATGGACTGATGAATAAAATTTTATCTTATTAGAATCAAAGAGTATATTCCGGAGTTATTGTAATAGATGCATGCATGCATGAACTTCGTTATAAAATACATGTTTGCAAATACTACCTGTTATCACAAAATCCTACAATACATACTCATATCATAATAAGCCAGGCTTTTTGTATTTATCCTCCGATCTAAGGTCAGATTATAGTTGACAGCATTCAAATTAAAAATATCCCAAGATAAAAGAATTTGATAATCATCTTGATAAACATAATCAAATTATTTTGCATTAAGTTCATAGTTTTATTGATAGTTGACATAATGTGGACGTAACATTGTGTGGAATTGTGGAATAAGTTGTTTATTTTTAGAGGTATGAAACACATTTAATGTGCTTTCGCCAATAGATGGCGCTGAGTGTATACTGCATCTCGAATGTGTTTGGTGTTTTCCGTTTAATCTAAAGCCCAGCAACCAGTTTTACAGATTTATTATAATGTATAATGTACAAAAGATGACTGAAGATAACCTTGACTGTATTTTTGCACAATTTACACCTAACCATACCTAACTGTGTTATGTCTGTGCCAACTAGCTCCTCAGATTATATTTGTACATAATCTTGTTACTTACTTATTATTTAGATAGGTAAGTTACTTGCCAAACGTAATTTTTGTAAAATCTTTATATTTACTGTATAAAAACTGAACTGCAGCTAATAGGGAATGTAGCACAGATACCTATTTATTTTGTAAAATACAAAACAGGCTATGTTCCTCGGGTTGTGGCTGTAGCTAAGTTTTGGAGTCAAACCGCTTACACATAAGGTCGTTAGTCGCGCGACAGGGCGCCGAAGGCTGCATGCAACCAATTCCTTTAAATTACATGTATTACGTATTAGTCCATATTTCGGCTGGGGCGGCCTATATCAACGATTAGCAAAAAAAGACCGCTCCATCCAGACTTTGGGCTGACACTGAGAATTCTTATCTTCTGACGAGAACGAACGAGGATATATACTGTCGCATCAAAACAAGAGAGACGCACAGCTCGTGTGAAAGGGACGGGGATAAAGATTCTATTGTGAATTCAGTTTCGTTGCAAGCCCTCTGGAGCAATACGAAAATCACGGCCGCGAAACAAAACAACACGAAAATCGTCGGTGCCGCGATGACGATGCCAACGATCGCTGCATAGTCTTGCGACTGGCGACCTAATGTAGAAGTAGCCCTAGACACAAAATTAATACATAGATACAGAAAGTGTAATCTATCTGATATTGATATTCAGGAGTTCATTGAACTGCATGGACAAGAGTTCATTCATTAATACTGCTAATCATTGTCTCTCCGGCACACATTCCCTATAGATTGTCTCTGACATTTGTGTCGAACCATACCTACTGAGATCGCTGTAAGCCCGCATGTATGTGGCGGACTATTACAGATTATATAATGATGTGTCTAATTATGGGGGGACCTTCGAGATGTGAAATGGTGACTGATAGATAACAAGTATGAGAACCACTGGCCTCTAGTAAATGAAAGTAGGGCAAATTACATGAGGTGAGATGTCAACTCAAAAAGATACGAGTACCTACCAACCAACCACTATTTACGTAATAATATTTTAATTAATGTTTAGTAGTAGGTAGTCGTTACGATCGATTGTGAAAAGGTCTTGATCTACAAATTAACTTAAATGCTTAATAGGTATATTTATCTAGCTATCATTTCATAATGTGGACGTAACATTGTGTGGAATTGTGGAATAAGTTGTTTATTTTTAGAGGTATGAAACACATTTAATGTGCTTTCGCCAATAGATGGCGCTGAGTGTATACTGCATCTCGAATGTGTTTGGTGTTTTCCGTTTAATCTTAAGCCCAGCAACCAGTTTTACAGATTTATTATAATGTATAATGTACAAAAGATGACTGAAGATAACCTTGACTGTATTTTTGCACAATTTACACCTAACCATACCTAACTGTGTTATGTCTGTGCCAACTAGCTCCTCAGATTATATTTGTACATAATCTTGTTACCTACTTATTATTTTAGATAGGTAAGTTACTTGCCAAACGTAATTTTTGTAAAATCTTTATATTTACTGTATAAAAACTGAACTGCAGCTAATAGGGAATGTAGCACAGATACCTATTTATTTTGTAAAATACAAAACAGGCTATGTTCCTCGGGTTGTGGCTGTAGCTAAGTTTTGGAGTCAAACCGCTTACACATAAGGTCGTTAGTCGCGCGACAGGGGCGCCGAAGGCTGCAACCAATTCCTTCAAATTACATTACGTATTAGTCCATACTTCGGCTAGGGCGCAATATCAACGATCAGCAAAAAAGACCGCTACCATCAGACTCTGGGCTGACACTGAGAATTCTTAACTTCTGACGAGACGAACTGAGGATAATTATACTGTCGCATCAAAACAAGAGAGACGCACAGCTCGTGTGAAAGGGACGGGGATAAAGATTCTATTGTGAATTCAGTTTCGTTGCAAGCCCTCTGGAACAAAACAACACGAAAATCGTCGGTGCCGCGATGACGATGCCAACGATCGCTGCATAGTCTTGCGACTGGCGACCTAATGTAGAAGTAGCCCTAGACACAAAATTAATACATAGATACAGAAAGTGTAATCTATCTGATATTGATATTCAGGAGTTCATTGAACTGCATGGACAAGAGTTCATTCATTAATACTGCTAATCATGTCTCTCCGGCACACATTCCCTATAGATTGTCTCTGACATTTGTGTCGAACCATACCTACTGAGATCGCTGTAAGCCCGCATGTATGTGGCGGACTATTACAGATTATATAATGATGTGTCTAATTATGGGGGGACCTTCGAGATGTGAAATGGTGACTGATAGATAACAAGTATGAGAACCACTGGCCTCTAGTAAATGAAAGTAGGGCAAATTACATGAGGTGAGATGTCAACTCAAAAAGATACGAGTACCTACCAACCAACCACTATTTACGTAATAATATTTTAATTAATGTTTAGTAGTAGGTAGTCGTTACGATCGATTGTGAAAAGGTCTTGATCTACAAATTAACTTAAATGCTTAATAGGTATACTTATTTATCTAGCTATCTATTTCAAAATGTTGTCCAAGAGGAAATCGCAAACTAAGGCTGTTTCAAGACACTTTTTCGATTTCAAAATTTATATAATAATATCTTAAAATGTCTAAGTCCGCTAAGATATCTAAAGAAGAAACTCCCCGTAGTGTCGGCCTGCCAGGTCAGTCGCTCTCGTTAACTTTTTCATTCGTCATTTGTGCGGTCGAGGCTACCTACTACCTACAATGGCGAAGTGAAAATAAGTTATATTCCGACCCTAATAAAGCTTAGTGTCGAACCCGCCAAAAGTGCTTTACATTCACTTCTAAGATGCTTTATTGGCTTTGTAACTTTTCGGCCAAAAAGTTCATTGACCTTGGCTATGGCGATTTTTCAACAGTTGCGCTTGCGCTTACTAGCGGATCAGCAGTGTACGAGAAGTTAAATAATCTACTTGTGTTGTGATAGTGAACAAATAGTTTGGTATGTTGAATAATAATAGGTTCCTTAGGTTATCCAAGGCTCAATGAAGGTCATTTTAAACTTTTACCTAAGAGATTTTAACTTTTGATTGTTAGTGATTTATTAACCATGCCCTATAAACACTCGATACATAATCAAGTTACTTAATCTTACAATGTCGACATATTGAATGTTCTTATTAATTGCATAGTCAAAAACGTTATAATTATGATTGATTAATTAGGTAATGAAATGTAAACCGACCATGTCATGTCCATTTGAAACAGATTTTGTTATTCGATATTATAATGCTGTGAACAAGAATGTATAAGTAGGTAGTGAAATATGTTTTTGGTTTTAACAATCTTGTTTAATAAACTCGAAGTTACTTAAACAGTGTCGGTTTAAAAACAATCGAAGTAATCGAACACCGATTATGTTAGTCCATTCATTGAAATGTTGTTGAATTTGAATGGTGTGTGCAAATTGAGCAATTTTTAAATTGCTTTCATGTGCGTATTTTATTTTTTCAAATATTAAGTTGCTCATTCCATGTCCTAAAAGTATCAATTCAGTAGTAGAAGAGTTCAAAAAGTCTTGTGTATTTTTTAGAAATTAACACCTGAAAAATGGAACATTTGCACATGGGTCATACAAACCACCACGTGGGGCATGCGGATCATATGGACCATGACACCGAACACGCTATGCACGAGGAACATCATAGGAATTTGACTCATTTAATGGGAGCGTATAATGTAAGTTGTACATTATTCACTTTTACAAGACGTAATGCCCACTTAGCGGGCGGTTTCCGCAATGGGGCGCCTGGTGAGCCTTTGCGTGAGGAGGGTTTCCCGGTTGCTCAAGTGTGGCCGGCAGCTGGCCACACCCAACTGCAATTCCAGCAGTACCTGGGTCATTCACATCGCGATTTCATTAGCTTACAGTCTTTAAATCCATTTTCCTCCTAAATTGACATCGGAATCTATAATATTACTTTTTAAATAGAAGAAGCCTTCTATAAGAATAATCGGTAAATTAAAAATGTCTTTTTCCAATGGCATGAGTTGGAAGCCTGCCATGGTAATGACAAATTTAGTCTTAAGAACATACTTACATTTCATGAAGTACCTACACTATAAAATTGTTTATTTTTTTATTAAAAATACATATTATGTACATATCCTAACGTGACAAATAATACCAGTATTTGTCACGTACAATACTCATATTAGGTACTCATGGTAAACGCCAACGTCAACTTATTTAAAATTGCCGATCTGCGATAGGTAGGTACCTACTTTGTGTGGTAAATGAAGGCTTCATTACGACTATAAAAGAAGTGGATTCACTTATTGTAATTATTACTTACATGTAATTATTAATTAGTAATGTATACTAATTAATATCAGGGCCTAAAACGAACCGGATGTTATGACATAATCCCCTTCCTTTTACACGCGCTGTGCGTCTCTTTTGTTTGAATGTGACAGGTATATTCTCATTCGTTACGGGACGGTTTCGTTATTCCTAAGCCACCTAGTTACAGAAAAGAGAAAGGTTTCAACAATAGGTATTATAGATACTTACGTTTGAGATTTAAGTACTTGAATCATCACCATAATCATTCCGATTGCTTAAGATGCTGTGGCTTCGGAAAGCCAGAAGTACTCCACTTCTCTCGGTCTTTGGCATCTATAGTGGTGTGGCTAATGGCCATACACTAGTTATACGTATCCTACATTAAACGTTAAAGGTTCTGATTGATAAAGAAAAAAAAAGAAAATAAAAATATGTATTTGCTTGATATATTGGGGATCAAATTATTCAGCCTTGGTATTTTGTTCTAATGTGTGTACAATCTATGAATGTGCAGTGCATGTCTACTTTCTGCAGCAATTTATCCCAGCTTTTAATTAAAATCTAACACATTTAACACATTCGCTTCGTTGGTGGAGTAAAGTGTAACAGATCTGAGATATGTATATTTTCAGGACATATTTAATGCAAGTGAAGATATAGGCAGTATGGACTATAGAGCAGATGTAAAGGGCCACGAAGGTCACGACAGCCACGCTCGCCACGGGGCGCATTCAGACCACCAAATGAGTATGGGTGGCCACGATATGGCAATGACTGTAAGTATCTAACGATTGTTTTTTTTTTACATTCACATAATAAGTATTTTAAATTTTAAAATTATGAAGGTATTTGTCTAGTTTAGATTAGCTTATAAGTTTTTTATGTCAGGGACTGGGCATCCTGCAGACAAACTATAAAAATAGTTTTGCGGGACTAATTCACTTTTTATGTAAAAGTAATTTGACAAATAAATAATAATATTTTTTTGTCGTCGATTTTGACGTCGATGACCTTAGAGCAGACAGCCACTGGAGATGCCCTAACGTCCGCGCTTCTAACAATTTTTTTCACCATTTTTTGCGGGGGACGAGGTAAACACGTACAGCACACCACCAAAAATTTTAATACTCAACAGTCACAAATTTTGCTGTCACGATAAACGCACACTACAGAAAAATTTAACACATCAAAAAATACACGCTCACAAATAAAGATTTCACGTAACTATGCAGCATACATACGAAAAAGACAGTGATGGGACACAAAGAATGAGTCAAATCAGTTTGGTGAATGAACTTATATATAAAATTGTAAGTGTAAAATACTGCACATTGAAGATAAATAAATATTTATTTAGTCAGTTTGTAAAATAAAACCGGCCAAGAGCGTGTCGGACACGCACATGAAGGTGTTCCGTATCCAAAAGATGGGCCTTAAACCTTATTTTCATAGTTAAGTTAGGTAGTTATTTCCATACATTAGGGCAACTGCACGTCATAAGTTGGTTAAGTTGTATTAAAAATACTATGTATGATACAGAGTCCGCTAAAAGAGTTGTCCCATTATGGGTTGGGTCTATGTACGCTACATCAAAAAACGGAGAAAAAATTACTTATTACGAGAAAAATACAATGAATTCTATATAATGCACAGTTTCGTGGTTATAAAATAAAAAAGATGACCATTTTTCAACATTTACCAAAGACAAGACGTGCGAGACGACGGTGACCAAAGACAAAAAAAAACAACTGTCAATGTCAATGTCTGTCAATGTGACGTTAGACGGTTTGGATTTTTGATTCTTAGTCTGTGGTTTGTTCAAGTTTGTTACGTTTTTTTCCGTCAAACGTCAGACAGACGTCAAACGTCATCGAATCGTAATGTCAATCAATAGGTAACCAAAATTGACAACCATTTTGTTGTGTGTTGCAATCCTTTGTTCAAATAAATTGTTCCTTCCAAGAAACAACGCTACAATAGAGAAATTGGATAGTCAAAAACTATTCATCATATAATTATCTATATTTTGGTATAGGGTACATATACCACGCCCAGACTCCATACATTCTGGGACAACTCCTTTTTCGTTAAAAGTACAGTCAGCCACACATCAGGTTACCACAATCTGTCAAATTTCCTCAACTGATATTCAACTTAATGTGTATGACAGTATTTACTGTGAAGTTGGGGGGGGGAGAGGAAGCTCTAATTTTAACTTTGTATTAATATATCTCGAAACTGGGGGGTTTGATCCACATTATGTCAAGGCAATTTTTGTTGTATTTAAAGATACCTTTTTAACGATACCGACCAGACGATGGGGTAAGTCGAATTTATTTTTCGAATTAACTTTTCGCTGTATGGAAAGGGGGGTGAAAAATAATTATTTTTCAATAATGTTAAAAACCAATTTTTGGATTATCAGTATACATCTCTTTACCAATTTTCAGTGGCAATCGGTGCAGAAAACGGCGGAGAACGAGCCAGGACAGACAGACAGACAGACGGACAGACATTACGAGTAGACTACGGAACCCTAAAAAATGGTGAAGTTGTGCAATACATACTAAAACGTAAAAAATTACAAATGTGCGCTAGTTTGGGTTAAACATTTGGACAAACAAAGGGAGAGTAAATGAAACAATATATTTTTAATTAGAATGATTTATTGAAATATTACAAAAATTCCTTATTACGCATTTATATTGATTTTCAAAATGAATAAGTTTATTGTACACGTCTCGAATATATTTCTGGGGGTCTAATTTTTTTGAAATATTGGATAAACGAACATTCGTATACTTTTCTATATTAAAATTAGCGAGCTCCAATTATGGTTTACTATCTACTCCGTTATCATGCATGATACTCCCGGACCACATATTTTATTCCTTTTACCTCGAAATATTTTATAGCCACCAATTCTTTTTATTTTTAGAATAAATTCCAACATCGTATGACCAGAAGAAAGGACAGTAATTTCTCTAATTCACTTTACAATGTTTTAATATTATAATATACGTCTATACTATTTTATTCAAAATATAATGAAAAGAACGGATTTTGAAACTAACTGCAGTGAGTGAATGATCCATTCAAATGTCGAGTTGATTTTAATTGGTCCCATCACTAGGACCGATACCACGATATCATTATTAAATTTTTCTGTCGTTTACGTATCGTAACGGTTTTTTATTAAAATAGATTTTCTAGTTTAATACACATTTAATAATTAATAAAAGTCATTACTTATGATAGGAAACGCGATCTTGTTTGGAATTTTAGCTGTCAGATCGCCTTTTACATGAAAATACTGCACAATTCACCATTTTTAAGAGAAACGTCACGCGACACGGAGCGATGCAAAATGGCGATGTAGCGACATCCAAGTAGTTTTGTATAACTTAGTTGACCAGTTCCGAAAGTTGACCAATGTACTTTGCCGGAGGGGAAACGCCCGGTATGGCATCTCCAGTGGCTATATACTCAAAGTCGATGACGCATTAGCTGAGATGTTGCATCCGGCGAAAGGTTACCTGGTTCGATTCCTGGTCGGCTATTTGCTGCGAGACGCTCACCGAAAACCACCGAAAAATGAGATACTTTAGGCATCGCGGATTTAAGACACTATAAGTTATCGGTCATCGTACTTAGTCGTTTTTACATCCACACATCAGGAGCTATTATGTAACTATAATTAATATCTGATCTAGTAGATAAGAATATTAGAGAAATTTTAAATATTGGAAGTGTCTACTTTCATACTCCGTTAAATATCCGCTAGTCACTCCAATTTCATAACCGAGTGGTAAGACTGGCCGTGGCCTAGTTTTAATCTGTCATTCGTCGGCAATTAGGTAGTAGGCAAGTATGTAATTTAAATCCCGACGTAGAACTATTTGTTTTACGAATACGCTAGTCTTTAGAGAGAGACGGAATTACACACTAAGATGTTTATAGTTTAAAAATACTCTCTAATGCATTCTAGAGTCATTTTTTATGCTATGTTTGCTTGAAAAAATTGCAACATGCTTTTCTTGAGTGAAATGCGCACGAAACGTAGTTTCTAAAACTAAAAATTGTATTTTAGAGAAATCCGGTATTCGAGATACGTAACTATTGTTGTAGACATTTCACTACAAATAACAAGATATTATTTAATACTTAGAAAGCGTGAATAGCTATTAATTCACGTCAATCACGTTTTTGTTACAAAAATATATTGTTTTTTAGTTTCACGGCGGCTACGTAGAAAAAATCCTCTTTTCTTGGTGGAATGTGACTGAAGTAGGAGAATTCGTCGGGTCATTTTTCGCAATATTCATCATGGCACTACTATACGAAGGGTAAGTACTAAAAATTTAAAAATAGGTTTCATTATTGACTGCCATCTCACTGAAATCACTTTAAATCACCTTTGTTTGAAAACACTGCACTTTGTTTGAAGTAGCGCCTGCGCTGTTTCTCCGAGTGAATGAGGGTACCAAAGGCCCAATCGGGGGAAAGAGGGTAAAGGTTGGCAGCGAACTTGTAACTCCACTGGTGTTGCGGGTGTCTATGGGCAGCGGCGGCAATTGCTTACCATCAGGTGAATCGCTTACCGTATGCTCGTCTGCCACCTAGAATTAAAAAAAAACACTATTATGGTGTTAGATTAGAATACTATCATCAGCAAATCAAGCGTATGAACTTCACGGTTTCAACACATTGTTTTTTGGTATAGAAAAAAATCGAGGTTTGGTTTATTTTAGTTTTTAACCGGCTTCAAATAGGAGGTGGTTCTCAATTCGTCTGAATATTGCGTTTTAGTTCTCCCCCGTCAATGTGTTTTTGATGGTATTGATTTCCTTATCTCTACACCTACGTTCAACTTAAATGAGTAAGCAGTTGGTGTCGATTGCTTTATCGTAAATTGATAAGATTGACCCAGGAATGATCAATTTAATCCAGATGAATAAGCATGTGCCGACATAAGCAGGAATCGATTCGTTTAATCTACATTCGATACGGAACCATTCAGTAATAGGTATATCTGTATAAAAATTGCCCGTAACTACCTAGCAATATGCGTACGAGCAATAGTACTAAATTTAATTAGTAATTAGAATGTTAACAATAGAGTGCGTTAATCGCACGCATTTACTGCAGTTAAGTGCAGTGAACGTATTGTAAACAAGCGGTTACGTTTTGTTTACAAATTCCTTTTAAATACCAAGTTATATTCACAATGCGCCCTTCTTTTGTAAACATAACCGTAAGATAATATTTATGAGCGTATACCGACGCATTTACTGAAAACATTCGATAACAGAAGTGGTACTTATCTTTCGTGCGATATAAAATTGTTCGTTAGCTATTCTACTTAATAATTAATCTTTTTCACATTTCAGGCTTAAGTATTATAGGAAACATTTACTATGGAAAACATACGCAGGGCTTCAATATTGTGCCGTATCACCTCCCGATAAAGGCGTCGCAAATATCTGTGCACCAGACGAACCTCAAGTTATACAGTAAGTTAATTTTATCTTCATTACCTAGATAACGTACATTTCATATATCTAACCTAAATTAATAAAGAGTAGGTACTTCTCTCAAGTGATCACTAATGTTGAGCGATTTTAGTTTACAAGTTTTTAAACCGTAATAAAATTTAATAACATCGAATTGCAGTCATCCTAATACTGTCCTACTGCAGGGCAAAGGCATTTATCACAGAAATCTAGTAATTACTACTATGATAGAATGAGGCTTAATTACCAGGCTTGCCTAATGCGGATTGGTGATCACAAACCTGAGCTATGCTCGATTGGGAATTCGAACCTAGCACCACGATATCACGGCCCGTTACCTAAACCACTAGATCAACGGGGCGGGGCATCCTAATACTATAAAGGCTAAAGTTTCTGTAAGTTTTTAGGGTCTTTCATATTATGTTACTTATTTTTATCATTTCGAACATTTCCATCAGACTACTAAAATTTCACAAAGTGTAAAGAGGTTCCCAAACTTTAAAGTTATCGTACGCATACATACCAATGGGGTATGGGAAAAAAAACCAAACATGTCCTAAATCGAAAACCATTTCGAGGCATTTGTCTTTCATACCATATTTTATTGCTTTTAAAATTTAAAAGCATAAGATCAATGATATTTTCAATAAAATTGCGTTTGACCTTCATTTGACCCAAGGTCAGCAGAATTTTCAGTCATACTACACTAACAAGATAAAATATATGCTACATTAGGCGACATCTACTGTGATTGACACTCTATTCGGAAGAACCAACAATTGGCGCTAGTTGTAATACAATAAAACCTTACCAACCAGTTGACATTTATTTGAAAGGTGATATAAAATTGATTAGAGATAGGGTAACCGAGATAGTGATTGCCCAGTGTACAGTGAATGCCCGAATTAAGGTTAACATACATTTTAACTAATTTTCTAAGGTGTAGTTTTACATTAAATCCGTTAAATAACACTAGGATACTGTTAACTAGAGTTCTAAATAAGACATTTGGCAAAATTTTCAATAAAAATATTGTAATGGCAGTTTTTGGACAGCGGGTGTCCGTCACTTCAAAAAATGCGAATTCCTTACAGAATTTGTTAAGGATACATTTTGTAGTTTTGAAGTTTGTAACACTTTAATTTTCTTTTTGAGCGTTAAAGCACAACGACGTGTTAGTTAAAGCTTTAATGTTACATTCGAAGCAGTTATCGCGGCGTAATTTATTCCATTAAGTATTTTAAGAGGGTGGGCAATCACTGTACCTAAAATATGACAAATTCAGTTATTGCCATACCAGAATTCAGTTATTGCCATGGGTATGAGACAGTGATTGCCCGGGTAGGTATTTACTAAATCACGTGAGAGATATAATAATCGAACCGAATATTTACGCACATACTCAACACCAGTGGAGTCACATGTATGCTGCCAATGTTTTTAACCCCCCTCCCCTCACCCCCCATTGGGCCTCCGACAACCTCAAAACTGTATCTACTTGCCTTTTGTAAAATTGGTACATTCCATTTATTCGCTGAGATAACGAGAAACTAGATAGAACAATTTGACGATTTTACTAGATTTTGAAACTAAAGGGGTTTTCTTAGTCAATGGTATCTTATTTGGATGATGTTACTGATTTCAATAGCTTAGAAATATATCTTAAACGCACAAAAACTTACGAAAGATCTAAAATTTTAAGTATTTAATAGTATTTTTATGGAATTACAACGTGCGGTATAGTTGGCAATCACTGTCTCATTTGGTTGGCAATGACTGTGTCAAGTGGGCAATCACTGTGTTTTAAGGAGATATTTTTGTTATACGTTATAATTATAAAATATTCTTTAGATGTTTGAATTATTGCTAACTTATCTCAATGCTAAACTATTAACGTTGTCAAATAATTACACTCTGATTTCTTATTGTTAAAGAAAAGGATTATATTGAAATAAAACTAGTGTCAATTTCTTAAGTGGGCAATCACTATCTCGATCACCCTACCTCTCTGTTTTTTGTTTTGCCGGAATGTTGTCAGACAGTGATGTAAAATTCCCCCGATTAAAAGGGATTTTGCCCACAAGTAACATTTTACATATAATTTATTTGCCATGATTTGGGGAAAAAAGCACGTGGTAACACTATTAATATGGTGTAGCGCACTTGTGACGTCACAAATACGCTTGAATTTAAAATGTTTAAAAATTAATTAAAACATAACTACCTACTGTCTTGATAACAAAAATATTCAAATTGATTACTTGAAATAGTAAAAGGTATTGAAATAAAATATAAAAAAGATACCTAAAAATTAGTTCCCATACCCCATTACATTTTATTTTATGGACCTCCCTCCACATCAGAAAGAAAATCTTGACTGATGACTGTTCTCGGAACCCAGTTTGGGACTCACTGTGTAATGTGTGCACTAGGTATGAGTGCTTATTCAATAATAATGAAATATCTTTCGCATCCAAATGAATTCCATAGAAGATAGTGACATTGAAACGATACACAGTACACTGTAGTTTGGATAGCTGCTGTTATCGCCGCTTCGAGCGAAACAATATTGTATACGAATGATGTTTATAATGAGTTAATTATCATCATTGTATGTAGTTGAATGGTACTTATCTATGTACAAATAAATAATAAATAGAATATCGTTTTAGTTTAAGTAAGTAGGGATGCAAGTCTTATTTTGCCCGGACGAATCAGTCGGATACGAGTATACACCGTTAAATTTTAGTCGTTTTAATCCCGAAGCCTTCATAAAAATACCCGTAGATGGTATCGGTGCTTGGACTTATAACACGCCTCTTTTCTTTTTAGATTTTTTTTTCGTTCGTTGTCTTTGATTGTCTGTCTCAGACTCACAGGCGGGGTTTTATGATAAATCTTATATCGTTCCTTATTTCCTTGAGCATTCGGGTGCTATGCTATGTCATCTAGCTAGCTAACCATTTAAAACTATAACTAAAGGACAATGCCGGATTTGTATAGAACACTGTTGATTCTTAGGGTTCCGTAGCCAAATAGAAAAAAGGACCACTTATACTGTGCTTATACTGTCTATCTGTACACCGACGTCCACGTGGGGTTACCCTTTATGGACTTGGGACCGCCTTTATGTCTGAGACAAAGCTATAATTACACTGACTCAGGGTGTAACTCGACCTGACGCCGTTTGTACATAATAATTGTTTGTTTTATTTATAACTTGTTCTTGAACTTTTTTATCATCAGGGCTTAGTCCTTGTTTATTTTTCCAATCTCTTCATTATTTATGAATATTTCTCACGAAGTCCCGCTTGCTCTAAGGCTGCCTGTCCATTTAAGCGGAGATTTGCGGCGGAGCGGAGAAACGGACAAATATTAGCCAATAGTATTACACAAAAATTCTACTGGCTAAAATAAATAAATACTATTGGCTAATATTTGTCCGTTTCTCCGCTCCGCCGCAAATCTCCGCTTAAATGGACAGGCAGCCATAGCTATTGTCAGTCGTGATGCCATCTAAATAGCTTCTGTCGAAACACATCCTTCCCTTCCTCTCATGATGACGTAATGTGTAAATGGCTCTATAACTGATCTCACTTGAAAGTTTTCCCAAATTCTTGTTAGCCTTATTCAATTAACGTCAAAAAATATACTAACCACAGTGTCTGTATCTAGTGACCTTTAATGATCTCGATAGTCAACGCTGTGGTAAAGATTGGGCCAGGGGACGATACTCACTTGTAGCTTGTTCACTATGCATCAATTAGGCAGGCCCCAGGAGATCCTACAGCGAAACCGTCCCATAGGTAGGAATAAACGGGGACGGTAAGAGACCCTTAATAGTGCATTGCATTTTGAATTTATAGTACCAATTTTCTCCGAACCCACTATAATTGACAAGTAATTACTTGACACTTTACTCGGAGGTGGTGAAAGAGGTAAGTAATCGATTTTTCCGGTACAATATTTTGCATCTTAAACGGACATTTTATGACTTTTCGGAATACCTCATTAGTAAAAATTTCAAGTCTTCAGTTATTAGTTACCATAACTAAACTAGTTAGGTAGATAGGTACGTCTGCAATTCTTGACTAATTTATTATACTCCTTAATTATTGTTACCTAATTAGTAAAAACAGCAACATCAGTAACTACTGAAATTTACAGTAGTCAACCACAACTCAACGTCAATAAATCTATCAAGATTTATTTATTTAGACATTAGTCCATTGTACAGTGGCCAGCACATCAAGTTACTACAATCTGCCAATTTTCCTCAGTTGATATTGAACCAAACACGTTTGACATAAAGTTAGGTTCGATTGAAGAAATTTGACAGATTGTAGTAACTTGATGTGCTGGCCACCGTACCTATTAATTATGAATAGTCATTATTCTTATTAAAATAAGGGTCATTGTTTTCTTAAGTATCAAAAGTTAATTGACGTCTCTGAGTGCGACAGTGAGCGCAGTAAGACTTCATGCCTGTGATGTCAATAATTTATGTGGCTAACTTACTATATAAAAATAAAACATCGTTAACGGTCAATTAGCCTCCAAAACACTTATTTTAAAATGTTTATTTATAAGGGATTGTTTTTCTTGTTCCAGGCCAATTCCTCATGTGTTAGAACGAAATGTGTAAGTACTTTTTCGTAATGTTACTTGTTATAATCTCAAATTAAAGTTTTCCTTGGCAAATAATTAGGCACAAGCCTACTAGTCCTCAGGCTCAACTCAATGATGAATATCCATATAATAAAGTAAATAAATGCGCCAGACAATCACCCCAAACCAATCAACCTGCTCTCGAACTACGGCAACCCCTGTACTATGAGTACCAGATGACGATAATTAACTGGGGGCGTCAACTCAGAGCACCCAGACTTAAGAAAACTTAGAAAATGTAGTTTCCTAAATTGACTTCACCGGGAATCGAACCCGGGCCTTTTCGCGCTTTGGGCGAACATCTTAGCCACTGCGCCATCGAGGCCGTCATCAACTGTGATCAGAATCAACTTTCCGATTCCAGTGGTAAAATCGCATTATGTCTATTTAATATTTAGATATCTTATGTATCAACATATCTTCTATCTTCTTCTATACTATTTATAAAGAGATAACTTCTATAGACAACGACAAGGCTTATAAGTAAACCGAAAACATGAAACGCTTGCGCGATGTAATTGGACACAGCGCCATCTATTGGTTCATTTCTGAATTACGGTCCCGAAGGGAAGTGAGGGCGGGCCACTAGTATTTATTTATATTATATAAAAATAAATAATCGAATGTATGTCGATTTGTGAGTGCTGTGTGCCTATGCAAATAAAGATTATTTTGACTTGACTTGACGTATCATAATTTTCTTTCAGACCAAGAATGCTTAGCAGCGCGCACGTGTGGCAAACAGCCCTACACGGGGTCCAAGTGATGGTGAGCTACATGCTGATGCTAATCTTCATGACGTACAACGTGTGGCTGTGCGCCGCGGTGGTGCTCGGCTCCGCGACCGGCTACTTCCTCTTCGGCTGGCGCGAGTCCGTCGTGGTCGACTTCACAGAACACTGTCACTGATACATAATGTATCATACATTCACCAACATCGTGTACGTGATCCAGACTAGTATTATTATTTTTTAATCAACAACCTCGCTCTATTGGAAGCTCAAACGCTATTTATCATGTTATAAGAGGACAGACTTTGTGTAAGTAGGTACTTTTGGGCATCAATGTTTATACCAGTTATATACTTTTTAGGATATACATAATATATTTAGGCTAGTTCAATAAAATAGTTATATGCTTTCAAAAATATTTGTTTTATTTTCGTGTAAACAGTCTCAATGTACAAATTAATAGCTAGTTGACTAACTTGGGTAAGATTAGCATTCAAATACATAGCTAATTTAAAAGACTGATGACGCTAGATTACAATCTAATGGTTTTGATAAATATGACAAACATTGACTTAAAGTAGTTTTATAATAATTCTTATTTATTAAAATTATACCCTACATGACTAGAAATTACCTTGACTAATTAGTTAAATATGAAGTTTTTCACTACCTTCTCTCACAGACCGAACTAGCTATGATTAGATAGAAATAGTCCGCGGCATGCGATGACTGTGAGACCTTAAGTAGAACCAAATTTTAGTAAAGTCATCTTTTTAAACTAATGGTCATCTCTATAGATGGTAGATGCAGCGGACTATATACAGTAGGTAAGTACATCCTTCTGAACATGACGTGATGATGTGACATTGTTAGTTTATGTATGTATGAAAATCACCACTTGTCCTGCTATTTCTGCGTGTGAGAGTATTAACAAAGTTTTCGAAAAAAACAATTAACAAGAATAAATACACAAATGGGCTACAAAACACATGAATTATTTACCAGTAAATTAATGTCCTATGGATTTAGTCCCCTTACATTATTCTTTTTTTTTTTAATTCACCCAACACCTCATACATTGACCTGACTCCGTACTAAGTAGCTTAAGCACTTGTGTTACAGATATCAGACAACAGAGGATCACAAATACAATACTTAAATACATATAACACCCAAACACTGAACAAACACAAGTGTTCATCACACAAATGTTTGTCCAGGGTGGGGATCGAACCCACAACCTTTGGCGCATGATTCTGTTGGGTTACTGAGCTATTATTCAAGCAAATATGACCCGCTTTTTTTTTCTAATATGGTTTAAATTTCACCAGCAGGAGCACTTGTTTAGACATCAATTACTTTCTATTCATTCAAGGTGTTCAAAATAACTTTTTTGTTTATCTGGTACAATACCTACTGTACAGCATGGTAATGATGACTGATGATCACATCAGCATGGTGATGATGAGCTTACTAGCTATAATCAATAGTTTTCATAGGTAAATGTATGTTGTTTTACATTCATTGATATGAAAGGTTAAGATACTATAGCCAAATATTATCAGAATATAAATTATTGTAATGACCTTTGTGAAAATGGTTCACCAATTCCATTTCATGATTTCTTTATTATTATCTTATTACACATACATAAGTCATGATATTTTCTTTCATGTTACATTCCAATGTCTATGTTTGCAGTGTTTCTTCAAATTTGAACTGCTATTGCACCGATAGCTACAATAGATGCAACTATAAGGCCTCTCATTTGTGTGAATCCTTTTATGAACTTTTAGTGAGTTTACAAAATTAGATCGAAATGAACACTGGTCACACAAATAAGGTTTTTCCATTGTATGGGTCCTTTTATGCTTAATAAGGTTTGAAGATAGCTTACATGTATAGCTGCATTTAGGATAATCACATGGGTATACTATGTTTTTGTCTGGTTTTGGTCTGTCTTCTAACTTGATTTCCTACATTAACATCATGCTCAACTTCTCTGAAAAGAAAAAATACCAACATTAAATATCTATTAAATTAAATGATGTAATATATTTATTTATTAGAATATACATACAGTGTACAGCCTGTATCGCTATCATATTCATGAGTTTCATCTACGTCAACACATGTAATAGCAACTTGAGTTGCATCTACACTATCCGAGGAGACTGGACCATGATTTTCTTTGATCTTTCTTAACATTTGAGATATAAGAGATCGTGGCTGCGGGCTAAACTTGATTAGGTTCTCATTTGATGGTCGTCCACTTCTATTAGTTCTATTAGACCTAGAACAAGTTGTATTTGGAACGAAATGCAAGGGATTTTCCTCGACCATATTCGACAGTATAAAATTGTGCTTATGATAGAAACCACTTTTAATTAGTTATACATTAAAAACGTATTACAATACTAATGTATTATAAATCAGTAAATTTTCGCGGTACTTTTATTAAGTAATAAATCAACCAAAATCGGAAAAAATCTACTCGGCCAACCAGCTTGACACAAGTTCACAGTGACAGTGACACTGACAGATTACACTTTTTCTTGGTCTGTGGATGACACAAAAAAAACATTTTTTTTGTTATAGTTAAAGGCATCTCCATCACATTCATTCCATGAATGACACACATGCATCACACATGTGTTATATACAGGGTGTCCCACGGCGATGCTACGTGGAGGGAAATTCCTTTTGGTGTACTTATCTTTGGTATCACAGACTAAGAACAAAATTTGGTATTGTAGATGGAACAGTTTACTGAAAGAAGACTTTATATTAATTTCAAAACCAATCTAAACTGGATTCATAGATTTTTGAACACAGTTGAAACGTGAATCGAACCCGCTACACGAGAAAAAACAATTACCATTTTTTAATTATCGGTCCAGTCGTGGTAAACTATCCACTCTGCAAAAGTCGAAATTTCAGAAGAGTAAAAATAAGACAAACTGTAAATCAGGTTTAACAGCTATCTTCACTTCTCAGCAGTAACGTAGCTAGTTAGTACACTCACTAGGGCATAATAGGTATTGCACGCGGGCGCCGAAACAGCTGGTGGCCGGTCTGGCTTTTTACTTTGTAAACTTATAGTATACTTAGTGCAAGTTTACTTTGTAAAAATAGCTGTAAAACAGCCCAGTTTCTATTCATCTTTGGTCAATACTACCTGAGGGTTGAATAGAAAAATATGCTATACTAGTAATTTACCTACTTAAAATTTTACTAGGTCAATGTAGTAAAACGCTATTATTTTTATTTACTATTACAGTACAGATGCGCTTTAAGGGCCTCGTTCTCCATCTCTGAGTAAACTTCCAAGTAATTTTAATTTTGTCAATTAAAGTGGGTTCGCAGAAAATTGGCCCCTGGGTTTTGTATTGAATAAATGATTTAAGTTGCTAACTAAGCCGCGGACCAAGGGCCAGTTTCCTCCAAACCCACTTAAATTGAGGAGTAAATTACTTTAAACTTTACTCAGAAACGTGAACGAAAAAAATAAGAGCAGTCGAAAACCACAAATGATCGCGGTCATTCAGAGTAATAGAAAACAAAAAAATATATAAATTCAGAGGGTCATTTATGCATTATAATCTGTGAATGAGCGGAAAGGTATTTTTTAACCAACTACTTAAAACGTTAAAATAGTATTTTTTGACAATACACACAAGTAAAATGCATGCATTGTGATTGAATAAAATCGTGTTTACTGAAACAATAAAAAATTAACACTATTTACGATGTCACAATTAGAAATTTCATGCGGTTTGGAATATGTGATAACCCAAGACTTGCAAGGATGTCTAACAGACGCTTTACAATGTAATTATTCATTCATTGTGTCGCCGATAGTTCACCCACGTTTTCGCAGACAATATGTATCAAGTGCCGGCAAAACAGGCGGGTTTACTCGATCCGACATGATATTATCTCCCCATGATTGGACCAGTCGTATGGTAGGCAAGCTGTCGCCTTATTTGGAGGTTGATTCCCCAATACCTTCGGTGCGACAGCGCCATGAGGATTGTTTGAACGAGGAGCTCTCGTATTGCCGAGGTCTTGGTTTGCCAGCAATCATGATAAAGTTGTCGGGTGGCATAAATAATAATCTAGCTAGAATTATTCACGCCTATTATGAAAACAGGTATGTTAAATTTTTTTTCGAAACTTAAGCTTTTCTTTTAAACATCCAACCTACTTTTTCAAATTGTACCTAAATATTTGTGTTCATATTACAGTCATCATCCTTCCTTCATTTGGGTTCAAGTTCCATTAGTATGTACAAGGACCCTGAGGGAGGTACCAGAGTGTGATGAGGATGATGAGGAATCAGCTTGGAATGAGCCTTGGATCTGGTGGTCCAAGTTCCATGAGCGCCTGGAGTATGATAAGAGAGTTGGTGTTGTTCTGGAGCTGTCTGCCGATCTGCCCTCTCAGGACTTACTGAAGAGATGGTTAGGAGAACCAGTAAAAGCCATTATAGTACCAACATCTATTTTTCACAACAATAAGAAAGGGTGAGTTGACTATCTATGTTTAATAATTAAATACATATACATTTATAAATTTCACTAATTTAAATCTTGTTGGTGATCTAATAAATAAACCTAGGTATAATGTATGAACCAACCTTATTTTTGTTTGAATACAAATGTACCTAGTATGTAAGAAGGGAGATCAACTTAACTGTTTTAAAAAAAATATAGAAGTTCTATTTAACTTTTCAGGTACCCAGTGCTATCCAGGGCGCATCAGCAACTTGTAGTTAGCATGGTGGAGCATGAGGCTCAGGTGATTGTTAGTGGTGCACGAAGATCAAATGTTGAGTTTTACTTGCAGTACTTGTTTAGATTGTGGCAGAGGCGGCCAAACCCTAATGAGGATCCAATGCTTAGCTATGCTAGGGGGTAATATTTTTCATCTGTATTTTTAATCAACCAGTTTTATGTTTAAAGATAGATAGATGAATTTTAAACAAATGTCTTTTGACTATATATTTTGCCTTGTACAATTTTGCATAAAATTATATGATTTTAAAACAAAAGTCTTTTGACTATATATTTTGCTTGAGTGAGGCTTTGTTAATTAAGTTTATTAATAATAATCAGTATTACTTCATCAGATGGGAAGATTACCTCCAAATACCATTACAACCATTGGCTGAAAATTTGGACACCCACACATACAATGTTTTTTAGAAAGATCCTGTGAAGTATGATCAGTATCAAAAAGCCATAGCACAAGCTTTAATTCATATTAAGAAGAAGAACTGTGATAGTTCAAGTATTGTAAGTGGGTTATTATTATTTTAGTTTAGTTTAAGAACCCTGATACCTAATACTCATTATTATTGGTGTATGAGCCCTAAATTCCCACTGCAGGCAAAAGGCTCCCTACCCTTTTTACCATCTACTCCGGTCCTAGGCTACGGTAAGACCAGTCTTCAGAAAGCGCCGAGCTCCACGTCACGACCATCGCGCTTTGGTCTTGCTGCGGGGACGTTTTTACGTTTTCAATTAAATACAACTACTAAATAATAAATACCCAGTTAGTAAGACACAATGTTAAATGAGTTCAGCTCTGGTTACCTTTTAGACAAAAATTATGCACACAACATGTATATAGTACAGATGCATAGTACCTTGAATTTTACCTCTGCATTAACCTATTTTTATACCTTTCAGTCAAGTCAAGGAGAAGTGGGTCAAGGTGACCACAACACTGATAGTAACAAGGATCCAATAACTGTAATGGTGCTTGGTGCTGGACGAGGTCCAATAGTGAGGGCTACATTTAATGCAGCTGATCTAACAAATACGAAAGTCAAGGTGAGCCCTGTCTTTATCCTATCATCCATTATCTTTTCGATGATGCTATTCAGCATAACCACTTTATGTCTCAACTGTCTTCTGTTGCTCCCATTAAGATTTCTACTCAAGTCTTTCTACATTCATTTTCTAAATATGATGAGTGGACTGTAGTCTAAATACAAATTGGCTTGCTTTGTCATTGTTTTTTGTGACAGAAAGGCATTTATTGTTTTTTTTTCAAGGTGATAGCAGTAGAAAAAAATCCATGTGCTGTTGTGGTTCTAGCTGCACAAGTGCGAGAGGTCTGGCGCGATCGCGATGTTGTTGTCATTCCTGGAGACATGAGGCATATTAATTTGACTAATAAAGCAGACCTCATTGTCTCTGAATTATTAGGTACAGTTGCATTAATTTAGTAGAACTACATAGTATACATACGGTCTAGTGTTAAGGGGCCGTGATAATGGGGTCGCTGGATATCCAGGGGTACAGGTTGGATTCCTGGGTCAAACAAAAAGCTCGGGTTTGTGATCACCAATCCATGTTAGCAATCAATTGCAAGCGATGAATTGATTTCTATGATGGAGGCCAGTTGAACACTATGTATATTGTATAGACTGATACTATACTATATATTATGTACATTTCATATGACACTACATTATATTTCCAGGTTCCTGGGGAGACAACGAATTATCACCGGAATGTTTAGATGGGGCAGCAGGACTATTAAAACCAGGAGGAATATCTATACCATGTGCTTATACATCTTATGTTGCGCCTATTTCATCGCCGAGGTTGTGGGCCGCGGCCAAAGGAGCTCCCTCAAGCACCTCAGTTATCAAAGATAAAAACTTAGAAACATTGTGGGTTGTTTATATGCAAAATAAACATGACATTGCAGAGACAAAGGTGTGTAATTACACTTTCATTGCACTACACTGCAAAAAGTTTGTTCTTACCATTTATCTACAGGAAAATTGCAGTACATAAGCCCCTCTGTAAATTTTTATAATCTGTATTGACCTTATAAACAAAATACTGTTAATTCCTATTAAGACATCCTTGTCTTTCTATAGTCGATTTCTATTATTATTTTAGGTGGCATTCACATTTGAACATCCAGCGACTGGCATAAGAGATCATGATGGACAGGAAATGTCAGATTATAGGGGTCTGCCCTTAACAGATAACCGGAGGTCAGCTACACTGTCATGGGAAGTAGAACAAGACAATGTGATGCATGGATTTGGAGGATATTTTGATTGCACATTGTTTGGGAATGAAATGATTAGTATAGTTCCCTCAACACACAGTCCAGGAATGATATCATGGTTCCCTGTTTTCATTCCAATAAAGGTAACTTTGGTTTGTTTTATAAATTATAATTAGAAACTTAAATATTATGAAAAGTTTTTAAGTTGTGATTATAACCAGTTACTTTTTTTATAGACACCACTGCGTGTTAGAAAGGGTGATGTCATAACTGCAACATTTTGGCGATGTGTGGATTGGAGAAGAGTGTGGTACGAGTGGATTGTAGAAGTTGGTGATCGCACAACACCTCTGCACAACAGTAATGGACGTAGTTCAGAAATGTTGTTATGATTTGTTGAAGATTCAAAATCTAAACTCAAATGAAGTACCTAAGTATGTAAGAAAATGTTATGTTCAAATTATCTTGGAATAAAGTGACAATATGATTTTACTTTTTTATTAATACTCACAATTATCATCCATATTATTATAATATGCATTTGTTATATAATAAATATATTTTTCATTAATAAGCTACAATCTACTATTTACAAAGCTGATTTCATGAAGTTATTCATTTCTTGAGTAATCTCACTATGTTCATTTCTTTATGGAAGTCATCAATATCTTGATCCCATCTCTTTTCATAATATATTCCTGGAAGGATTTTAATCAATATTAAGATGTACATACTTAACTAAAAATTAAAATTGGTTAAAATTTTTGAATAAACTAAAATTTTACCTTGCATAAATTTTGCATTATTCCCTGTTCTGATGGCCCAGGGTAAGTAATACTTGAGGTATAATTGTCTATGCTTTGGCTTTAGGCGACTCGCTCCCCAAATACCACCATTGATGCACATGGGCAATTTAGTTTGGATTCCTTCAATCCATTTTACACTCACCTGTAATAAAATGAACTCTGAGTAACATTACACAGTAACAAAACAAAATACCAACTTGTGTTTGCTGTAGACAAAAAAGTAAACTAGAAAAAAAAAGTTAAGTGGGATTTATAGAAAAATGAAAAATGTTTATTTCGCAACTAATTAAAATAGAAGATTGAATAAAAAAATATGAGGTGCCTCTATACCTCTCCTAGCATAGTAGTCTTCATGAACAGAGTTGCATGCACTAGATCATGCACTTCTCTGTATCTCTGCATGACATATGCCATCTCTGGGTCAGATATGAACTGCACAGCTAACCTAGAGTCAGCTGTAATATTGTTATCTCTCATAAAGTCAGCATACACACGACCAATAGTGTTTTCGGGCATTTCAGACAGCTTTTCAAATGAAACAGTTTTTGAATTTATTCTAGGCAATTCCTTCAGGATTTCTGATCCCTCTGTTGTCTCTAGCATCTTCGCTCTCATATGTTTTATGGCACTTTCTCCTGTAACTTCTCCTAAGCAAGCTATCATGTCACCTCTGTACGGATCCAGAAGAGAAACAGCAGCTGATCCAAATGCTAAGAGTGTTCTCTGAAATGTACTTGTAGGGATGAAGTTACGCTGCATTTCATCTAAGAATGTATCCTTTGCTGAAGATGATACTGATAACTTTCGTATCAAATTTAAATGACGCATTTTTGCAATAAACTTATTATACTTATACTATGAATGAAATTGAAAGTTGAAACCGATTGAGACCAAAGATTTGAAACAAAAATATTGGTTCTCCAAGATCACAAAAAGTGACATAAAATCAGTCAGTATTGTCTTGTCACTGTCAAAATCAGCTGGCTGTATAGTGCGTCAAGAAAGTAATGAAAACGGATTTTTAAGGAACATAGAGTTCCGAAGTTTTTTTAACCAATGGGGATGCCAATGATACCATACTCTATGACGATGTAGACGGCAGTGGCGCCATCAATTATTAATTTCATGACTTTCTTGTTGCATTTTATTATATATAATAATGATTTGGGAGATTACCATGAGCTGCTCTAAAATTATTTTTAAAAACATCGATTTAACAATCTTCATAAATGGTTTCGGTTTATTCTTCTTCTACTGTCACTGTCAGTTTTGTTGCTGCACTTTTTTGAGGTTATGCTCTGTTTTATTACAATACAGTGGAGGAGCGTGGTTTATTTAAAGTTATAAGTTAGTTTACTTGATAAGAAAAAATATACAATAGCAGTCTATTGAGATTATCTAGCCCATTACTATGTCTACGACGAAGAAACCTTTGAAATTCAAACAAATTAAAGCAGACCTTTGGAAAGAATTTAATTTCCTTAAAAATGTACTTTCCGTTCTGAATATTCCACAGAAAAGTAAGTATTCTTACGTATATCTTTACCATTTATGATTTTTTTCATTCAAAATTATATATAATGTATAAGTAATTGTAAAATAGTTACACATTTACTGCTTGCTTACCTCACGTGTTTAATAGCAACTTCATTATGTACATGTGTTTTCATAAATATATTCCAATATTCACATAAAAATGAGTAGGTAGGTACAATAATTATAACCATTAGAAAGAAGAATGTAGTAAATAATGTACTTAAATTGTGAGTAAGTAATTAAAATTTATGCATTTCAGATGACAATGAGGAACTTGATTATGAAATAGTCAATGATGGCAAAAAAGAAAGCCAAGAAATCCCTAAACGAGCCCGAAATATTGCTGAACTTGAAGAGAAGTTACAAAAACTTAAAACGCAAAATAACTTTAGTTTTAAAAATAAATTAGTGAAAAAGAGTTTGAGCAGTAAACTAAACAAGAAAATTAAAAAGAAAGAAAGGCTTAATAAAAATAAAGTAAAATTAGCTGTGAATGCAGAATTGGCAAACCATAAGCCTAAAACAGAGAAGCCTGAAAAGAAAAATGTTAATATAGCAAAACCAGTTTTCAACACTGATGGCAAATTGGTATTTTCCAAATTTGATTTTGCAAATGTGGGCCACAAAGGTAAATATTAAAAGTTTTGGTGGGTTTTGTGCACCATGCTTTTTGTCTTACAAGTTTTCTGAAGGTTACTCCCCTACACAATAGTAACCCATCACTTTCCCATACTAAAGACAGTTGCAGCAGAGAGAAAGTTTATTTATAAAGTTGATAATTTTATTGGGAGTTTAGTGACTTTAAATTTGTAAGATAATTCATCACGGTGCATTTATAGAAATAGAAGTACCATCATGCAAGGTGGATCAAATATATTTTACAGTACATAGTATAAAAGAAAGACAGTGTCCCAGTCTATCTTATTTAGTTGTAGGTATTACTGAAATGTAAGGACGACTGCATAAGATAAACTTTTTTTTCTGGTGCCTAACTACACTTTTTTCTGTTTCCAGAAAAAACACACAAAATGGAGAAGGACCCGAAAAAAATCTTAGATAATTTAAAGGAACAAGAGCAAAAAATCAAACATTTAGAAGAAACAGGAAATGAGAAAGCAAAAGAATTAAAGGAAAAAATTGCTTGGAAAAGTGTTCTTCAGAAAGCTGAAGGCCAAAAAGTCAAGGATGATCCAAATTTGTTGAAGAAGTCTATCAAGAAAATGGTAATAAATATTACAACTTATTTCAATCAGTATGAATGGTATCCTAATTTAAAAATACATTATGTACATAGGTAATTTATAATACATAAATAAATATTTAGTTTCTCAAAAGTATTAACATTCAACATTATTTATTTATTAATTTACAGGAAGAAAAGAAGAAGCAGAGTAAAAAGAAATGGGACAACCGAATACAGAGTGTGGAACAAAAGAAAGAAGAGAGACAGAAGAAACGAAAAGAGAACATTGGTAAAAAGAAAAAGGAGAAGAAATCCAAAGTTGTTAAAGCAGCAATCAAAAGAGGAAGAGTTGTTTTATGAATGCATAAAAAAATTGTTTCTGGATAATGTAAATAAAAGTTTTAATGATGTACAACTATATTTTGTTAATTATTTGTATGTGAGTTGGTTGACGGCTGAGAGATAAGTGTAGGCCCTACCTAACAATAGATAGGTAACCCTCAGTTAATTTGTTATGACTACAGACTCGAAACCGCCGCCGCGCGCCGCGCCGATAGCATTAACTTTTTTGATAGTGGTGTGGCGTTTAGGAGATATTAAAAAAAAAGTAAGGCTGAAATATACCTACTAAAACGAATATATGTATTGGAATTTGTATTGATATTTTATTAAACATACATGTAATTAAATAAATTCTCACATCTACTACATCGATCTGACTGCTCCGTACAAAGTAGCTTAAGCACTTGTGTTACATACACATATCAGACAACAGAGGAAACACATATTATTATGTATAATAGGTACTTAAATGAATACATTAATATTACACCCAGTCACTGAACAATACAAGTGAAGGGGGCAAATGGGAATTGGGAATTAAAAATTACAATCGCCACCGCGGTGGCGAACTTGAAGGGGACGAATGGGAATAAAGGAATGTTTCCATGTTAGATAATGTTAAGTAGGTACATACATACTAAACATTTCATAACTAGTTAACAAAATGAAATCCAAACAGTGAGCAAGCTGATCAATACAAAGTGCTGCCACTTATAATATGTAGGTACTGTAACTGGTCCCATCAATTTGAACTTAATTAGTCCTTCACAGAGTAAATGTGGTTACTGCGTGCGTACGCATACGCCCTAAATGGAACGTTTACCAAGAAACACTTGTACACGGTCAGGAGTCGAACCCGCGACCGTCAACCATATCACAAACACGCTGGGTGCGGTATATTGAGCGTTTATTGAGTAATTTTAGGCATTGTTGACAGACATTTTGGGGTCATTTTGAAATAATAATCACAATAACAGAAAAGAATCTTTATTCCCGATAATGTATGTTATGGTAAGCTACTTCTGTAAATTTAATACTTTAATGCGGTAGCTAATATAACGTCTAGGTCATGTACAGAGGCCAATTGACGCACTTTACATCCGTATAATTGTTAAAGTTACTGAGTACTTGTTATTTGGTATGACAACTGTGTAAATCATTTAATAACGCCACATTTACTGGAAGATTTAGTTATTATAGATAATAGCTTAATGTCTGTATCTGTACCGCTTAATTTTGCAGCTATGCGTAGTTTAGATGAAATGAAACTTAAATTAATGCTGAGAAGGTATTTGCCTATAAAACTGCCGCAATTACATACTACCTGTAATTATTTTTGGAAATATTAACTTTATCTATAAGTATATGTTTTTCAGTTTTATCAGTCTCAGTTTTAGTTATAATAAGTACTTTCTCAATATTCATTTAAGATTCATTTCATTAACAACACAGATTCCACCTACATGCAGACAGAATCGACGAGTGGGATCTTAGGATCTTAACCATCAAAGAAACGAATTACCAGTAGTATTACATATGTTTTATGAAATATTGTATCTTCGATCAACAATAGGTTACACTTGTTTCCCCTTATGGTTTTAGACCTGACGCCGTGTACTGAGGTACAGACTTATCTAAAAAAAAACTATTAGTTCCAGGATAACTAGATTTTAATTATATTCCGGTTTATGACATGGGTATTTGTAGGTATGTAACACAGTTTAAATATTGTTGATCGAATCTTTGGATGTAATGTACCTCAAAATAACTTCTTGAATTAAAATTATGCATTTAAAGGGCAAATAGGTGCTGAAAAAGTATAAAATTTATAAGACAGCCAACTCGAAGTGCAAGCTACTATAGCACCTTGTCATAGCAATCTATGCTGGTGGATCAAGAGCATCATAACATCTATGCTACATAAAAACGTTAGCTCAAAGAATATTTTACTATGCTGACTGTATGTAATAAAAGGTTTTCATCCATAGTATATAAGCGCCCAACAATCAATCCGCTCATCTACGTTTCTATGAAAAAACGGACTATGGCCATGGTAATCACTTAGTAGGGTTTATTTTAATTCGTGCAATGACGAACGGCATGCGGTACTCTTAAGTATATTCTCTTCATTAGGATGACTAAGTTCGTTTTTAAGTAATAGTGACTTGGCGGTTCTGGTGCTGGGTCATAATGGATGGAGACCTTTAAAATCTAGAAAGAAATGTGATCTAACGACGAAAGTGTTGCGGAGATAACTGTAACCAACCAATAGAAGTTGCTTCCACACTTCTGTTTAAAAATGTTTACAAACATGTTGAAACACTAAAACATTTGTAAAGAGCAGTGTGGCACCTCTAGTTCTCTTGCTCTGTTAAAAACATTTAAAATTTGTCGCCGTTATTGATAGGTAGCTGGTTGAGACAAATAGTAAACAAATATTAAATGCAAAACTAATGGTCCGAACAATATGATAAGTCTCAAGGAATACTTATTTAAATGTAGCATTCAAACTCCTTGAAAGAGCTTGCCCTGATCCGGGTAAGAACCTTCTAAAAGGGCTACGTAGTTTACAATTCGAATTGGTAAAACATTAAAAATAGTAGGCAATAATGGTAATTTTACAGATAGGTAAATCAACGTTAAGAGGGGTGTTTTAGAGTAAAGAATAATTTAAAAAATAATGAAAGTTACACTGTTTCACAGTCTACTGCACTAATAGATAAACTATACTCTATGTAACTAAATTCATATGAACACATTTTTCCTTATTTCTAGGTGCATTAAAAATTACACACCATGCTATATTACTACAGAGACAATATTGTAGCTATTGGCTTATTTTTCGGTAGGTATTTTTATGTATATTGTATACAAAAGTGGGCAAAAATTGAGTTCTCGAATTTTATTAAATACCTTACTGCTTATAACTTTGTACTAGTTGCATTTCAGCAGTGTAAGAAATTTATACAAATATTAATTCAATGACCAAAATAAGTCCTAGTTCCTATTCGGACTGAGCCAGATTATAGAATGAACTAGTTGAATGATTGAAACTTTGGTCATTGAAATACAAATAAATTTTTAATTTTATTAAAAATAAACATGAAAACACTTTCGGAGTGTTAATACCTAATTACAATCGAAACATAATAATAATAGGGGTGCATAGCTCGACAGCATTAACTAACAATCATTTAGGTTTCATTGCATGCTTATTATTAGGCTCTTCAGATATTTATTTTAAAGTTTAAATAATTAAAAATTCTAAAAATATCGGATAGGTAGGTACATACCACTAAGCATATAAAGTATATTCTACTATTATAAAAGTATGTATGTTTATTGATTTAATTTTATTTGCTTACTTCTTAGGCAAGAGATGTTTGCGATACTCTTATGGATGTTACTACAAATGTTAGAAATTGTCTAAAATTATGATTTTGAAGCACTTTATTTAAATGTAGTAAAATACAATATACTATAAAATAAAGACCTGTTTTGATATACTTACAGAAAAATTTATAGTTTCTTACATTCATGGTAACAAGCAAAGATTCTGGTATCATACATTAATGAATACACTTTATTACAAAATATTTCTAAATTTGTAATTGTATCAGTTTATCAGGTAAATATCAAAATAATTGTGGAAATTTTACTATTCCCATTAGTAGCACATAATATTGTATCTAAAATACCATTTTAAAAATAATAACTTAACCACCTGCCATAGGTCACTTGCAGTAGCAAGCGCACTAATTAGGAGGGGAAAGTTTCAGGCTATGTTGTGAATAAAAGAAATGGAGATTATTGTCATATCATAATCGCCGCTTGGGCACCTTTATCAATTCGGTACCTAAAATGGTTCACATAATAAAAATATATTTATATCCTCTTATTTTGAATTTGTCCTCTAAATAAGTAGTCAACGACTGCCTTCAATATAAGAGAGTATGATTTCCGCTGCGCTGCGCTACATGCCAATGTTAAGATATTTATGGTAAAAGTTGAAGTAAATTTGAAATCACAAAATTTCTTTTGTAATAAAAGTTTGCATGCGACTAGATATTATAATAGTTTCTTTCTCCCCAGCATTAATCAAAATGGTAAGAGTTAGTTTTAAAATTATTAATAGCTTGAAAGCAAGTCACCACCCACTAGCGCGGGATTAGAAAATATATTTATGATCGATTGTAATAATATCATGTTGTAATAACAGCGCAGTATCAATTAACTTGTTAAATTACTTTTGGAATCACTTGATATTTTTTGGTTGCAAAGCATTGTCTCCTCATAATATTAAAAACTATTCTAATTAATTAAATCTAAGAATTATAAAAATAAACCAGGCTATAAGTGTGAAAACAATTGTAAATAGCAACAACTAATAGTTTTGAATAAAGCCTCAGAATAAAAGTATATATTTTCTCAAATAACATTGATTAAATAAATAAAATTAGAAATAAAAAGAACATAGCTATACTCATACTCAAGATAAACTTTCAGAGTATATGCAACTGCTATTATATATCAGTAAAGGCTTGATAACATAGAATATAGCCTCAATCCTTATCATTAGGATGCATACATGTTACACAATGAATACAATAATAGAACACTATACTTAGCAATAATCCTATAAATTGCAGCAAAAACGTTCAGTGTATAACACTTGATGAATAAATATTAAGGGTAAAGAGAACACAACAAATATTTCCCATAACCACAACATGTTTGAGGCTTCGCCAATGATTCATTGCACTTTGAAATTTTCCTTACTCCTATAGGTCTACAGACTGTTGTCAAACAAAGTACCATTTAAAGTTCAATTCAAAAGTATGTTAAATTCACACAATAATATAAACTATCATAACTGTCTTTGGAGTACTTCAGAGCGTTGGAGGATACAAGGTGCTCTCTATAGTCTCCTCTGACTACCACTTACTATAATAATATGTAGACATAAACTTAAGTAATCTATATTATTTATTAAAAATTATAAAAATAACATAGCTCTTATAACATTCCAAAATAGAAAAATAAAAAAGAAATGTTGTAATACTGCACATAAATATTACTCTAAATCAGTCAAGACATTGTTATACAAATTGTATATTGACATAGTTGAAATAAAAATAAATCTGCATGCCTAGTTCACGGCAATGTGGTATAATTTCTATTAGTATTATTAGTAAAGCTGTTCTTGCGGAACAAATATGCCTTGTATTTAAATTTTATAAGTTACAAAATTAAAATTAATAATCATTTGAACATACCCAAGTCAACATCACAAATGTGTTGAATGTAGCAGAAGACACATTATTACTAACAATAACTTCGGTGGGAAATTGGAATATCTAATTTCGTATTAATTTTTTAAAAACTCTTCGGTGTAAAATTTGAATATGTTCAAACAATTAGACAGCTTATGTTACTTTGTTATCCTACTAACTAAAGTCTAATTTTAAATGGTAATAATAAAGCAAGTCGTGAGGCGGGATATTTGCATCAGTCTTGTGAAATTCTCAATTGTGAAAATCATTACTGTTATTGATTTAACTATTTGGTAATCTTGTAAAATGAAATCGGTTTAAATTTACTCTTTAACTCTGTAAAATATTTGTAGCATGTGTCATCAATTTAACTCAGATTTTAAAGATGATAAAGTAGCATCAAGTACTCGACCTGCAGCATATCCAGGTATGTTCAGATATGCAGGCTTATCATGTTCACACAGCCCGGGCTGGGTGCAGCATCGATTCATGCTGGAACCTCCAGGGCCAGTGGAACCACTTTGGCTACCACTTGCTTCAGATGACCCTCCCTGACATAGCATCTTATGATTTGTGAACTGTTCCAATGAACGCAACTGTTCACCGCAAATGTCACATTTCAGTTCACGGGCATGAACTTTTTTGTGGCTGTTCAAAGATCTTGAGTTATCAAAAACCTTGGTGCACATGTCACAATATTTTAAAACTTTCTCTCCAGTACACACCACTTTGTGGTTGTTGAGTCTATCCAAAGACATGTATCGTTTGTTATTACACAAGTCACATTTGAACTGCTTCTGAGGTACCCTTCCTGTATGGACTTGCATATGTTTACGTAGGTTACTTTTGTCTTTTATGTATTTTGAACACACTGAGCATTTATTTACATCTTTTCTGGAGTGGCTTGCATCAAGATGTCTGCGTAAATGTGATTTTTTATGAAATGGATCCAAGCAGATTTGGCATCTGAAAGGCTTCTGAGCTGGGTGTACTCCATGTTAGATGTGTATTGAACTCCAGAATCGTGGGGTAACTTTTCCTACAGTGAGGGCAGTGGAAAAGTTTTCGACAAACAGCAGCACTGGAGTCACAAAATGGGTCTGAGCAATCATCACAGAATGAGTCCATCCCAGCAGGGGGAGGTGTTGTTCCTGTTCTATATGGCTCCATATTATCAGTTTGCAAAGGATCGCGATCAGGGGTGCCAGCCCCTGATGGTTCTTGTTTCACCTTAGTTTGTTCACTATGTTCTGAGTAGTCATCCTGTGAAGGCAGGTTGCGCGAAGTACTGGCAAGCATCCACCAGGGGTTGTAGTGCCAAGTGCCCAGGCCAGGTTGTACAGACTGTCCTTTGATATCACTAGATTTAGTTTGTGTTTCAGCATTAGAGAATCCAGGAAAGCTAGGTAGTTCTTGATGTTTGGACCTCGCTGATTCAAATATACTGTGCTGTGTTAGCAGATTTTCGTAATCACTAGACTCCAACTTTCTTTCATTTCGATCGCTTTGATCTCTTCTGGACATGTTTTAAAATACACCCTGGAAAGCAATACGAGTCGATTTAGTAATGCAATTATAGCTAATTCTTATTCAAAAATTTTATTGTTCCCATTATAGAAACAAAAGTAAACAAACAACGCAATTGCGCGCCCACCATTTAGAAATAACTGAAAATGTCATTTTACTTCGCAATATTGTACAAAACTATTAAAATTATTCAATATTATTAAATTTAAACCAGTGAAGTTAAAGATTTATTGGATGAAATCAACAAATATTAAGAATCCTAAAAACTTTAATTTAACTAAAGCATAAACAAACAAATTGTTTTGGATGCTCGTTTTCACGATTATTTTAATATTTGAACATTTTATTATAGTTTTAAGCATAAGACACTACTAAAAGCTATTTATAGAGTAATTTTTATGAAGTTATACATACTATTTACGAGTTTTCCATAAAAAAATTCTACAAAATTATTTTTATAGAAGGTCGGCCATTTTGTTTGGTTGGATTAGTTTTTTTTCGTAATCGTCATGTTTGTTGTCATTGCCTTGAGTTTTGGATTTTAAGCAATTTTCAACTTATGTTTTTTTTAATGGAATAATGTTTGTAGCCCGCTCCACACTTAGTCCGCAAACCATGGCGCGAATATGAGACGTCCGCGTCAAGGTTTTTCTATGTGTTTGATGGCAGACGAGCAGGCGGATCACTTGATGGTAAGCGATGGCCGCTGCCCAATCCGCCCATAGACACCTGCAACACCAGTAGAGTAGCAAGTGCGCTGCCAACCTTTAACCCCCTTTCCCCCCAATCGGGCCTCCGGCTTAATAATAGTTCCTCAAGAATAATTTTCACGACATTATTGACAGAGAATTATGCGCAAAGCCACGAATGCGAAGTGTAAAGCGCTTTTCGCGGCTTTACGACGATACCTGCCTCACAGAAGACCAGCAAAAGCAGCACCTGCGCTCTGTAAGCTCTGTTTTGTCGAGTGAGTGAGGGCAAGTAAATATTGCACTTAAAAATTCTTTGGAGGGTTCGGGTGGGACTCGAACCCACAACCTTCCACAGTCCCGGGTGGCTGTACTACCAAGTATACTAGCCGAAACCCCTACTAAGGCCGACGATTTCGTAAGTGCTTACATCATCGCCATGAGCTGACGATAGTCCCATCAATATTGTAGGTAAGTAGTTCAATACATATACAATATCCAGTGGAAACAATTATTGGCAAATAGTTGACCACTAGTTAAGATGAAAACTGCGCCTAAATACGAAATAATTTTTATTTTTGGTATAGCAATTCTTTGCAATTTATTCTTAAGTCAATATGCACTTAAAAATTCGTCGGCTTAGTAAGGGGTTCGGTCGCTAGTATAGTTGTGGTCAGCCACGGCTGTGGAAGTTGGGTTCGAGTCCACCAACCTCGAAGAATTTTTGCATTTTACTAAGAAAAATGCAGAATTTTCGCCACAATAAAAATTATGAGTGAGGGAATAGGAAAATAGACAAGTGCGAGAATACATCAAAGATATTATAATGATTTGACCAGCGCGTTATTCGGACGCATGGCAACCCTTGTGTGATCTTGTGTGACAGTGACAGATGTGTGTGACAAACAGAATGAGCTCTGTGGTGGTGACTGACATGACATTGTGTTGGTTTTGTCAAAATCTACCCTTAATGAAGCACCAATAATTACTTGTTAAATTGTAATTAAACTGACGGTTTACAGTTAAGATAAATAATATTAATACTTGTATGATGGAGTGGTTTGGCTCTACACTCCTAAAAGCAATTTGGCGGCCTAGTCTAAATTCTTTTAGGTTAGATTTTTTACTTTAGTATTTTTGTTTTTATTACACTTTTATTTTGTCTTCCTAATTATCACGCTTCACGTTTCAGGACCAGATATCATGCAGATAAAACACGATTGATTAAAAGATACGGATACGAAGAAAAATTGTGGTGCGGTGGATTGTTGCCGAGATCCAAGGGAAGGTCTTTGCCCATTCCGGAGTACAGGTATTATTGTTAATACTTACTTCACCATCATTTTAGAAGTGTGTTATATACTACTTACCTATTAGTGTACTTAATACGTTTATTAATTTATACCTGTATGGCTAATGAGTTGAACAATCTGTATACAAAGCACTGAGCAAGTAATCACTACGTTTTAATACAAAGGTTTGTATGGAAGGGTCAGACAAGCTAATAGGACTATAATATAAGTTATTTAAAAGAGCCAGGATAGTGGAGTAATCTTTGAGGATGACATTTCAGGCCATCAAATGCATGGACAGAAAGGAAGGCATTATTCGGGCAAAATGATTATATAGATATCCTAGGATCTGGTAAATTACATCCAGTAAAGACCTTGTATTCAGTGCCATCTTGGATCAGAGGAGTAAGCGGGAAGGAATATCATGTAAGTTTTTTTTATTATTACAGGTTTTTTACTTTTTTTTTTTTTTTTTTATAGGATAGGGGCAGACGAGCATACGGATCACTGATGTTAAGCGATTACCGTTCGCCCATGAACACCTGCAAACTCCAGGGGCTTCACAGGTGCGCTGCCGGCCTTTTAGAGCGAGATATGCCCTTTTCTTGAAGGTTTGTAGGTCGTAGTGGTCCGGAAATACCGCAGGTGGCAGTTCGTTCCATATTTTGTCGTACGCGGCAGAAAGTTCCTGGCAAAGCGCACAGTAGTGGACTGCCAGCCTCCAGATGAAATGGATGGAACTGCTGCCGCGTGGAACGATGTCGAAACGAGGCGGCAGGAATCAAACCGAACAATTCCTCGGAGCACTCCCCATGGTATAAGCGATAGAGAATGCACTTTTGACAGTTTTTTTACTATTGTCAATTTTAACTAATAAACATCGTCAAAACAATAGACCAAGCCAGGCACTTTTATTGCATTTTAATCTCATTCTAGGCCTAATTTAAGATATCTGAATAATATGATAAAGTAAAATAAATGTGATTTATTATCCATTTCTTGATACTTGATGACTCAATTTCTATGATGGAGGCCATTTCCCTACAGTGGCACAGTTTATAAGCTTACTTTTTTAATATCCAATGTAACTGTAGATATTTACAAGTTGAAGTGAGAATTTAACTCAATACTAGTATTGTGTTAAATGAAATAACACAATTTTATCAACATATTGTTTAATTTATTTGTTATTATTTCAGATATTACTTAGGAAGAAGAAAATGTGGGCTAACACAGGATCTCCTCAAGTGAGACCTACCAAGTGGAAGGAGATAGAGAAAAGACTAGGATTCCTATACAGAAAGTTGAATAGGAAAACGAAATCTGGATTATCTAATCAATAGTTATAATTTTATTAATTTTGATATAGATTATGTTACATTGTATTGTAGATGGAAATAAATTAAGAAAATTGTTAGTTTATTTTTTTTAAACATTACCTACTTTCCATAATAATCTACCATAGATTAGACTACTATAGTCTGCCCAGCCCAGAACTGGTGATAGTCCATGGCTTAACATAGTATGTGGGTAATAGTCATGTATTAAGAAAGCCAAATGTTTTCCCATTAAGGAACAAACTTAATCCAATTGGGCAGGTTGTGATTAGATACTCTGGTCACATACACACACATCAAAGATTGTTGCTCAGAAAGTCTTTGGTTACAAGTTTTTTGGAAGTAGTAAAGTTGAAAGCATTACTTATTAAAATTAAGATGAAACTTCTAGTTTTCATAATACTTTATTTACAGTTTGTATATTATAATATATTTGGTAAACAATTAAAATACTTAGATCATAATATCTAACATAACTTAAATGTGGTCCATACAAATGATGGATGTCACTGTAAAATGGTGAAATTTCCAACTGAGTACACCGTTAAATTTTAGTTCGCTTCGGGATTCAAACGACTAAGATTTAACAGTGTATAACATCGTTATATTATAAACTTGCAAAATTATTATAAACTGTGTTTACAATTATAAGGCATCACAGATATAAAACTTAATAGAAACGATTAGGCTTTTTGACTTTTTTGTGTAAAAGTGAGTGATGGTCAATTGGCAGGCCCCAGTCCTGTTTGATCATATCGGCGGCCTTCTCCCCGATCATGACGACGGGTGCGTGCGTGTGCGCAGCCGGGATGCGCGGCATGACCGAAGCGTCCGCCACGCGCAGCCCGCGCATGCCGCGCACAAGGAGTCTTGGAGTCACGACGCCTGTAGGGTCACCTTCTGGAGCCATTTTGCATGTGCCAACCTGAAGATAATTAAAAAAGATAAAGATAATAAACATTTATTTGTTACGCACACACGACACACATAGGACAAATATACAAACAGGCTGGACAACAAGAACATAATACAATAAAACTAAAAATGAAAGAAAAGCATAAAAAAAACTAAAATTAAGAAGTTTTATGAGCGGTATTTCTAACTCAGTGTTGGAAGAATGAAGGTCGTGGGAGTATTCGGGGACATTTAAAAAAATGCCCTTGTTTTTGCAAAACAAGGTACACTTATCCCAAAAGGGGCTCTGGCTTTACCCGTGCGCTGTGTTTCGCCGAGTGAGTGAAAGTACCAGAGGCCCAATCGAGGGAAAGGACTTTAAGAGGTTGGCAGCGCACTTGTGTCTCCACTGGCATTGCGTGCGTCTATGGGTGGCGGCAATCCCTTACCATCAGGTGATCTGTCTGCTCGTTGGCGACAAGTTTTTTTTTATAAATTAGATTCTACCTACCGATCCATCTAATAACTAAAGGTAGTTAGCAGGTAAGGTGTTGGAATTTTGTCGATATCACTTTTACCTGGTGATCCAAAGTGATAGACGTCTGCATGATAGCACACTGCCAGTACTCTTGCGAGTCGAAAACAAAGTTTTCGCACCCGGGAAAGGGCACTGTGTGGAGTCGCGTCCCGTAACGCTGGAAGGGTCCAGTTGCTATTACTTTTTGTACCTGTAACATTATATAACTTTCTGAAAAAATATTGCAGTCAATGTACCTATAGGTAATGTAGTTTAAACTTAGTTGTTACTTGTCGGGTGGACTTATCACGGCAAGGGCCTCTCTCGGTCAGGCTGACTTTTTGCATTTATGGGAAAGGACCAAGGAACACTAGTTTGGTGTTAGGCGCACCCAGTTATTGGCCTTACGACGACGACCAAACAAGTGCAGTTTCAAAAAGATATATTGAGGGTCCAGGTCCTCCCTCATTAGAAGGGATTCGACTGTCTGGACATAAAAGATTCAAGGACCTTAGAAAAGGAAGTCTCTTAGCAAGTCTCTAACGTGCTCCTTCTGGGAAAGGCAAGATAAATATTATTTACTCTCATTACGGTCGCAAGGCGCTTTCAGGACTTTACGGGACATGCAGGCAATACGAAATTGCAGGAGGAACGTGAAGTAGGTTCTTCAACCCGTACTCATGTCCCTTCCCCATTCTGGCGATGAGGGAGCGTCGTTGTAGTTTAGTCGGTATACCTCCGTCCACTACCTGAAGAGAGCCCGACGCTCTGACATCAGTAGCACTACCATGAGTTTGAAATACTATCCTCGCTATCGAAAGCTATCGCTTTGTCTCTTTCATTGTGATGCATTTGAAAGAGACAGAGCAATAGTTTACGTTACGTCAGTTTTAGATGTCAACTCATGGTAGCGCTACAGGAGGCATTCCCCAGCGTAAGAAAAAATACAATACAAAACAAATAGCTTACCAATCGTACTCCTTCCACCATGGCTAGCAAATCTTTGGGGTGTTCAAAATAGTTCATGTGAATGGCGGGATGGTCGGAGAAGTTGGCCGTGCGCAGCTTGAGCCGCCCGATGCTCCGAGGCCTGATCAGCACGGGGTTCATAGAGAACGACGCCTTCCTCGCGCTGGGGGGCAGGGATCCGTACACTTGCCAGAACCACTTGTCGGTTACACCTGCAATTTAAATGAGATAAATTATGTTTTTAATTTTGATGAATACATAAAGGCAGACGATTTCATACCAATTAGCTTTTGATTTATGTGATAGGTAGAGTCGAGTCACAAGTGCGCTGTTAAACTTTATCCTCCAGTACCCTCACTCACTCCACGAAACACAGCACAGGCGCTGCTTCACGCCGTTCTTCTGTGAGCTAGTCTCAAACTAGGCTCTTGTGCCTCACCCAGATCCAAGGCAAGATCTTAAAGTTCGTGTCGTACCTAATTACGAGTAGGTAGGTACATAATATTGACCGGACAGGGAACCAGATTCGGAAGAAACACCGTAAATCCAATTAGTCCAAAATTTTACCTAGCAATGTCCTTAAGATGCCCAACAGGTCTCCAGCCAAGGACCCCGCGCCCATCACCAGCTCGACGTCTGGTCGCGTGGGGGAGTGGTCCTCGTCAGCGAACCGAGTCCGGGTGAAGGCGAGCCCCGCAGCGCCTCCTGGCAGAGTCAGTGGCCCCCTGCCCGCTAAGTATAGGGATGCGGACATTGGCGACGCTGCTGTGTTCTGTGAGCACCAATTATTAAATTCTTTAACACCACAAGTGCATAAGCTACTTATAATATACTAGCGGCCGCCCGCGACTTCGTCCGCGTGGAAAAGTAACTTTTTACCCCCTTTCAACCCCTTACAACCCCCTTTTCGCAATAAAAAGTAGCCTATGTCCTTTCTCAGGGTCTAGATTATCTGTATACCAAATTTCATTTAAATCCGTTGAGTAGTTTTGGCGTGAAAGAGTAACAGACAGACAGACAGAGTTACTTTCGCATTTATAATATTAGTATGGATAATACGGAGTCAGGTCCATGATCAATTTAGTCACCAAATCATGAGATGTTGTCAGGATAAAGCCTGACAACATCTCATAAACAAATAAATTTATTGCTCTTACGAAACGCTCTTACCAATGGGTTTAAGAAGGTGTTATTGTTTTATGTGTATTGAAAATACCTACTTAAAAAGCTGGTGTTGAATGCATTAGACCATGGAAAGATATAAGTACGTATGAGTTAGTGCATTTGCTTACATCATTAACGCAAAGACTAGAGTCATTGACTAAAAACGCGTTTCCAGAGAACGTGACGTGGTCCTGAAGGTTGAGGCCCACTGGGAGGTTCACGACGGGCTCCACTCCGACCTCGCGCAGGTTGTCTTCGGGACCCACGCCTGACACCATCAGTAGCTGGGCGGAGCCAATGGAGCCTGCTGCGAGGACTACTTCGCGGCGAGCTAATACTTGCCGTCTGAAAGTAAAGACAGGTGTTAGTGGTTCCTTCGTTGTTTCTGGTTTCAATAGCACAAGGGATACCTATAAGGTACCTAACCTTAGTTTAGTACTAGGAGAATGTATGTGATATTGTCTCTATTTAAATAAAAGATGTTAAGGCTTGTACATGCGCGGATTGGGCACTTTTGTGTAACGATACCTAAAAAAAAATACATGTTATAGACTGGATTTCGATCTTGAATTTCTGACGAGGATTTTTATTCAATGTTTATAGTTCATTAGGAAAAAAATATAACGTAAACATCGATTTTATGCAAAATATTGGATAAACTACGAAACTAAACAGTTCAGATGACTGATTTTTTTTTAGGGTTCCGTAGCCAAAATGGCAAAAACGGAACCCTTATAGTTTCGTCATGTCCGTCTGTCCGTCTGTCCTCTGTCACAGCCGATTTACTCGGAAACTATAAGTACTACAGTGATGAAATTTGATGGGAATATGTGTTGTATGACCGCTACAAAATATGACACTAAATAGTAAAAAAAGAATTGGGGTGTGGCCCCCATACATGTAACTGAGGGATGAAATTTTTTTTTCGATGTACATACCCGTGTGGGGTATCAATGGAAAGTCTTTTAAAATGATATAAAGTTTTCTAAAAAACATTTTTCTTAAAGTGAATGGTTTTTGAGATATCAGCTCTCAAAGTCGTAAAAAGTATGTCCCCCCCCCTCTATTTTATAACTACGGGGTATAAAATTCTAAAAATTTTATATACATACAATACATGTACACTACAATTCCCTGACGAGGATTCTTGTTTCTTCGCTTTATAATTTTTTAAGTAATAATATTTGCTTTTTGATATACGCGAGCGCGAGTACTCTTATGGTCAAGGCCGTTGGCGCATGTACAAGCCTTAAAGTACGGAAGAGCACTGATGGGAACCTATTTAGCTATTTTTTCTTTAGATTATAGTTCGGCCAGACGGTTCAGTTGGCTGATGGTAGTGATCACCGCCGCCTATGGAAATTTGTATCCGAGGCATCACAGTTGCGTCTGCCGGCTCTTAAGGAAGGAATAAGGTTTTCGCTTCAAAATCTCTAGGTCATATTTTTTCGGAAACACCACTGATGTAGCTGGTTTCACAGTTTTAGCGAATATTATACAGGCGTCCCAATATAAACTGTGCGACATACGACGTGAGCTTTGGTTTGGCTTTTGAGACTTAGGTACTTGGCTTAGGTATCTTTTATACCTAATCCAGTAAGTAAGTTACGTTCTGCGAAATTTTATAAAATTTTGCAAAAATACTCTGGGCGCTTCAGTTGTTTAGGAAAAAAGGTTCACTATTTATGGGACAACCTGTAATAAATTATGTTTTCAGCCTATCGTGTAAAATGTCCTTCTTACCTTATCCTTCCCTTTGTGAATTGGACGCCATAAGCTGTCTTTGTGTGAGGATCTATTAGAATTTTCTCAACTGTCGAATATTTAGTGACTTTTAAATTTTTCCTAAAACGTACTGGTTCTAAGAAAGCCTTCGAAGTGCTGCATCTTCTTCCATTTCTCATCGTTGCTTGAGGCTTTGAAAATCCAATCACGTGTTCACCGTTCGGGTCTCTCCATTTGTAACCCAATTCTTCACCAGCCTTCTTAAATAAAACTTCCAACGGAGATCTGTAAGGTGCATGTTCTATGTCTAGGTATCCGCCCCTTCCATGATAAGAAGAATTTCTTAAACCACCTATTCTAATGTTTTCAGACTTTTTAAAATATGGCAGTATTTCTGAATAGCTCCAACCCTGATTTCCCATTCTGGCCCAGTCATCGTAATCGTCAGGGTGTCCTCTTTGATATATTAGGAAATTTAATACACTACTCCCACCTAGCACTTTACCCCGAGGTAAAAAGCAAACCTTTCCTCTCAGGTCTTTACAAGCTCTTTGCTCAGGAACTGAATTGTACCCCCAGTTCATTGGTGTTGCTGAGAGAAAGGATGCAAATATTGGGACATCGGAGAAAAAGTTTTCGTTCCCTCCCGCTTCTATAAGCAAAACTTTCCATTCGGATATTTCTGTCAGTCTATTTGCTAGAACGCATCCAGCGGATCCCGCTCCGACGACAATAAAGTCGAATTCCTCTAGATTATGCGGAGTATAGTCTGGCAAGAATCCTTCCTTTGGATTTCGTGGCAACGGCCGAAATAAATCAGTCCAGTAGTCGAAAATTGAAGATGTGTCCATAGCGTATGCCACGGTGATGAATATCGACAGTGGTATCCATTGCATGATTTACTCGTCATTCCTGAAAAACAGGTAAAATGATTTCATTCATAAAGTTTGATCCGTGGAAAATATAAAATCAAAATTAGATCTGTATTGTAGATAAGTAGGTACAGACACCCACAATGACCCACATGTTAGATACCTACACAACGAAGGGCTGTTTTTACAAAGGTTAAAATTGTATCGGCAAAAACATCAAGAGCAACCAAAGCGAGCGTACCAAATCCCTGGAAAAGTTTTTGTAAAGAGGTATCCGATATGTAGTCGTCTATATATTTTTATTATTTTTATGATGTCTAGAATACATACAATATTGGAATAAAAAATTGAAGTTAAATGTTATTTTTGTATTATATGGAGCTCTTTGGTCTTCATTCAAAGACTGTACGGCTGCATTGCAAAAAAATGCAACACCTTAATTAGTTAGAGAAAACATTTAAATGTCAAATATTATTTTAATTAAAATATGGCTGTGTCAATTGTTTTGTAGTAAAACTGCCAGGATGGAGAGTGATGTAGGTATTCTGGCCTTTTTAATCATAATAATCTGCTAACTCAAACAAAAAACTCGTTAATTAATTATTCTCCCTTTCTCATTAAAAACCTATTATTTGGTATAAATTAAAAAAAAACAGTAAGGTGTATTTGACATTTTCAAAATTCAAGTTGGAATTCTTCGAGTAGGTATTACCAGCCCAGTACATATAACTTTATTGTTTCTTTTTTGTAGGTAGGTGGGTATAGGCATAGGTGCATTGCTCGGTAGTTCTGGGTTGTTGATTGTCGACCTTGAAGGACCAGTTTATCGTTAGCAAGTAGGCCTTTTCAAAACCAAAGTGAACTTACAGATTTAAATAACCTAAAGGTGGCTCTCCGTAACTTAATGTAAAGATATTTAGCTCATAATCGTAAGTTAACATGAGCAGAATTTTAACGTGCTTTTTTTTATAAAGGCTATAAGATATCACAGACATCGATCAATTCGTATGAGATGATTTGTATGAGTGCCACGCTTCTATGCTCTACAGTAAATGTGTTATCGTGCGGCCAGGAATCCGAAGGGCATTCTTTGTCACAATTTTCTGAGCTTGTCCACTGTAGAATAGCAAATTAAGAATGAATACAAATGGTTCTACAAGTATACAGTTGCATAATAAGTCAATCACAACGCATAATAGGCCAACATAGTATAAGGCTAGCCAGTATTAACACGACGGGTTTTCTCCGGTAACTTTGTAAACGGAAACTTATGCGTGCTTCTGGCAAAACCGAATGTCGAAAAATGTTAACAAAAGCCTAATTCCAGTACAGTACAGTAAAACCAGAGATTAAACAAATTAGGGAGATGTGCTAATACCCTCCAACATAACTCTGGAAGAAACATTTAGTTTTGTTAAAATCAAAAGGTTTTAAGGCCAGTTACTAATCGACTCTCAGTAAAACTGGCATTTCATTAAGTGCAGAGTCGTATTGCAAAATTTAGTTGAGTTAATTCAATCTAAGTGGGATGACACGAGAGCATTATATGTCAGTAGGTTAGTGACCGTTTAGCGTGGCTGTTCGAGTACTAATTGAAGTACTATACTACCACTTACGCCGTCAGCGGTCAGGCCTATTTATGTGCTGCATTGAATTTTAGTTAACGTACTAATGTCCTATTAACTGATATTTCGGCTATGGCGGCAATGTTATTGATCCTCCATCGACGCAAGACATTTGTAGTGTACAAGTGTGTGCGCAGACACAAGTGAACTCTCTACTCAAAATATACTCGAAATGGTGCCCTTACCCTCATATTTCGATGGGACTCACCAGTGTGATACGACTGAAGAGGAATTAGGCGCAGACCAAAGTCAAAATCTTTATTGCCTAAACATGCTTAACGTGCTTTTGAGAGACGAGCGCGCCATCTTCCAGACTTCGGGCTGACACTGAGAATTTCTAACTAAATAGATGAACTCAGGTATTATTGACCCGACCCAGAGATGGAGAAGCAGATTAACTGCAATGAATCATGGTTACACATTACAGTAACTGCCCGAAAAGTGCAGGTTTCCTCACGATGTTTTTTATATCTCCGCCGACGTACTTCAGTGTTACTAACTACTTCTACTTCTTATCCGCAGAGCTACCATCACTCTCAATAAGAGTAAACGAAGTAGGTACATAATTGTGTGGCTGATGTAAACTTTTACCAGCTAACGTATGTATATTTACTTATTTCCCTCAGCAAATCTTAATGGGATATTGCACGGGATTTTGATAAGTCATTCCCTACGCCTATAGGTAAAGCGCCGAGCCTCCCCTTCTGAGATAAAAGCCTTCTTAGCTTCCTACTTCAGTCGAACGCATAAGCCACGGAACAGAGAAAAATACTTTTTATTTTACCGATTGTGTGGATCTATAGCTGATAGTTTTATGGAGCAGTGTGCTATGGAGCGTTCTATGCTCGGTCTGTCATTACGAGAACGCGAAGCCTACGACGAAATGACGAAAGAGAACAATACTAATATAGGGTAGTCGATGTTGGCACGCGAGTGTGTGAGCTAAGGTGGAGATGAGTAGGGCAGGGCATCTGGCAAGGCGTAAATGATGATAGGTGCGCTATAAGACTTTCCGAATGGTAGCCAAGATTGGGACGCCCTATAGGTAGATCACCTGCCAGTTGATCCAACGATATTGTAACGGCACCGGGGAAACAGTGGATGAGGCTGGCAGGAAACCGCCGTAGGGAGTGGCTTGATAAACAAACTCAGAAGTGGGTGAACGAACTGATATGATGGTAATTTATAGGCAAGTAATTCATGCAAATTACGAGACCAGGCGGTTTTATTTGTTGTAAGTCGCCTGTCCTGTCTGTAAATGTAAGTAAGTGCTTACTGGTTTTGTTTTACCTGGCTGAATATTGAATTAAGGAAACATGACTCGTAGCGTATACTCCAATACCTACACAATCTGCCATTTTGAAGGAAGGTACAGCAGATAAATCACTTCATATAGTAAATGAGTACTAATCTATCAATCAAAGATCTCTATCTCAAGTTTTCCTCGTGTAGCCACTCACTCCTCCGTGGACTCACTCTTTTGTTTTTAGTATTAGAATTAAAATAGTTACATCATAAAATTTAATAGTATAATGACTGAGTGAGTATTTAGGTCTAACCTATGACCTTCTTAGGAATGATGTGACAATGGCTGCCAGTTAGCACCCATAAATATAACCGCAAAGCCATTTTTGAATTAACACATCCTTACTTTTAAAGCAAATTGTTTTATTTACTTTACAATTTAGTAGGTACGTAAAGTAATATTTGTCATAAATTCTACCTTAACTAGGTTTTTCCAGGACCATGTAGTTATTACGTAGGCACTGTACCACGTATACCTAAGACATATAAGGTCTTATGTACGGTTGGTATTGGCTCTGACTTGGTGCATGTCAGATACAACATTTTAACTTAGGAGTTGTATGTCATAAAAAAATTGTATTAATAAAAATTAATAAAAATAAAAAGTATATTATATTTTTACATTTTAGTAAGTATATCCTAAAGACAACTACGAGTAATAAGACAAAACTACCGAATGTTGGGTGTCGTGTTACTTTACAATTTCGTTTTGACGTTGGCAATGAAATTCGCAAAATTAATCTTATTACTACATATTGGAACGAAACAGTCTGATGATCTGTAATTAACTTTTAAGTGAGGTGATGATAATGCAAGCAGAAAACCTTGTTCTTGGATACATACGTTCAATAAATGCCGAAATGTGGCATTATTGAATGTAGATTGAGAGGCCTTAATAATAACTAACATTAGTAGTTGCGATCCAATATCGATTGTGTAAGATATACGGCACCTTGGTTGGCCTTTTTAATTATTTAGATATCCTTGGCATTAAGCAGTTTATTGACGACGATGCAGGGCGTAGGTATTTACCCCAGGGGCACGGGGATATGGCCCGCTCGGGGGCGGTACTGCGGTAGTCAATAGCCCTTTTGGGTATAGATAGTAATCTATGTAAGTTAGTTCTTTAAATATCAACACACGAGTTTGTTTTTTATTTTGTCCATAAATAACGTGATAACGCGCGTCCTGTTCGATATTAAACCTGGCTGAATTGAAATAAAAAGATATGACGCTTTAGTTTAAAACAATAATTTCAAGATACGATTCTTATTTTAAAATTACCGAGAAGCTCACACGCTACCGCATTGTGCGTAAATACCAAAGAAAATTAAGTACGTAAGTACATTATAGGTATATGAGCTTGATTGTTTTGCCGTCAGTATTCCTAGCCTTCAAGAATATATTAAAGGTAGGTAGTACGACTCACGAGTGAGGCAACGATCTTTATAGGACTATAAAATTAAACGTGAACTAAGTAGTTGGAGTTAGGTTATTTTTGTACCTTCCGTAAAAACACCTCTGATTATGCTAATGAGCATCATCTAGGCGAAATTTGGAAGTCAGACAGGTTAGACAATTCAAGTAATAATGAAGACTTTTCTGTGCGTACGTACTAAGAACTAAATAAGTTCCTATGCAAGCGTGATGGAGCGTACGTACTCGTAACATGGAAAAAATACCTATAAGAACGTTTCTTCGAAGGTTCTCTAGTGCGTTTGGGCACGGTGTCTACTCGCAGAAAAATTTATGCTAAATACTGTTCAGTAGATAACAATTAAACCTATTGGCGTCGCTAGTGTGCCTTACCTTTAGCCTTAACATGAGTTCGTCGCTGGTTTTTAAATCTAACCGATATTTTTTATCGAGAATATCGAGCATATTTTCTAGGGAAGTAGGTACTCGGACTAAGTAACTATAGTAAAGGTAGAAGAGCACTCTAAAACCGCCACCCGAAAATATTTGCCTCGATGTTACTTTTCACTTCGTCGTTGTTCACACATTGTATAAGCTGTATAAGGGTATTAGGAGGCTACATACAAAGGTACATATGGCGCCCAGAGAGCTATAAATCGCGCTAGTGCACCAGTGGCACTCGCGGATGTACAGGATTGTGAGTGTGGCCAGCATAAACGACTGTCGCTATTTAAGTAATATTATTAACCATTAAAAAAGACCATCTATTAACCGTGGGAGAGTCAGGCATTGGCATGTAAGGGCCCGCTCGACCGGAGTACCTACCGGGATAATAGTCCTAATCATAATAATTTATTGCCTTCTTATTATATATTGTCCTTTTTTGCTAGTAGGGTCCCGTGTTCGATTCCCGGGTCGAGCAAAAGTTTTTTAGAATCTTTCTTACACAGCTCGGGTTTGTGTTCACCAATCCGCAATAGGAAAGCGTGGTAATTATGCATAAATTGCCTAATCCCATCGTAGTGACGATGACTTGATTTCTATGATGGAGGCCTTTGCCCTGCCGTGGGACAGTATATAATTGTTATGATAACCGCGTATTAAAACACAAGTTAAAAAATGTGTTTTTTTATTTTGCTACTTTTTATTTGATGTGTGTAGAGAGAGACAGGTGTAAACGATCTCCCTTTTTGTTTGTTTGTAAGCATGTAAAAATGTATCGGCATGCATTTTAGTTAATTTAGTCTACATTGCCATTAAAATGAAAAAATTAGGGTCATGTCATGTAGGTCAATCTACTGACGTAGTGCAGACAGGTTTTATTAGGTTGCTTGATTCAACAAAAATCGTATTTTTTTTTATTATTTTCATGAATTCAATCACTGGCAACACAACATCGTGGTCGCTCGTAAGATTTATTTATTTCTGGGTACGAATATAATGCATTCCACTGCGGTTTGCCTCCATTCGCTAAGTTTGGATATCTAGAAACAAAAAATACGTTGACTTGGTTATTTACTTGATAAACAACATGTTGCATAGGTGCGTGTATTTAATTGGTAGGTTTTTTGTGATAGGGAGCAGACGAGCAGAGGGATCACCTGATGGTAACCGATTGCCGGCGCCTATTGACAACAAGAGTAGAGTAACAAGTGCGCTGTCAACCTTTGACCCCCTTTCCCCGAATTGGGCCTCCGGTACCTTCACTCACTCGACGAAATACAGCGCAGGCGCTGCTTCACACCGGTCTTCTGTGAATCCGTGGTATCACTCCGGTCGAGCCGGCCTATGACGAAGCGTGGTACTTATATCCACGGTGCATGCAAGAAGTATTTATGAAATTTAACTAGTTTTTTTATTTCAATACAAACGTAGCTTACTCCCTTCACTAGGTGATCCTATCAGATGTTTTTTTGGGAAATCCTAGGCATTATACCGGACTTGTACGTACTGCCTCACATCAAAGTATACAAAACTGTCCATTTTCAACTGACTCTTATCTTACTGGCATACACATTAGGTTGAATATCAATTGAGGAAATATGATAGGTTGTGGTAACCTGTTGTGTGGCTGACTGTACCTTCATATGCTATCACTTTTAGCTGTAGGATGAAAGCTTACGTGCTATATGGATGGGATTTTCCAGATTCGTTAAATATTTCCAATTCATTACACTGCCTCACTTTTTTTTATTTATATTGCACTATCTAGTATTTAATTTACGCTTCGATTCAGAGATGAATTTTTAAAAGTGCATTTTGCTTTTTTTGCTAGTCTTTGCGTTCAGGATTCATATTTTATTCGAATCTGTTGATTAACTTTCTAATATTTAAATGATTTAACTTAGAATATAATTATAATACTAGTGGCCCGCCCTCACTTTGTCTCAGTACAGTAGTTTCTTTGTCTACCAATAGATGGCGCTGGGCGTCGATTGCATCGCGCTAATGTTTGGCCTTTCCGATTTGTATATAACTTATATATCAATTATCTCTATTAATGTATAGATACATTAGATCTTTGAGTATAAAAGTAATTAGATAGATGATTATACTCTTAAAACGGAGTGTTGATTCAATGCAAATATACCTCCCTAAAAGTAAACAGCGGCGAGCCTTGGAGTTGTTGTACAGAATTAATAATCCCTTGAGAAATTTCCAGAAGTTTCTATGCAACTCGAAAAGGTGCCTAATGCATTATCCTGCAATACCAAAACAAAACGTGTTATGCACTGAACCTTTGAACAGATTCCTACGGGTAACCTTAAAATTATTAATTAATTAGGTACATTACCTTTTAGTACCTACTTATTAACATTTTTATATGGTAATTCAAAGGACACTTTTAAGTGATTGCGTATGCTGGGAATTTTTTGCTCTTAGAGAATATGGCTTACGAAATGAAAAAAATAGTATATGGTATAAAAATAGAATACCAATATAGTTTGTTTGTAGTCTAGCTGGTTTTATGATAATTCAAAAGTTCACGGACAACTCCATTTAAAAAGTATACAATTATTAAAAAATATTAATACCATTGAATAACCCATACAATTTGCGCTAACTCTTCTAAAAAACCATTAACATAAACGAAATAAGTATTTAATAAGGCTACCAAACAAAATGCAAAATAATTTCAAAAATAATTACGAAATTCAATATTCAATGATAATCAACAATGTAATTCTTTCAACAATGTTCCTTATAATTGTGAGGTCTTTTGATTACTTCGGTATAAATTATGGTCAAATACCGTTTATTCAATTGAACACTAATGCAGTAGTACTTAGGCATTAGTGAACGTAAGATGCATCCGCCGTCAGCAGGTACCTAGTACCTACATAATAAAGCAGGTGCATACACCTATCGTCCGAGAGCTATGTAGGTCATTGACCGGTCAATTGCAGCTCTTATCTACGCCAGTGCTTATCTTTTAATTCGCAATTCATATGTGTGTACTCGTACTAGTGCAGCAGGCCACACTTACGTGCGGCCATGTTCCAACAAAACCTATCATTTTCGTACAATTCTAAGATGTGATAATAGATACCTACTTTTGATAGCTACTTTTAGTGGGTAGAGTAACAAGACGCCGATCGATTGAAACGGATAAATAAAATATTGGCGGGCTGACATAGAAAAGGTCATCTACGCACCTACTCGTATTCATATTACAAGTAGAAAAACTGATACACTCAGAGTCGTCATTTAATCTAAATGTTCATTAGGTATGTTAATTATAGGATAGTCTTTATGCGTTTAAAAATAAGTGTCAATATGTTTTTCTTAATTAACCATCGAAGATAATGAAACAACCTGAGTGCGGAAGTTTGTCTATTCTTAGATAATTTGATAACCTACATTTTTAGCAAAAAAAAAATAAAAAAAAACTTCTAGAGAGTAGGTACATACCTAATATTTCTTTTTCAAATGGTAACTCTTTGTATCAGTCTCGGTTTATTTTACGGTAGGTATTTTAAATGTCTTGTGTTTCCACATAAGAGGAGATCTGACCTCTAAAATAGGTATTATGTACGTACAAATTTCGTTTTATGTAGTTATCTCAGCAAAAATCTTAATTTTTCGTTATGCCTATTTAAGGTAGGTACAGTAGCTTCTACATCACAAAACTTGACAGTCTTGACCTCAAACTATTGAACTTGACTCGAGAGCTTCATGTAGTAAGCGAATAAAATATTCTTCAAGTTTAGATATGTACTTAAAAGAATAGTGTAGGTGGGTGGGCGGTAATGTATACCTATGTACACATCTGTCACAAATCATCAATAATGTTTTCATCGTTTTTTAATGTATTAAAAGTTAATAATTTTAAGTTAATCAGCACACACAGTTAGGTAGGCACACATCTATACTAAGTACCTACTTATAATGAGAAAACTACAAGGCTTATATGTAAACCGAAATGACGTGTAACACTTGCGCGATGTAATCGTCACTCAACGCCATCTTTTGGCAATGATTGGAACTAATAGCAAGACTAAGTCCCGAAAGGAAGTGGGTGTGGGCCATTAGTTAATAAGTAAAATGCTACATTTATTAATATCAGGGCTGCTGTGATACGATTCTCAGGCGTTCTTAAAAACTTCACACTAGTATGTACTTATAGTTTTCATCTCCCTCGGATTCGTTTGTTACGTGCTATAAAAAAGAAATATTGTTTGTTCTTTATGACTCTATCATCGTTCATTAATGCTTGGAAGCATTGTGCATAAATTACTGGAATGAATTCTGAACCATGGGTCTCGCATTCTGCACGTACCTACTTAGCTATCTATAGATACGTTTGTGGGTTTAATCCAGTACCATGCAGGCCTAACATCTAGGAGTAAGTATGTGTAGGTACTCGTATGTGGGGAATGATGCAACCGCCACCCTGGTGGTTATACCGGTCTCGGAGATTACTTTCTACATAAAAACACTACGGATTGAGACACTCGAATATTTGCGATATGTCACGTCACACGTATGAACTTGATACAGATTGCAAAATCGCCCGTAATAGGCGTTTTACATGCATGCTTGCTTACCAAGGAGTAAGAAAGTTGATTTTTGTATAGGTATAGGTTTATGTAGGTCGTTCTTGTTTACGATACGTTTTTATTGCAATTTTTACATAGATAAGTATGTCAAACTTTTTTACGGAGCCACCAATACGATATGTAAACAACATTTACAATTTTTATATGAACATTTTACTCACGTATCGTCATACCAATACCGGCTGTGAAATTTGGTTATTCTCTAACTCGCCACAAAAAGCCACGAAAAACGAAAAACTTTTTTGTCACGAGTAAGAGATGAAATTTGTGCTTTGAGCTCTAATTTAGTTTTTGGGCGAGCTATAACCTTTAATTACCCACGTCAAATAATACTAAACTAAAATAGTTCCTTTGATGAAGATATGTAGTACCCACAGATGTAGGTATCTAAAGTTGTCCCACCTAATATACAGTCTCTATCATCTTAGTGTGTCATTCCCAGTTGCGTCCACAGTGGTCGCTTCGGAGCTCGAGTACGCTTAGACCATCATTCAGGCTTCAGGGAGTCTGGTTCACAAAAGCGACTGCGGTCTGACCTTCGCAACCTTAGGATTGACACAGAGTAACCAGACCAACTGAATCGTGACTAGGTACATGTTTCAGAGGGCCTAATTCGAAGTGGTTTGAATGTGACAGGTATATTCTCATTCGTTATGGGACGTATTCGTTATAAGCCACCTGAAACTATCCGAAACGTGGAGGTTCCCTCACGATGTTTTCCCTCACCGCCGAGCTAAAAATATAAGAATATGTACACATAGGCTTGAAAAATCCGTAGGCTACGATATGGCTACGATCCCCCGTATGGAACCCCGTACGTTCTTATCCACCGAGCTACCATCGTTTCGCACTAAAATATTTTATACGAGCAATAATGTTTAAACTACAACTTACGACTTACCAAACAGTTTTAAACGTAATAATTTAGTCGCAGTTAAAGTTCAAATTACTAACATAATCCCAGTTTATAAAATAATATATTTAGTAAACTTTCTATAATTACTTTAGTTATCTACGGTACTTATGGAGGTATATCCCCTGGATTAACTTGGGCCAGGGATTACTGTACCTAATTAAATAATGTTTGTTTCGCATGTTATTATGAAACAGTGACTGTAAAATGCGGCGAGATAATGCATGGCTTTTTGAGTAGACTAATGTTTTCAAGCAAGCTTTCGGACAAGATGTTTTTTATGAATGGAGCGATTATAGCTCAGATAAGAACACACCTCCATATTATAGGGGGATCGGGGAACGAATTTGAGCATGCAGCTCTGGATTTTATTTAAATCTAAGTTCGTATTTGTACCCTCAGCTCGGCGGTAGGGAAAGGGTGGTAGGGCG